>CM038004.1:15117185-15717185 GCA_021234005.1 Nephelium lappaceum
ACATAACATGAAATGGTCAGGATCACTTGTGCATGAGTTGTTCTTTAAAGAGGTGGTTCACGAAGGACCGCATGATAAGATGCGTTTTGCCATGGCAAGCAAGGAATATAGGTTCATGAGGCATGAGTTTTGTTTGATAACAGGGTTGAAGTTTGGGGAACTCCCAGATACTAGCACCTTACAACATATGGAAGACAGTATTCATGACAGATATTTCAATGGCACATCGAATGTTATCATTCCTAACGTACGACATTTTGTGGTAGGGAATTTCAGAAGCCATATGATGCGTTAAAGTTGTTGATGTTGTACTGATTTGTGGAATGTGGCAATCCTCGGAGGTCGATGCTGATGTGACAACTTCGACTTATGGATAACTTGGATGCGTTTGATAATTTCCCATGGGGTACACTAGTCTACAACAACTCTATAGTAAATTGGAATTATGTCTTGTCTGAACGGTATAGAAGCTATAAGTAGAGGAAGAAAGAGAACTCTAGTTATAAGATAGAGAAGTACAATTTATATAGGCTTGCACTGGCATTACAAGTTAGTAATGTTTATTATTTGTTTGTTTCTTTTGTTCTACACAGCTATGTGTTTATGTTAAATAAGGTGTTAGTATGCATTTTGATGTGTTTATATTTATGTGTTGGTAAATTTATGTTTTTGAAATTGTGCCTCAATTAGCAACTGAGTGTGCTAGTAGGCAAACTGATATAGTCAAGGCTTCGTATCCTCATATTCTGTGATGGTCGTGTACTCAAATAGTGCTCTCAAAAGAAATTGAACCATACTTGAGTGATAGGGTAAGACTTGCAACATTTCAATTACATTGTTTGGTATGATTTCTATGTATTGCTAACATTGGTTGTCATTTCATGTCGCAGGCTAATGGACTTTAGCAGTTACTTCCTGATGGAGTTGAGGAGGGTTAACCTTATTAACATTATATTGTGCAAAAACCCCATGTTGATATGCCAGTAGGTTTGTCGGGTAGCGGAATAGATATACGTGGCTCTAGTGAGGGTGCAAGTGCGGTCGGCACATTAAAGGGCATTATTACACCGACATTAGGGGAATCACCATTGCTATTTGAACGATTATCGCCACCTAATGTCCATGTGTCCAATCCCACATTCCCTAATGATGATATCCATGATCAAGTCCTACATTCTCAAAAGAGTATGGCCATCATATGGGAACACCACCAGTTGGTCGTGGTCGTAACGTTTAGGTGCTTATTTCACATAGCTTACTTAGGGCTCATTTGTTTAATACATTTGTTTAATTAGGCTAACGTGTGTATGCTTTATATGTAAGCAAGAGCGGGGGCTTAATGCTCCCAGGGACGATGGTTATCATTTCAATACATGGGTGGAGTACATCCGTGCTTTCGAGAGATGGGATACTAAAAGATTAAATGTTATTGTGGATGAGGTGCTAGTTGTTGAGCAATAAAAAGATGCCACTACAAAGGCATTTATGGATAATATGCGACAACGGAGCCGAAAAGAGATGTATTTCTAAAGGCTTTTGTGTATGACGTGTGATAGGTGGAGTAGCAAAGAGATGTCATTTTGAAGGCATTTGTTGATTAGGTAGGGAGACAGAGAAGCGCAGAGATACACAGATGGCTAAAGTCACTATAGCCATTACTGATATTAGAGAGACCATTCCTTTTGTTTAACATTCATTCAACGATCAGGGCATTTATCGTATGTCTTCTGCCCCGGAGGTATGTCAAAATCATAATTAATTAAGTAGTACTTTCTGAAATATAATGGAATTGGTATGGAAACTATTGGATGACACTACATGTAAATGCGTGATGCGATGGAGTAATCAAGGGTACGGATCAAGACGCCGTCGATGATGAGCATGCCTACCTTCCTTTTAGATACAGGTGCAAGTTAGATAAGCACCAACATTGATGGCATGACTATTATTGTAGACGTATGTAAAGATTAATTTTTAAAATACAATTATGATTTTCTACATTCAAAGGAATTGGTTTGGAAAATATGGATGACATTGCATGTGGGTACAGGACCTGACGACCGAACAGGCAATGCCCAGCGAGACAATGGCAGTGATGGTTACAAACCCTTCAGAAGTGGGCACAAATGAGATAGACCAACTGGATGTCCCAAAGGTGCAAAATGAGACAAAGACAAACGAGGACGTAGTGGTTGGTACGGTTGCTCCGAATATTATTGTGTTGGCTTTAAACAGACATGAGACGAATGAGGCAAGGTGGGGTCCGTCTAACGAAATAATTACTGTGGCGCTTGTTTATGAGAAGCATAAGTGAAAGTGTGGCCAACAGTTGAAGTTATCATTTACAGCATTGTCGACAAAAAAGCATAAGAAAGACGATATAGGACCTCAAGCAAAAGAACATACGAAAGATGCCAAGGTATAGTTGAGGCTTAAGCATCTATTGAGGTAGCACTGCCCTTCGAACCTCCAGTCACCTAGTTAAATGAGGGCCCTGAGTTTTCAAATGCTTTTGAGGTAAAGTATTTAGCTTTCAAATTAACCGTTTCCGATGAATGAGTTTATACATCATATTTATCCACTTTTGACGTGCATTCGTTATATGTTCTGACATTCCACAATTTGGCATATGTTTTATGTTGTAGGGTTGGCGTGGGTGTACTCCATTATGTAAATGTGGCGTGGTTCATAGACATCGAGATGGAATTGATTAGAGAAATGGGGTAAGACATCTCATCCAGCAGTGCTTTGAAAATAAGCTTTTGTGATATCTTATATTAATGTTCGTAATGGTACAACATTTGGAGGCATACATGAGAGTGCTTCGGATTCGACAGAGACAACAATAGACGCTATATAAGCAGGATGTAAACGTAATGCCGTCAAAGTTCTTTGTGAGTCAATACAGCAAATTATATGTTTAATTGTGATGTGTTTCATGTTATTGTTACTTGACACAACTATGATGCAAACACTTATACTTGAGCAATGGATGAAGTATCAGCCTAAAGGATTTGCCTTATCGACGCTGACCATTTTCCCATGGCTTAAGCATCCATGGACTTAGACAAAGTTTCCTCTACATGACGTTAGAAACGTTGATCCACCCAGATTAAAACATTTGAATGAGGTCAATAAGATAAGTGAATCGTTAAATATTATTATGTTGTTTGTTGATTGTTTTCGCTTTATGTTGTCTTACATGTCTTTTTACTTTTCAACTATTGATGCCATGCAATCTATACCAAAACCACTGGTTACAGCTAAGGTTCATTTGCGTGAGTATACCACTAAGGGGTATGACTTCTTGTAGAAAAAGGTCACGAAGAACAAACAAAAAGCTGAGTTTGTCTGCCTCCGACACATACTACCTGATTTGATACATCACGTTGAATACTTCGTGGTGACTGGCCAAGCTATACCCACGCAATACCATCTAATAAAGTTTGTACGAGTCAAGGATGGAAGCGTTTTGGAACAAAAGGACAAGTAAGTAACTAATGTAGGCATTTGTAAATTTGTTATAACATTAATGGTCGATATGTCTGTACTAATAAATTTTATCTACGTACGGTGTATTGGGAATTGCAATGCGTTCACAATAAAGTTCATTGAGCACCTTCTCAAGGGTGAATTGTTGAAATTTGATGCCTCCTCGATGCCTGATGAAAGGATACGTATAGCCAAGCTAATTTTTTCTACATTTTATGCCCCCGCCGTAGTGATTGTATGAAGTTTTTGTCTTTTTGTTTATAATATATATTTACTTGTACATTATTACAATATGTGTAAGTAAATTTTGTTGTCAGCACTATCAATTTTACACAAGAACATTTTGAGTTTAGTCATGATGATAAATACCAAATTTTTTATTTATGCACCACGAATAGTTTACTTGTACAATATTTTTTCTTAGTGAGCATAAATGTGATTATATGTGTTGCCAAATTTTCGAATATCTAGATGAGGATAAACTATATAAATCCTAATAGAATGTTACTATACTATAATTCTGCACATAAGTAAATATTACAATTTCAATCCATTAGTACAAATGATATTTCGGCAAAGAAAAAGTTGTCATAAATTTGAAGAACTCATATTACAAGGTTTTATACAACAATTATGCTAAAAGAACAAAAAATTCCAATTTTAAGGCTTCAAACTTCGTCCTTGTATTGAAGTCAGAAACGAAAGCTTAATGAACTAATTTGGGCTGAAGGTTCACATTAAGGGACCCCAAGCATTGAACCTCCCCAAATGGTGTGACAAAGCCACTTGCATTGTAGTCGGCACTCATTACTCCAACATTTTGAGGAATTGCAAAATGTTTGTTAGGAACTCCCCACAAGAAATCAAAGTAAGAAATCAATAAACATACCTCTAACAAGTGTAGAGGCTTTGAACATTTGTGGGTTGAAGGCCATACAATATGCTGTTGATTTGGCTAATAATGACGCAAGAACCCTCATGTATGCGTGGTATTCGACTACTCATAATTGCATGCGAGGCTCTGAAGGAGCGAAAAAGCAATTCTTCAAACAACATACAAAGCAAGGTACAAGTCTTGAATCAGTGGCAAAAAGCAAAGTAAAGGGGTTGAATGAATGGCAACAATGATGAAATTTTATTTTATTTTTAACAAAATAATGAAACATATTTATAGGCCAAAATACAAATACAATGCAGTCACGAACTTAAGTTATATTTGATTTACTGTTATATAAGCATGTGAATGCATAGTAGGCATGTGAATGAATAAAAGGCTCACCTCAATAGCAACAACACGTGAATCAAGTCAGTCAACATGTCAATGAAGAATTAACACGTGAACATAGAGTTGCTTGTTGTTACAAAACTCTGTGCCCTTGATTTGTTTGGTACGAGCCTTCATCCATGCTCTCCGCGCGATTCTTATGCATTTTCCGTGCCCTTCAACTTGTCTCCATTGTAATTGCATCTTCATCCTCCGCCTCTTCATTTGCACTCTCTGCATTATTCTTTCGCGTTCTCCGCGCCTTTTAAACTTGTCTCCACTCCTTCATCCGCAATCTCCGCACCATTCAAACTTGCCTCCACACTTTCATGTCTGTGATTCGCACGTTCATCCACGCTCCCCATGCACTCTTAATATGTTAGAAAACCCATGACAAAACAGTCATCACGTTTTTCGAGGGTCAATTATTTCCATGCATGATTCAACATGTAATTAGTTGATGGCAATATCTTGGTACATATATTATACACCGAAAACCCGTGCAAGTATACACGGCCCATAAGTATTATAATGATAAATAGAGTATCGTTCCCACAGAGATTGTTCAAGTTACATATGTTAAGTACTAACCCAATTAAGACTATACCTTATCCAAACTAACAAACTAATGAATTGTAAAAAATAAATGAACAAAAATGAAATAAAAGAAAAGAAAACAAATAACTAAACTAAATTCAGCCAGTGGATAATAGATTCTAGAGTTACAATTTAATCCTACCAATTCAGTCATCCTATATTTCTATCATAATTAATTCATTTTCATCATTTGTTTGGTCAAGCACTTACACAAGTCTCTTTCGAACAATCAAGTGGAATTACCTAAATTAATTGACCGACTATATGTCAATGACGATTAATCAACCTAAGCACATTGAGCATTTAATCACTCATAATGACTACACAAATCACATAGGTATATGTCTATCCTATGTAATTCATATCATCATATTTCAAATCTAAACACGTAAATACCTTTGTCAAGTGCACTCGTGGTTATCAAATCATCTAAACTAGTGATCAATTGATTTAGATGCATTAGGAGCAAAATAAGATAAAGCACCATAATAAGAATTAAATCAAAACAATATTATACAAGTGAGTTCATGGATTCCGAGTTACATTGTAACCTTAGATTTGGAATCTAGTTCATCTAACATCATCGTAATACCAAACAATATGCCCAAGAAATAATCAAACAACATCTTCAACATAATTAACATTTAAAAGAAAAAGAAATTCTCATTAAATGGTGAGTTCCCCCTTGTCCCCAATATCGACTCGGCTCCCTCCAATGGTTATTTTTCTTTTTCATGGCTGTTTTGACACCAGAATCTATAAGCTGCTGTTGACTATTTTTGGTCGTCTAGACGTTGATGGTTCCTCTCCTCGTACACTTCAGAAAATCTGCACAGAAAGGCCCTTCAAGATCGGCCAAAACCCGCTGCTAATCTCCTCCACAGGCTGCTGAAAATCACAATTGAAGGCTGCCAAAATCTGCAGAATTTTGCGCCTAAAGACTGTCCTCCAATTCACGTTCAAAGCTCTTTCTTTGTCCTCTCTCAAGGGCGTGTATATGTCTACGCAAGGGCTCTCAAAGCTGCTGAACTTGTGGTTGAGGGGTGGCTAAAATTTGTAGAATAGAGCTCAAAACAGCCCCTCAACCCTCTGCAGAATTCACTCTTTTTGGTTGTGTATGGTGCGGCTCGAAGCTCGCCTCAGAACTGCCTTAAAGAGTGCTTTTATAGGGTCCAAGTAGGGCTGCAAAACAGTACAGGTGCAGCCCGAAAATCATCTCCAAAAATCTGCCGAATCGCAAGATTTTCCCATGTATCAGATTTGCCTTGCGAGAAACTTTCAATAAGTTGATTCTTCGAGCTCAAAATGGAAATGCAATCACGTCCTAAACTGCCATGTTGATTATGCATCAAGATCATGACTTTCTTGATTCCGAAAAGTCTCGTCAAAACCGACTCGAGAACTTGTACGCAGAATTGCCACGATCACCTGCTGCATGTCAACATGCAACACTGCTTGGGCTTTCTTCTTGTGACAGCTTGCGTAGGCCGCGTGGATGCATGAAGCTGCTGCCTTGTGTGGTCTTTCCAAGTTGAAATGCATAGTGATCTTGGTACCACGTCAACTACAAATTCTTGCACATAAGCTGCACGGTTTCCGTTCATGGCTTGGGTTGGACACGGCTTCATGGGCTTACAGTCTGCTTGGCTTCATTTAACTGCAACATGGGCTGGTTTTGCAACATAAGCTGCATGAATTGAGCAAAATGGGCTAATCATGAAAACAACAACAATAATAATATATTAATTCAGCCCGTATAAATATTTCTTGCACAGATTCACGTTGAAATGACTCGAATATCAATCAATTATTTTTCCATGACTCATCTAAAAATAATAAATAAAAACACACTAAAATAACGAGGATTAGTCATTCGAGTTCTCATCACAAAATTAAGATTTAAAAATATAAGATTATAATATATTTTATAGTGATCATTAGTCAACACAGAACACGTTAACCAAGGCAATACTGAACACGTTGTAAGAGTGAACGTTTTTTGCATTCATGACATTTCCAAATCATTCAGTTACTGATTGAAGTACACTTGAGTAAATAGTATCAACGTGTGACGGAACAATCTTGGGCACTATCATTTCAGTAACCATTTTTTTTTTTTAGGTAGTAAATATATATTTTCAGTAACAATATTGGCACTGTATTGTGGCATACTAACATTTTCAGTTTAGTAAGCATTATTTGATTTGATTGACAATGTAAACTACAACATCATATACCATCATATAAGATTGTAGTTGTAAACTATAAAATATTGCATTTTATTGACCATGAATAATAACTCCCGAAGCGTATGATATATAATTCTTGAAGTAAATAATATTTCATTTATATTTATGTTTATATTTATATATGAAATCCAACAAGTTTTAGGATTTTCATTCCATTGATACATCTCGGACTTTTCCCAATGAAACCACAATTATATTTCAATACCACATATTAGTAGTATATGGTTCAGTACAATAACAAATGTTGAAACAAAATTTATCAAAAAAAAAAAAAAAAAAATGTCTTCAAACTTAGTTCTTCTCTTTAAGGAGGGGAGAGGAATGTGAGAAGCAACGGTTGCCCCAAGGATCCCAATGTGGGACCCCAAGCAATTAAACTTCTTAAATGATGTGACCAGGTGGGGACTTGTAGTGCAGCTGACACCAAACACTCTAGCATTCAGAGGAATTACAGGATGTTCGTAGTAAGGAACTTCGAACCAAATTCGAAGGCAAAATTTCTTAAACAAACCTCCTACAAGTACCCAGGCACACCACATTTGTGGGTTGAATGTCATATAAAATGCTCTTCTTTTGGCTTTTAATGACCCAATAACACCATATATGGTTGAAAACACACATAATTGCATGAGAGCCTCCGAAAGAGCATAAAACAATCGATGAAATTTCATAGCAATTTGAATTCATTTAAAGTGGAATGAGTGTCTACAACTGTGAATTATAGACAATATCTTTCTAAAACTTATTTATAGGCCAAAACAGCAGGGGACCCAATCAATAAATAAATATTAAATTATTGCTATTATTATATTATTATTAGAATTATTGTTATAAAGGCACACATGAATTCACAGTAGCCTCACATATGAATGCTGCCCACACGTCAATGAAGACAAGTGAAGTTACAGAATGAAGGTGCAATCTTTAGTACATCGCGCCCTCGTTTACTATCCTCACTTAGAGGTGTGTGGCCCATGCCCTTATGAAGCATGATACGCGCGCTCATGTGGAGGCAACAAGCATTATTCTAAATTTTTCACATTGATATATGCACATGTGATTCCTTGCAATGTTAATCAACACACATAGGGATGGCTACATGTGACGAAACAGTCATCAAGTTCTCCGATGTTCTATTATTTGCAATCACGTCCCAATATGTCAGTCAATAAGTCAATAACTTCAGAACTTGTGAACAACAAACAAAACGTGAACCAAATTAGTGTGGCCTGCGCCTTCGGTTGCGTTTTCCACCCCTTCCGGTTGTATGGTCCGCGCCTTCAGGTTATGTGTTCCGCGCCCACATGGTTTGTGTGCCACGCTCACATGGTGCGTCATCTGCGCCCTCCTCTTATGGTCCACACCATTATATGTGTTAGTTAATTTTCTCACTCATGTGTTGTTGTGTGGTTACCTAGGGCTCTTTTTGAATGCTATTAATATTCCTCTCAAAAAATCAGAGTCCCTCATTATACTTTCGTATTCATAATCTCTAAATCCCTAACCTCCAAGGAAGTAAATATAAATCTCTCAGGGGTCAATATCTGGATAGGTGTTATGGAGGATGGTTATTCGGTCATCAAAAGCCGAAAGGAAGTGGGGACTTCCCCAGAAGGCATAAACCTCCATCTTAGCTAATGATTGCTAAGGTAAGTCTCTACTCTTATGCTTTTAAACCATTTAATTTCAATAAATCTTTTTTTTTTTATTCTGAAATATGACTTATTGTTCCTTTCTGTGAATAGTGATATATTCATATGAACGGAATAAATATTATTGTTTTTTGGGTCCGTCAAAAGCCAAAAGGGTGGGAAATCAAAATCCAACATTTACACTATGTTAATGTCAATTTGGAGAGGGGATCCTCTATCTTTTGGCTTTTAATGCCCCAAAAATCCCATAGTAACTTGAGCATCAAAAGTTTGTACATTCATTAGTCTGTGATAACAATACTTATCCATTAACATGTTGTAGGAGGTTTACATAATAAAAGCGCTTGTGGACGGGAAACTGGTGCATGATCATACACGCCTTACCTACAACCTTCCCACAATGCCAAATACAATAACATTTTACATACTCTGGCTTGTATGGACGGTTTCCAAGAAATGTCTAAAGGAGCATAAAGCGCAAACACTTGTCCTGCATCAAGTCCCTAATTTTTTTTTTTTTTTTTTTTTGTATTTACGTAGGACAATCACCATATGTGGTCAATTGTATTGGTTGTTGTTAGTGCACATGTGTGTGGTGCACTATAGTTGGCATCTTATGGTATTGAAGTTGATCGTATGGCTTAGTTGTCTTTTGTAGTTGACATTTCATGACATTGAGGTTCATTATATAACACTAGTGATTGACTTTTTCTGTGTAGCAAAACTTATGGATCGCATGGATTTGCATGGACTGCAGTGTGTTTTATATTATGTGATATTGTT
The DNA here is from genome assembly GCA_021234005.1 of Nephelium lappaceum. NCBI lineage: Eukaryota > Viridiplantae > Streptophyta > Magnoliopsida > Sapindales > Sapindaceae > Nephelium > Nephelium lappaceum. The sequence goes on from CM038004.1 coordinate 15,127,223, forward strand.
GTCTAAGTTATAACATGTAGGTCAGTTTTGATGTTATAATGAATTTTTTCTGACAGTTCACAATGCACGTTCCAGTGCAATTTTTAAAATAATATCAGAAGTACTTTATTCATGTTAGTATAATGTTTGTCTAAACTAGTGAATAACTTTGTGATTATTCATTTTTGTTATTTCCTTGAATAAAATGCTTAATTTCCTTATAGTTTTGTATTGAATGAAATATCTTTATATAAGGAAATTTCTTTATTGTTGATGACAAGCCTCTTTCCTTAGGCAGCTTGCCCAGCACCCAATGCTAGCCCTCTAGTGGATATCTAATCCCACTAGAAAATTTTCGTGAAGCTGAACCGTTTTATTTTTGCTAAATTTTCTAAATCCTCTGTTTATTGCTAAAATGTAGGAAAAATTTTTCATTTTATTTCGTTTGATTTCAAAATAGTTTTATAAAAATTCGAACAGCATAACGATTGTTTTTCCGAATATACCACTCTGCAAAAGTTTACAAAAGATAAACACTTCTAAAAGCAATCAATTTCCCCAAACTTTTGGCCCTCTGACTCTCCATTTCCAATTCACAACACAAACACAACAAATTCAATCAAAATTGGAATATCTATGTACATAACATAACTGAAATCACATAATTTAAACACAGAATTATTTACAAAACATAAAGTAAGTTATGCACAAATGTCAATTTATTTTCTTTACAAAACATATTAATTCAACTTATATACATTCACAGCTAAATGCACTCGGTCCTTTAATCCTGTGGGGGTGTCTCTGCCCTTGATGTACTAATACCTGCACCTGGAGAGATTTATTGATAAAATACAAAATCTATGATAAGCTAAACGAACTTAGTGAGTGTCAAGTATTTCTAATCAACTGAAATTTTCTAAAATAGCCTCCCTGAAAAAAATATATATATCTCATGCTAAAATAATTTAATGTTGGTATATAAAATTTATGCTTTTCAAAATTAAATATATAATGTGAATCATAAAAATTTCAAATTCCTTTTTCACTAAAACTGGAAACAATGGTGACGTTATTTTTTGAAAACAATCTGTAAGCTGAAACAGCCAACCACTGATGGCCCATCCTGACAATACCCTCGGTAGATACGACGGAACATAATTTTTGCATCGCTCAAACCACCATACCGGTTTACGTAGCGGAATTCCTGCATTGCCATACAGAAGCTAGCTCACTAAGTCAATATATACCAAAAACATGCAGAGGACGACACACTGAACTGACTAACTGACGCATTCACATCCTACTATGTATGTCAAATGCAAAAATACCCTCGACTCTGCCATGCATGTTAAGGTACTCTGACCAATAATATCCTGTATTACCCTAAGGGTGTATCATAGGCCAAAACTTTCGGTTTTTAAACCTGTTGCTTATCATTTATAAATTGTATAAAATCATTTCTATAAATAAAATCATTTCTATAAACTGAAATCTTGAAAATAAAATTAAAGCAGCAATATAACTGATTCACATATTCAAATTCTACATATCATATAAAATTCATTTACTAAAATTTCATATACGAAATCACACGCATGAATTTAAAAGCATAACATATAAAATCTATTTGATTAGAAATAAAACTTTCAAAATCAATTTTAAAAGATACTCACAATTGGTTTTACGGTTGTTTGAGCACTAATTTGATTTCACCGCTTCAATCTCACCTACACAATTTCGTGCATTCTAAATTTTAACTACTTTTCAACTAAACTAATTTCACACACATTTAATTCCTTTAGTGTGCACTAGTATACATGCAATTTCAATTCATGGATTGCATCTTTCATTATTCCATCCATTTCTTCTCAATTTTCATGCCAAACACCCTTAAAACACATCATATAATCATGGAAACTTATCAAAACACCAATTCAAAAAATTTTACATCACATTTCTTCCTTTGGCCATACACTACATACACCACCATCCATATACTAACTAAAATTTTTATTTCATAACCACATCCCTTCCTAACCATTTCTTGAATTGAATCCACACACAACCATCTTTATTTCATGATGGTAACTCATTCATTTCACCAACACATTATCAACTAAATAAATTACCATATTCATTTCCAATCTCATTCCATTAATTATTTTCACAACAAACTTCATCCACCTTCATTTATTTCTATTCCATTAGTATCCATTCATTTTATTTCACATCCAACCTCACATAGCAACATCAGTTCTCTTGAATTCAACTAAAATCACAATTTCCCTTTATACTAGAAAAATTCAAAGTCATGCATAATCACCATTTTCTTCAATTTTCTCTCTACCAACTAACTCAAAACCATTAAATCATCACTTAAATTCAACAAACACCAAAACTTAATCATATCTCAACATACACCCCCTTTTTGCCATCCACCCCATCAATTCATACAAACACATTCAATTCACTTTTCTTCATTTTAATTGCATCAAACATCACCACAACCTCTCAAATAACATCTAACATAAAATAATAATAATAATAATTAAATAAAATTTATTTCCATAAACATCAAAGCCTTAACATCCTTACCTTATTACTAAGCTTTAATCAAGTTTGCTTCAAGCTTTCTCCCACCTCTAAGTTTGGTTTGATGATGATTAGACTCTAATTAAACCAAAATTAACATCATATTTCATCAATTCACAAAAATCCATTTAAAACCACATCAAACTAATATCAAAATTAATCAAATCACTCACTTATTTTTCTTCACTTGTTCCTTGTTCAATCTTGATGAATTTATTGGTCAGAGAGTGATGAAAAACCCCTTGAACTTGGTCTCTTCTTCTTCTTCTTCTTCTTTCTTCTTCTTTCTCATTTTTTCTTTCTTTTCCTTCAGCTTTCTTTGCTTCTTGACCGACCACCCCTCTTCTCTCATCTATTTCATGGCTCCTCATACATATATGGCCTTCAAAATTACCAACTTGTCCCTTAAAATGCCAAAATATCAATTTGACTCATTTACTTTTCATTTGTCAACTTTTAAAAGGCCCACTTGTCATTTTATCCACCACACACTCATTCAAGCCTATCCTTTAAGCCACATGTCACCTTTCCATGGCTTCCTTGCCCCACATGTTTATCTTTTCCTTATCTCTTTTAATGCGATTTTTTCGAAACACCCGAATTCGACTTTTCCAGCACTTTTTCGAAATCCTTTCGAAATTCATCGAGACCTATATTTAGACTTCCTACATACTTCTAGTAAATTTGATGACCCTTAAAAGTCATTCAATGCCCTGTAACGGCTCTTTGTAAATTCACTAAATCACATCTAACAATTTCTAGATTGATTTCTTTTCAATTCGAATTACTTTCAAAAATGTCATTTAGGTCTCTACAGTACATCTTGAGAATTTTAACATTCATTTTGACATTTCGCTAAATTTTCAGAATTTTTTGAAAATTTTTTCGAAATTTTCGATCAGATCCGTGAATACTTCAAGTTCTACTCAAACGAACTCATTCTGACTCCGTTTCAATTTCCCTAAACTCTATTTTTCATTCTAAAGATTTTTGGCTTCCTAAGGTCTCACTATAAATTTTATTATTCATCGGGTTACTATGAACCTGAAATCATTATTCATCCGAAAATGTTACTATTCATCCATAAAGTATCATTTAGCACGTAGAATGAAATTTTAAGGTCTTACAGTTGACTTATGAAACTTAGAAAATATCTTTCCATAGTTAAGAAAAATATTTTATTTGTCAATTAATCTTTTTTATTGCAGGAAACTTCATTCTTTCCTTAGTTTACAAGTTTAAAAGAGCAAAAATATTATTTCCTTAAACATTCAGTCAATGGAGACAAAATAGAGAATTTTCCTTCTTTAGTTTGATTCTCATTAAACCAGATTTTGTTCTTTGTCAAAATACTTTCTAGAATTAACTTTTAGGTTATTTTTCTTCATAAAAAAGGTGTAACACCTTATAAAGGAGATAGAGAACAAAGGTTGTTATGTGGTTTTTGAGTGAAGCAAGTAGTGCGATACAACTGCAAAAACTCTTGGAGTGCTTGCAGTTTATGTGTATACAGTCTGAGCACAAAACATTAAAAAAAAAAAAAAAAACATCTTAGAAACTACATGTATTGGTGACTTAGAGGTTCGTGACTCTAGGTAGTTTATTTGTGAGGTTTTCGTGAGTGAAAATAGTGCATATACATTGAAATATTGAGTGATATTCATTGTAACACTAAGAGAGGCTTGTTCTCTAAGTTTGTGTACTAGACTTAGGCTTGTAAGGCTAGAGAGTCTAGAGTAAATGCTTGTTGGGATAATAAGATGTTTGGCTACAGAGAGAGGAGGTAGACTCACAGGTTGAAGGGAGTTCAAACTATTATCACCTATGAAGGCAAGGGGAGCTTGCTAAAACAACATTCATAAATATGTATTTCATCTTGCATCGATTCTAAGAGGGACTCTTAAAATGAATAAGTCAAGTAAGTTTTACCTGTATGTTTATTGATAGTTGATCTCTCTAGGTAAGACCTTATAACTGTAGGGTAAGACCGAACCACGTTAAAAATTCTTAAGTTGATTTACTTTATTGTTGTTTATTATTTCCACATTACAACATGCAGTTTACTTGTTATGACATATAACTGAAGTTACAACATAATATATTAAGTCATAACATTAAATTAGCCCAACATAAGCAAAAAATTAGATAGTCTACAGTAAAAAGATATTTTCAATTGTAAAAGGATAGTATTGATATAATTAATACACTCCTTCAGAAAATTTAAAACACGCAATATAGCGTGTACAATGGTACCTATATTTCACTTGCATACATTATATATGTATATTGATATCAACAGCTAAATAAGAACTTACTTAGTAGCATTATTTACAGGGTCATCTATATATTAATCAGAAAACGATGCTTAATAGCGCTAAAAAACTGAACATATGACACCTATTAATAAACATATATTTTACTTTCTTTACAAATCTATATGTAACATAACATACATAGAATAAATGATGTCATACTATAGCAGACACTTTATCACGAAAAGTGATTAATGAAAAGAAAAAATTGACATCATCATTGAAAAATAATAAAAAGGTCTATTCATTGTTTCAATCGGTACCAGTATTGTTGTTATCAGAGGAATTGCTATTGTCGATATCATGAACTTCCCCAAAGTGTTGAACTAACTCACTTTCATCTTCCAAAGACTGTAGCTACTGAGGTCTATGCTGGCAAGTTAAATAGTTGTGCCCTAACTCATAACAAATGGAACATTTCTTCCTCACTCCAGCTTGAACCCAAACAGATGAAGTACTAGTATCATTTCGAGGTGGCTGGGGATTGGGACACCTTTGGTTGTTGTGACCATCTACACCATATATTTTACATGTTTATTTTTTAGGGTAATTTCCACTGGAATGAAATTTGGTTTTCTTCGATCACCTCGATCAGGGTCTAACGTTAAGTGGCAACATAATGCTAGTGCGAACATGTTCTGGGACCACCCACTAGGCAAGAGGCCCAACCAGTAAAATTAAGGAAGAATATGCATAAACAAGCATACACAACCGGTAAAATTAGGGAAGAATATGCAAAAACAAGCATACTTTCAAGGTAATAATCTGCACAGAACATTGTGAAATCCATATTTCGCTTCGTGCGTATGACAAATAGTTGGCATTAGCAATGTAATAACAAGACAAAACTAAATAACAGATACAACAACCTGATTGTAATGAGTGCATGGGGGTATGGTAAGAGTAAGTGATGACAATTTTCTAGTGTATAAATTACACATCGGAAACCCATGGAAGTATACACAATCCACAAGTAATGTAATAATAAGTAGAGTATTGTTTCCACGAGAATTGTCCAATTTACATATATTAATTACTAACCCAATCAAGAATGTAACTTAGTCAACAAAATAATGAATTGTAAAAATCAAATGAACTAAAACAAAATAAAAGAAAACAAATAACTAAACTAAATTAAGCTAATGGAGATTAGATTCTAGAGTTACAACTTAACCTTACCAATTCATTCATCATGTATTTATATCACAATTAATTCAGTCTCATCATTTGTTTGATCGAGCACTATATTATCCACAAGCCACTTCCGAACGGTCAAGTGGACTTACCTAAATCAATTTAATCGACTATATGTCTGTGACGATTAACCAATCTAAGCACATTAAGCATAAATCACTCATGATGATCACACAAGTATATGTCTATTCTATGTAAGTCATATCATCCTATTTCAGATCTAAATACATGAATGTTTTTGTCAAGCGCATTCATGATTATCAAATCAACTAAACTAGTGATCAATTAATTTAGAAGCATTAAGACCAAAATAAAACAGAATACAATAATGAGAATTCTAATTAAAAATAATAACAAATAGGTGAGTTCATGGATCGGGTTACATTATAACCCTAGAATTAGTATCTAATGCATCACCAATATACAAATAAAATCAAATAACTAAGAATCAAAAGACATAAATAAAGAAAAATAAAATAAAATAAAAAAATCTTATTGAAGCAAGGCGTGATTCTTGATCTTCTACTGTTGGTGATGATTCTGACTTGTTGTTGTTCAACTTCTCTCTAAGGTTGTATTGAAATCTTTAGAATTGTGGTTGAGGGGCTATCTTCAATCCTGCACAATGTAAGCACCAGCCTCCCTCCACAACTCACGTCCAAACCTCTGTCATAGGCCTGGTTCTCTTGCTTTCGTCTCTGTCGAGTCTCCTCTTTTTGGTTTTGTTGTGCAGCTGCTCCAAAGCTCTTCCATAGGCTGATGCATACGACTGAAAACTGGTCTAGGGATTGCTACCAACTGCAAAAATCTATAGTACTTTTCGCCTCCAAAATCTCCCCTTGAACTGTGTTTAAACACTCTCAAACCCTCTCTCAAAGACCATGTTGTGTCTACTACCTCCTCTCTATAAAAATTCCTATTTATAAGGTGGAAAATACTGTTGAAAATAGCTCATGTGCAGGTCCAAATCATGCCCAAAAAATCCTCCAGTATATGTCTCAGAATCGCTACAAACTTGTTGCCACACATGTCCCTCTCTCACATTGGTTGTTGTTGCATCTTTCTTGTCTATAGCTTCTTGTCTTATTAAGACAACCGATGCATGTCTTACTTGTATGGGCTGCATGTACTGGTCTCGTGAGTCATGGGCTAACATAACATGGGGTGGATGCTTTGGGCTGACATATACGGTTTGCTTTGTCTCTTCTCTTTCAAGCTTAAAAATTCTTCATGGCTACATCATACATGAAGTTGGATTTATGAATAAAAACAATAGCAATAAGAATAAATTATTTCAACCCAAATAATTATTTCTTGCAATTATTTTAATCCATGCATGCTATTTGCCTTTAAAACCTCACTAATTTACTAATTTATCTTTTCATGACTCACCTAAAAATAATAATAAAAACACATAAAAATAACAAGAATTCATTCAAGTTCTTATCATGATCAGTAAGCCTTGGAACACATTATAAGTACAAGTCTTATCTGCCAAATTCACAGTCCATTCGTCCCCACAACACTTCACAAGAAATATGCTCTAATCCACTAGCAAAGCTGTCATGGAATTCGATTCACCCATCCATTTTTCTGTTTTCTTGTGCATAGAATTACTTAGTTGAGATAGGGACGACTCAGCCTTTCCATGACGATTAAAGAACCATCATTGCAATATATTGTGAATAACTTGACTAATGTTGTGACAGACAATTGACATGCAAGCCAAGGACATAAGTTAAGACTTTTAGCAATATTGGTGGTCATCATTTCATATCCATAACGTTCAAAAAACACGCGTGACCATTTATGGGTGTCTATATTTATCAACTCATCATAACATCTATGATGAAGTTGTGCCATATGATGGTCAAACTGATGTTACGTGTACGCATGAACGACTTGATAGAAGATTTGTTTCACGTTAGCTCGATGATACGTTTTCTTCAAATTCTCTCAGAAGTGCTAGGTACAGAAGGCATGATTAGCCGATGGAAACACTTCTTTAACTACCATCTCTATACTTTGATGGTGTTATGATATGATAACCAGGTCATCAACATGGCCAATTATAGATTTCAACAATATCAAGAACCACATCCATGATTAATTGTTTTTGAGTCACCATAACTGAAAGCCAACGGATATATTTGTTCATTTCCATCTTTAGCAGCCGCCTGAAACATCGTTCTCTTTAACCTACCCTTCAGGTTTGTACCATTAACAACAATAATCAGTCGTATACAATCTTGAAATCCCCTTAATGATTGTCCTAATGCCATAAAAAAATACTCAAACTTCGATAGGTAGTCTGCTTTATATTGTGCAATTGTTCTAGGATTATGTTGTTCAAGCATATAACTATAGTCAAGCAGTAGACCAAATGACTTCTCAGCATCTTTATATGTTAAATTGAAGGTATACTATAGTGCCTTGTGAGCTTTTCTATAAATGATCTAAGTACCAAACATCTCTTTCGTATCAGCGATGATGTCCTTTTGACATATGAACCGATCGTTAAAATGTTATAGTCGTGGCACAATAACTTCCCCAATAATTGTATAAACAGCTTGATGATGACATCGATTAACCTCTTCAAGGGCACAATTGTGATAATTAATGAATCCTTTAACTTCGAAGAAAGTCTCGTCCTTTCGACGAACAGCCCAACACTTCTATATGTAGTTCTCATGTAGGCAAATCGCATGAAAGAGAAACTTGTTTGACCTTTTCACCCGCCATTCAAAGTTCTATCTTAAGGCATAAATTCTAAGAACACTTTTCAAATCCTTTTTGCATTGAAAAAATTATCCTTTATACATTAGTATTGTTGGTGTCACCGTTAGACATGACTTGGTCTCAACAAACGAGTAAGCTTTTGACCTTGGAATCACCCATTCCATCAGAATATATGTGCTACAATTTGCTGATTGATTCTCTTCCGATTGTCTTCCTTCAATGGCCTTTTCATCAACCATAAATGGATCGAGATTAGTTAAGAATATGTATGGAATTTCCTTATTCAAATTTGTGTTCAGTCTCACTAGTGGTTCAATTTATTTGTATGGTAGGTTTTGATCCTCTAAACGATCAGTTGACTGTTGCTGTGGAATGTGCTATAAACCAAGTCTTCCCATATCTAGAACAACATGTCTTCCTACATCTGAAACAAGGGTTGAAGATGTGAACGGGTGATTGCTACCATTCTGTGAATTAAACAGACCATTGTTTCCATTTCTTTTAATGAACAAAACGTGGGGGTAACATTTACCTGCCATGATGAATTCCAAATCATCATCATTGTTATGTTTTGCTTAAATTCTTTTCCATAATTCACCGTAACTTATTTCATATCCATGTCACATTTGTCTAAATCATATTGCAACTTCAAGTTTAGCACCATCAATAGTGCCTTATATGATAGCTTCCTAAGCACTTGTACACTTTTCACCCAAAATCCAACATATTTGTGGCCCCCTTTAGGTGTTTCTTGTTATTGCCCATTGTAACATATCATCATTTTGATTTCATCCATTTTCTTGCAACAAAACAAACATTATCAAGAAAACATTCATTCTCGTACAATGACACCAGGGCATAGACCACACAGTTTGAAGGCACAAAACACAGTACCTAAAGGTACGAAACACACACGCTGACTATGCGAAACACACATTTTGAAGGTGCGAAACACACGAAAAGTGTGGAACACACATCTTGAAAATGCGGAACACACACCTTTAAGGAGCAGAACACATAGCCTAAAGGAGCAAAACATATAGCATGAAGGCGCGGACCGTGTACAAACACAATTTCTCAAAACACGTATGTAGCTTTCAACCACCGAATAATGAACACAATTTCTCATTCTCATTTCTCATTTCCTACATAAACGCAAACCGAAGTATAAACACGAACCCATTTCCTACATAATATATGCATATGAATGTCCAAAACCAAAATCAATAAACAAGACATTCTTACCTCCAACCGTGGAGTGTACCATTAAAGAAATGTCAATTACCTTAAAAGATAAACGACAAGAGTGTAAGTGAGATAACGAGACATTTACTAAGATAAGAAAATAGATGACACTTAACGATGGTGGCGAAGAGAGAATGAGGGTGAATGTGAAGGATTCATGCACTTGAGTGTCTAGTTTGGTGGACGACACCAAACGACGGGAAGAAGAAGTGCAAGAGAGTGGAGGAAAGGGAAGCAGAAAGAGAAATACTTTTTCAAATAAATAGACAAGAGAGAGAAATATTTGTTTAAAAACTTTTAATGAAGGACAACGTAAACTTTTTACCTAGAGATGTGCTATAAAATATGAGTATAGTTCTCTAGTGCTAATTAAACATGTATGCAATTTTTTAGTACCATTAGGCATCATTTACTCTTAAAACAAAAAGTAAAAATGGAATCGAAAAATATACTCTTCTTATATAGTGGAAATTGCTCTAAATCTTAGATTGCTCAATTGGTTGGAATAGGAAACCAAACCCTCAAATCATAGTGTACATGTCATGCCCTTCTTGTTTTCTCTCTTTTGTATTTGCTCTGTATTTTCTCTTCCTTTTCTACGTTTACTTTTAAGTGTGTTAAGAGTGTTTATTAACACTCATTCCCCCCTTTTATAAATGTTTGTTCAGTTGCCTAGCAGTTGTGTTGGTGACTAAATATAATTGCCTTTGCAATTATTTATATCAATTCAAAGGGATCTTAGGTTTGGGTTTTAGTCATTTTGGATGGACTCGATCCATAACCTTATATTTAGCCTAATATCTTACACTCACACAAGATGAGTCAAACAAAACTCATACAGGCAAATACACAGTGTAACCTATGAACAACAATATATGTAACGTGGTTTGCCTTTCAAATCTCAATTGTACTACTATACAGAGATTGTAAATTTATTCATTATTATATTCTAGATTTAATAGAATTTTATTTGCTTGAGCATAGTTAATCCCTTAACATGATATGTTTGATCCTCCAATATTCTATATAATAACATGTGCAATTCCAAATTGCAATTAGTCACGACTTGTAACTATATAAACAAAATAAAATTAATTAAATCTTCTTGTCTCACTTTTGTTGCTCAGTCAACAAAAATGATTGATACCATAATTATGTTCCATAGGTTGCATAGTCATAAAAGACACACTAATGATATAAACAACACTTTGTTATTTTGAGATAAAGTGAATAGTCACTGAGGACATAGATAGAAGTTTTACACAAACTTCAATAGAACTTACACAATAAGGAATCAATGATAAATTTACTCATTTTCTGTGTCGGTCACAATAAATACAAGCGGTATGAAATGTATGTTATAGTGAATCTTGTTCTTCAATAAGGACGCGTATGTTTTTTATAATGAGATTATTCATAGTTAGATCTTAGTTCAGATACTTTCCTAGCACCTAACCTGAGTTCTTAAAAACTTGCTTTTTGAGCGCCTATTATCAAGAAATTTACATCTAACTTAGTCAGACTCTTATAATGGTAGGGATACATCACGAGTGGTTCAATAATTAATTTTAGGTAAAATCTCATCTTGACAACTATCAAGACAACATTTCCTAAATTTCAAGCCCTTAAGAGAATAACCTCATCTTTATCTTTTGAAAATATATGTCTCATCTTGGCTTACAGACCTAACAACTAAGGCGACTGTACGTGTAAGAATATCAATCTCAAATCTTATTTTATCCTTTATCGTTATGATTGTTATTGAAATGACTGAAATAACCAAAGTATCATTGTAGTTTTGTCTTTCCACATTAACGATTAAATTTTGATTTTTAAAGTCAATTTAATGGTAAGGGGTTATAGACATTTTCATAAACCGCAGGGAATACTCTATTTCATAAATTGAGAAGCGAGATTTTAGCAATTTCTGAAAATACTAAAGGATTTTGGCATTACGTTAAACTACGAGGCTAAAATAGGATTATCCCTTAAAAAAAGAAAGTTACTTGGGTTGGAGCGGGCTAAAGCGAAAGCGGATACGTCCATTAAACTCGACCCGAACACGATCCAAATAAAAATCAAGCACGAATGGAGTCTCTGCAAGGTGTTAGTCAGTTTGTTGATTCACATGGTAAGCTCTCCTTCGTCTCGCTGCACAATAATTAGTTGTTGTTGTTGGCGTTTTGATTGATTGTAAGTGTTTTCAGGAAGTATTTAGGAAGGCGATACTGCGGAAGGGTCCGCCAGAGGGTTTCGCTCTGCAAACTGTTCAAGACGTCATCAAACCTCAGGTACTAGTGTGTTTCATATTCATTTTATTTGGCTGAGAAAATTTTTGTTTTGAATTGAGTTTTCTTTTTGGTGGCAGAAACAAACAAAATTAGCACAGGATGAGAATCAGTTGCTTGAGAATATGCTCAGGACTTTGCTTCAGGAATTGGTGGTATGTAATGTATGCTTCTTTTTTTTCATTGATTTTGATATGTCTCTACTTGTGGAATCTAAGGTGGAAGCTAGGCTGCATTTGGAAATTAGGGTTTGAAATTATGTTTTTGGAAATACAGACGGTGTGTTTTCTGAAAGAGTTATTGAGTTAACAATGACGTTGGGGGGGGCGGCGGCGGTGGGGGGTGTGTTCTGGCCTTTTTTAATTCATCAAGGGAGAAAATGAAAATAACCTTTTTGGAAAGGAAGACAACAAAAATTCAAATGTCCTTTGCTATTTTGAATTTTGGACTGAAATTTGAGGATAGGTTTTGTTGGAACTGATTGTAGTTGTTTTGGAACATTTGGTGTAAGTGGTTTTCTGAACTGAAGACGACCAATGCATTTGGTATTTTGAATTTTGGACTGAAGTCAAAGGGAGAGCTTTTTTCGTTATGGGGTATTTTGTTGGAATTGAGTGTAGTTGTTTTGGAACATTTGTTGTAAGTGGTTTTCTGAACTGAAGACGACCAATGCATTTGGTATTTTGAATTTTGGACTGAAATCAGAGGGAGAGATTTTTTCGTTATGGGTTTTTTTGGTTGGAATTGATTGTAGTTGTTTTGGGACATTTGTTGTTGTAAGAAGTTTTCTGAACTGAAGACAACGATTGCATTTTGTTTTTTTTTTTTTTTTTTTTTGAATTTTGGACTGAATTAAAGAGAGCTTTTTATGTTCTGGTGTGTGTGTTGAATTGATTGTAGTTGCTTTATTGTGTTTTTGTTTTTTTGGTGAGATTTATTTTTTAGAATGAACATGGTGTTTTTGGAAATACAAATTATGCTTTGGGAGCATATGTTATCGGTAGTTTTCTAAAACTGAAGACAAGAGAATGTGTTTGATGTTTTGAATTTGGACTGAAATGAGAAAGATAGTTTTATTTTTTTGTTTTGGGTTGTTTGTTGGATTGTTTTTAGTTTGTTTATTGTGAGATGTTTTTTTCCGCTTGTGTTTGGGTGCAGTCATCTGCGGTGCAGTCAGGTGAGCCGATAATGCAGTATGGTCAATCGATTGATGATGGGGAAACTAGCCAGGCTCAGATTCCGCGTCTTCTAGGTCTGTAAATGCTTCAGGAATTTTTTATATTTTGCTTGACAGTGGCCTAATCGAGGATTTACTGTGTTTTTTAAACTGGGGTGACCTACTGAATGTTGTCCACTTGCGTTTAGAGAAATATACATCCTCTTGGCTGAAAATTTCATGGTAATTGTTTATGATTGCTTGTTCTTGTGATCTGTGTGAAGTAAGTATGGAGTTCAGATGTGGTGAGGGGGGGTGGTAAGTGAAACAAAATAAAGAATTGGGTAGATTAAAGTTGTGTCTGTGCTTTTCAATCAGATCAAGAAGTTGGTGGAATCATTGACTTGCAGTCAAAATCATGTTTCATTTGTTGAAATTTTGGTCCCTTTCTATTGAGGAACTTGAAAGTTGTTTGGAATTTCTGTTCAGTATGTCTCTGTGAGGGGTGAACCAACAACCTGCATAGAAGTATCGTAGTTTTCGGGTTTAAATCAATTGAATGGGCTTCTTGTGGTGAATGTACAATTCTTTGAAATCTAAAGTTACTCAAATTTCTTTTGGTGTGCCCCAATCCTCCATTCCTCTGTCTATGACTCCCTTTTATGTTATTCTTGTTGCTTTTTTCAGACATTGTGCTGTATCTTTGTGAGAAGGAACACGTTGAGGGGGGAATGATATTCCAGCTTTTGGAAGATTTGACAGAAATGTCAACAATGAGAAATTGCAAAGATATATTTGGTTATATAGAAAGTAAACAAGATATTTTAGGAAAGGTATGTGCTATTTTACTGTTCTTGGTTTCCATTATTCCTTAAACACTGTCGCCACAACTTGATTGAAGTCTACTATGCCAGTCCCTTATATTTGAGTCTGGCTACTGCTTTGCAGTCTTACCTGATTTCTGGTTTTTTAACAGCAAGAGCTCTTTGCTCGAGGAAAACTTGTGATGTTAAGGACTTGCAATCAACTTCTTCGTCGCCTATCAAAGGTATATCATATATGATAATTTTCGTTACTAGTTTTCACTATAATCTTATAATATGGGATTATTAGAATTTTCCATTTATCTTTTATTTCCATTGAAGTGATTTTTGCTTGTGCATTCCCTTGATAAAATGATTTTAAAATGTGATCATGCAACACTGCGAAAGGTCTTTGATTTTTTATATTTGTTTCTTGAAGTTAACATTTAGTGCTCTCTTGATATTATGAATTTGTGAGAACATGGTAGAGCTATGTTCATTATAAATCGCAATTTATTTGTTCAGCTATTTTGAACATTAAATCCAATTTTTTAGGCAAATGATGTAGTGTTTTGTGGGCGAATTCTCATGTTCCTGGCTCATTTTTTTCCGTTGTCTGAACGGTCAGGTATATGTTTATGTTGAACCCTATTCTCCTTTTCTCTTCAAATTTTTTTATTGGGTATTTATGTTACTTTGTCTTTTTGATTGATGCTTGCAGCTGTGAATATAAAGGGAGTTTTCAATACATCAAATGAGACGAAGTATGAAAAAGATCCACCTGATGGTACATCCAACTATGCAACATTTTCTTGTATTTATACTTTTTTCTAGTTTCTGTTTACTTATTTGCTTAAATGTAAATGGCCTTGTTTTGTCAGGAATTTCTGTTGATTTCAACTTCTATAGAACCTTTTGGAGTTTACAGGTAAGTTATGCTGCTCAGAACCATGATCAGCAAAGACAGGAGTATTCTTGTTTTGAAATTGCCAAAAAAAATTTGCTGGTCATGTTATGTGTTTATGATAATGAGAACAAAAAAATCCTCTAGTAAAAACTACTATAGTTATTTTTATCTTGTTTGTGGGAGAAAAATCACAAGATGCTTCAATTATGTATGTGATTGGTGAATATGGTCTAGTGTTGTAATCCATAATTAATCAATGTTTTAAAAGGTAGGAGGTGGTGCGAAGGTGGTCATGCCCAAGCGAGGCAAGGTTGTTGTCTCAACTTGAAAATGATGAAAAAATTAAATAAAATTAATAAAATCTATGTTATAATAAAAAAGTAGATAGTAGGGAAAAAAAAAAAAAAACCCAATGTGGTGTGGAGGAGATTAAGTCTTTTAAGTCTTGAATGGGGAAGATGAGGTCTTGAGTGGAGGAGATGAAGTCTTGAGTTTAGAGTTTAGAGGGTTGAATGGAGATGAAATATTGACTTTAGGGTTTAGAGGGTTGAAAGCCGGCACCTTATTGGATAGAAAGTGCTGACTTTTTGTCCTATATATATATATCTATATGTATAGTGGAAAAATATCTCTTGACTTTTATTGAGAGAACAACTTAATTACAATAGAAATGATTAGGCTATTTATAACCTAATACCATAGTACAAAAAATAGAAAATTTTCAATCAATACAAATAATCAATCAATCACCTGCTAATTAGTCACTAATTTTACTCAATCAATCAATCAATCTAATTAGTCAATCAATCAATCAAACTAATTAGTCAACCAATCATCTAACCAAATTAGGAATAGATTACAAAGGAAATATTCTCCTATATTAGTGCTATACAAATCTTCTAACACTCCCATTCAAGCTGGTGAATAGAGATTCTTCATTCCCAGCTTGGATATGATAGATGAAAATGTAGCTCCATCCAAAGCTTTAGTAAGCACATCTGCAAGCTATCCCTTAGATGACACATATGAAGTACAAATCAGTCCGCTATCCAATTTTTCCTTGATAAAATGTCGATCCACTTCAATATGTTTGGTTCGATCATGTTGAATTGGATTGTGTGCAATGCTTACTGTCACAATATAGCTCAATCGGTCATTCACCACTCATCTTCAAGTCATCCAAGATTATCTTTAGCTATAGCAGCTCGCAAATAACCTGAGCCATGGCTCTAAACTCGGGTTCTACACCTGATCTGGCTACAACATTCTATTTCTTACTTCCCTAAGTAACCAAATTCCCCTCTGTAAAAGTACAGTAACTTGTAGTTGACCTTCAGTTTGTAATTGATCATGCATAGTCAGTATCAGTATATCTTTCTAATGATAATCCAATGTTTCTTTTGAACAAAATCCCTCTTATAGGACTTCCTTTTAGATACTATAATATTTTGGAGACTGCCTGTAGGTGAGCTTCTTTAGGACAATGCATGAACTGACTTACCACATTCACAACATAAGTAATATCTGGTCTAGTGTGTGATAAATAGATTAGTTTTCTAACCAGTTTATGATACATCTCTTTATCCACTAAATTGTCATTTTCTGAGTCTCCAATTCTATGATTAACAACTATAGGTGTATCTATTGGCTTACATGCCAGTATCCCTGTCTCCTTCAATAAATCCGTGTCATATTTCTGTTGGGAAATAAAGATACCCTTTTGTGAATAGGCAATTTCTATCCCTAAGAAATATTTCAACCTTCTGAAATCCTTAATGTCAAATTCACTAGTTAAGTATCGTTTCAACACTCCTTGTTCCTTCAAATCATCCCCTGTCATAATTATATCATCCACATATGCCAAATGTATAGGGAGTTCCCCTATAGCTGAATGCTTGATGAGCAGAGTGTGATTTCCTTGGCTTTACCGAAAACCATGGGAAAATATTACTTTCGTAAACCGACGAAACCAAGCCCTAGACGACTGCTTAAGGCTCTATAATGCCTTTTGCAATCTTCATACTTTCCCTCTACCAAGTGAGTCTTCAAACCCTAGTGGAACCTTCATATATATCTTCTCCTCAAGATCTCTATGGAGGAATGCATTTTTAACATTAAACTGATGTAATCCCCAATTGAAATTGGCGACTAAGGCTAACAGTTTTCTGATAGTATTCATCTTTGCCACAGAAGCGAATGTCTCTTGATAATTAATTCCATATGTTTGTGTGTAACCTTTGATCACTAATCATGCCTTATAGCTTTCAAAGGTTCCATCAACTTTCTATTTGATTGCAAAAACCGACTTACACCCAATGTTTGTAAATATGTGGTACGGTGCGGTACGAACATCCCGTTGTGATCATGTACGGTACGGTCATAGTTTTAAAAGGCGCAAGGCGCACCGAGGCGCAAAGGGGCCGTGGAGCCTGAGGCGCAAGGCGCAAGGCGCAAGGCGCGCCTTTTCGAGGCAAAGCGCACTTTTTATAAAAAAAGTTAAAATATTATAAAATCATAAAATTGGAGTCTTTTTATATATGTATATATAATTATAGGGGTTTTTTATTTATTATTCAAATTAGAGGATTTTATTGGATATTTAATAATAATTTAGGGAGTTGTTTACAATTTTCTCTAGCTCTGATTGGATATTTTATCATAACTTAGGGCGTTATTTGCAATTTTCTACATATATATTTAAAGTTAGACAGCCCTAGCCGTCAGTTCTCTCTTTTCCTCACCCTCCCTTTCCTTCACCCTCTTCTTTCTTGCCTCTTTCTCTCCAGCTCTCCTCTCACCGTCTGCAGTCAACCAACCGCCATGTTGGAGCGCCGATTTCGGCGACTGGAACGCCGGTGTGAGGAGAGGGGAGTGGATCAGCGACAAGAAGGCTGGTTTCAAGGTTGTTTGGCGGCCATTCACTAACAATAATGGACTTGAGATGACGGCCGGAAGACGGCCGGAGGACAGAATGGGTGGGTTTAGGTTGGGGTGACGTCGTGTACAGAGAGGGAGGCGGCTGGTTAGGCCGTTAGGGTGGAAATGGCAGAGAAAAAAAAAATGCTGTCACTTATAGGGCGCCTGATGCAGCCCAGGCGCGCCTAGGCGCGCCTTGCGCGACTGCGCCTAGGCGCTCCAGGCGCGCGCCTCTTCGAGGGCGCTGCGCCTGGACGGTGTTCAGGCGCCGGAACGGCGACTCGCGTCGCCCGGCGCCCAGGCGCGCGCCTAGGCGCGCCTTTTAAAACAATGGGTACGGTACATCCGATATGGTTGGTACGAGCGTATCAACCGAATATATTTTTTTAAAAAAAGAATTTAAACATTATTTATTTAAAATTTTTAATTTTAAATGTTTATTCTGTATTAAATAAATATTCATTTTTTATTTTACTTGAAATAAATATTTATGTCAATAAGTTAAAGTAAAACAAATATTTATGTCAGTAAGTTAAAGTCTGCTACGCATTTACAGTTTGCTACACATGGCAAGAGCAGCTAGTGTTAAAAAAAAATTAATTTATTGACATACAAAGCGAAATATAAAAGCTGCAAAGAAACAAATGTTTTATCAGTTATCACCATTTCCTCTTCTTTTTCTCCAATTACTTTCCTCCTGTCCGATTACTTCTCTCTCACTCATTTTCTCTTTTTCTTCTTCTCCTCTCCTTTGCTTTCTACATCCCTCCGATCCTATATGAGAAGAGTTGCCTGAAAGCTTCTGCATATGGGAGAAGTCGTCGGAAAGCTTATGGCCGTGAGAGAAGTTGCCGGAAATTAAAGCTACAGTCGTCAGTGAGGAGAGAGAAGTGCCGATTTGAGACAGAGGGTGTTGATCGATGCTGTATATTTGATTTTTTTTTTTTAATTTACCCAACCCGATTGTATATGGGTATATGCAGCCGTATTGGTATGAGACAGCCATATACGACCGTCTTGTGCCCATGAGATGGGTTTTGGAGTTTTTTGACCCGAATACGAGTGTATTGATACATCTCACTATCGATAGCCGTACCAGCATATATACGGCTGTATGTGGCCGTATTTACAAATAATGCTTACACCCAACTGCATTTTTGTTTTTAGAAAGTTCAACTAGCTGTCATGTCTTGTTCTTTTCTAGGACATCCATCTCAACCTTCATGGCTTGCCTCCAATTCTCATTGGACAATGCCTCAGACAAGTTTGTTGGGATAGACACAATGTTTAGACTGATCAAAAAACTTTTCTGAGCAGCTGAAAATTTTTCAAAAGACACGGTGTTTGACAGTGGATACAAGGGCTTTTTAGTACATTCTCTTACCCCTTTTTTGAGAGCAATCGAAAAATCTAATTGCATCATTTTTGTTTCAGCATCCAGGGAAGACTCTTGGGCTGTTTTAGGGTCACTTTTAGTTGCCTGCATGGGTTCAGATGTTGACTCACGCACGGCAGCCTGCTTTCTTCTTGCATAGACTTGGATGATCCTTTTGGACTCAAGTGACTTATCATTATCAGATTCCAGTTTATCTCCATAAGAGTTCAATTCATTTGGTTCACCACCTATAGATTCTTTTCCAGCTATTGCAGCACACGAACTGTTATAATTGGTTGGACTCTCGTTTTCTTGATTTAAAACAGACTCTATTGTCCCATGATAACTAGGAGATTTAGAAAACTTATCTACTGTCAGTTCAGTTGAAGATAAGTCGAAATATAAAAAATTATCATCATCAGCTCTACTCGCAGTAGAATTGTCAAAAAAACTCTTATCTACCCTAAAATGCTCCCCTTTAGAATGGATGGATGGAAAAACGCCTGTCCCTTAGGAAATGTAACATCAGTGATGAGCGTTTTGGTTTAACACTTTATTACACAAAACTTTGTGCAAGTATGCACAGTCTCAGTGTAATATCCTAGCGAATCAAGGTCGATCCTATAGAGACAATTCAAATCAATATTAATTACTGAAATTGATTTATGCAACTATATTCAAAAATCGATTAATGAAATTTGAATTAAAAGCAAATTATGACAAATCTAATTGACAAAAAAAAACTTACCTAAATAACAACCAGTTGAATAAGTATTCAGGGAAATTTAATTTCATGTAATACTTCACTATTCTTGTGTCATTTTTTCCTTCAACAAATCATAATTCCATTTTGCATTTGATCGAATAAAAAATTATATCTATGAGCCTCTCTCGAGTTCATGATAGGTATGTTTGCATTAAACACTTAGCTATGTTTTTATGCTAAACGGTTAATACAAACTCATTGCACACAATTGCTCAAATAAGATCACATAAGAAAACTAGATATATGTCTGTTCCAATTCTCAAATGCTGTTTGATCAAGTTCTAGTTATCAACATCTCTTTCAAGTTTATTAATAACATAAAAATCATCCAACTAACTAGGCCTAAATCAATTGAAGCATTAAGAAATGATAAACAGAATACTAATAAATGAAATCAATTCATTAAACATCAATAATCATCCACAAGAATAATTCTATATTAAACTACATTGAACTCCTTAGAAATGATTTAGTTCTCCATAGATCTATGTAAACTCAAGCCAAAAATGAAAGAATAAATGAACAACAAAATAAATGAAACAAGAATAGAAGATAACATCACGAGTTCACCATTGCTCTTGCTCTAGACTCCACCCCAATCACTTCTATGTTGCTCTTGAATGATTCCAATGAAGTGTTGAATGAAACCTCAATGGAACTTGACTTGAATCTACACAAAATCCCTGTAGAAATGAAGAAAAATGACTCTGAAAGTGTTCTGTGGTCTGCTGCACGATTGTTGAAGTGAGAAAATCATGTTTTTATAGGTGAAATGGGCTTAGAGTTGGAGAGCTTCTTCCATTCACGTCTAATGCCAATTTGCGACTTATGACTACGAGTTGCGTTTCATGATTGCGTTTAGCGAAATTCCCTGAAAAACAACGGCGATTGGCGTTTTGGTGAACTGCGTTCAGCGGGATCATCTGAATACTATTGCGATTTAAAACCGCAAGTTGTGATTAGCGAACGTCCTTTGCAAAAAGCTCTGGCTCTCGTAAAAACTTGAATTCCTTCACCATTTTCTACCATCTTCTCCTAAATAATCATACAAACACAAACACTAGAAAAATACATTAAAAGAACATAATATACTCAAGTATTCCTCACAAAAGCTAGGATAAAAGATGTATAATCATATCTAAAATCGACATGGTCAATTAGTAATGATATAATACTTTCTAAGGGAAGAAAGATAGCATTTATACCCTTTTTGAGTAGAAGAATGACCTACTGAAACATATCTAATAGCCCTAGGATCTAATTTTCCCCTATTTGGTTTGTGAACATGAACATAAGCTAAACACCCAAATATGTTAAGGGACAAATCAAAATTAATAGCATTTGGAAAGAATCTAGACAACATTAAAACTGGGGTCACAAAATTTAGGATGCTAGGAGGAATCCTATTAATAACATGAACAGTAGTAAGTATGGCTTCTCCCTAATAGGTTTTAGGCACCTTATGGTGAAAAAGGAGCGCTCTAGCGGTTGCTAACAAATGTCCATTTTTCTCTTTGTCACCCCATTTTGTTAAAGAGTATATATCTAAAAAGACTCGTGTATTATTCCCTCCTTGTCAAGGTAGGATGACAAAGTGTTGTTAAAAAAATCTCTAGCATTATCGGACCTAAACCTTTTTATTTTAACCCCAAATTGATTTTTTATCATGTCAGGAAATTGAGGAAGAACCGTACTCACATGATCACATCAAATTTAGATATCAGCAAGTAAACCCAACTAACCCTAGTACAGTCATTGATAAATGAGAAAAACCATTTAGCCATTGAAATATTAGCAACCGGAGCAGGGCCCCAAATGTCACTGTGAACTAAGTTAAAAGGGATAAATGATCTTTTATTGCTTAAAGAGAAAGAAACAAGCTTATGTTTTGCTAATTCACTGGTATCACATTTAAAAGACTCGATTGACAATTTAACAAATGTACGAGGAAACATCAACTTTAAAACAGAAAAGTTAGGTGACCTAATAGGAAATGATGACTCTATACTTTGTCTTTATTTGATTTCCAAGTAACATTTGAGAATGGAAGAGTCTTGTGTCCATTAGGATAGTCAGATGGTTGCAAGTAGTATAGCCAATTGATTTCCCTAGCAAGCCTAATCTTCTTCCCAAATTCTGATCCTGAAAGACAAATGAGGAAGCACCAAATACCACTTTACAGTGTAAATCATGGGTAAGTTTTTGTATGGAAACCAGGCTAGTAGAAAATTTAGGAACATGGAGAACAGTTTGTAACATGAATTTGGGACCTAGACAAACATTTCCTATTCCAGCCACAGTTTTCAGAGTTCCATCTGCAACTGCAACTTTCCTAGTACTAGGACATGACTTGTATGTAATAGAGAAGTGAGACAAGGGTTTCATATGATTTTTGGCTTGAGTCAATGACCCAGGAACTTGAACAACTTGAAACAAACTTATCTGAAACAGTTAATCCAAAGGAACTTGAAATCAGACCTGGTTGTGCCAATGAACACCCTCCAATTGGCTGTTTTTCCATTGACGTCAGCAGTGCCCTCAGCCATTCCACTTCCTCGTTCGGATCTGTTCCATTTCCTTGACTACTAGAGGTAATGATCTTAGAAATCTTAGACAACACAAAAAAACAGTAAGCAGCCCAAAAAAATCAGCTATGCAGGCTGATAAAAACGAACCTTACAAGGCTATGAGAATATTTTACAGTGGGCAACAGTGTGACGGTGTGAATCAAACAATGGCAGAAATCAGAAGACGTCATCGTCAACCAGAAACGGCAAACAGAGACAGCAAAACTGTGTGTGGCTGTGGCAGCAGAACTGTCGTCAGTGGAACTGTGTGTGGCAGCAGAACTGGCACCTACAACCGTCAGAGATAAACGGGCGGCAGCGGAATAGAGAGACCAGTGGGCGGCAGCAGAATTCCCAAACCAGAGAATACCCAAACTAGAGAAGCCAGAGAAAAACCAAAGAAACCAAAGAATACTTCAAACATTACCATCCATCAAAGTCTCCAGCAAAAGGAAAAAGACAACCTCAAACAGCTTAATCCTCAAACACAAGAACCAACCATAGAATATCCAAATCAAAAACACATACGTCAAAAATTTTGTAGAGCCATAGGCTCTGATACCATGTGGAAAAATATCTCGACTTTTATTAAGAGAACAACTTAATTACGTTAGAAATGGTGAGGCTATTTATAACCTAATACCATAGTACAAAGAATAGAAACTTTTCAATCAATACAAATAATCAATCAATCACCTACTAATTAGTCACTAATTTTATTCAATCAATCAACCTAACTAATTAGTCAAGCAATCATCTAACCAAATTGGGAACAGATTACAAAGGAAATATTCTCCTAAATTAGTGCTAGATCTAGACCGAGTCTCTTTAGTGCCGCCTCAGACTGAGTTGCCTTGACTTGGTGCTGAGGTGGCTGCTTAAGCAAGGGACTGATCTAGATCTAGACCGAGTTTCTTTAGTGCCGCCTCAGACTGAGTTGCCTTGACTTGGTGCTGAGGTGAATGCCTTAAGCAAGGGAGGTGGTTCTGCCCATTTCGAGAGTTGAGGCGGCTGCCTCAAGGCACCTCTAGCCACGAGGTGGCTGAGGCGTCACCTTGGTTCGTTTTTTCCGAAGACTGTAAATAGTACATTAAGTTGGGCTATGGTTAAAATTTAACTGCTTTGTCCTGTACACGAATTTGAAGAGATCATGTTGACTCACTTTTATGTTATCGTTGTTGAAACAAACATATGGAACTTAGAACACTTCTGACCCAGAAACCTTCGAGGCACAGTTTCTAAGTTCCTTGTTCAAAGTGACATCACAATGAAATGCTCTTTTCTGCCATAATGAACACGAGCCTTTGAAGTAATTTTTGGAAATTGCTATTGATGAATAATCTTTGTAATAGGCATATTAACTATGACACTATTGTTGTTAAAATGTCTCTCAGTTGGATGTAGGTTTCATGAATCCTTATTTCTGCTGTTTGACTGTGCTTGTATGATCAGCTCATTTAGAATGATCATATTCTGACGTAGAGGTTCAAAACTGGTTGTTTACTGATTGCTAGAATGGAATATGAACTGTGAAGAAGTTATGATGCACAAGTTAAATGTCTCATGGTATTCGTTCTCTTTGGTTTTCAGGAATACTTCTGTAACCCTGCTCTAACTCTTGCTCCTACAAAGTGGCAGAAATTTACATCCAGTTTGATGGTATACCTTTATTTGCTTAAATTTCGTCTTTTTTCATTTTCTATTTTTTTTTTAGCATTATCTCTTTTTTTTTTTTTTCCTAACCAGAAAATGATTCAGCTTTTTTGTTTTTGTTTTTGTTTTTATTTTTACTGTTCAACCTTTGACAACAAATTGTTCTCATGAATTTTGGAATCTACAGGTTGTCATGAATACCTTTGATGCTCAGCCTTTAAGTGAAGAAGAGGGGGATGCAAACGATTTGGAGGAAGAAGCAGCGACTTTTAACATAAAATATCTTACAAGCAGTAAACTAATGCGATTAGAGGTAAGTGGTGTTGACATGAGTTGAGAACCAATTTATATAGGATATTATGGTTTACTCTCTTTTTTCCCTTTGGCCACAGTTAAAAGATCCAAGTTTTAGACGCCATGTTCTTGTGCAGTGCCTAATATTGTTCGATTATCTTAAGGTAATGATATTGTCATCAGTATCTTTCATCTCTTAATAGTAGTTGATAAGTGGCTTCTATCTATCTTTTTCTCACTCTTCATAGGCCCCAGGAAAAAATGACAAGGAACTGCCTTCTGAAAGCATGGTTAGTGCAATTTTGTTATTGATTTTGTTAGTTAAAATTCTTTTGGGTCAATCCCTAGTTTTCTTGTTTGTTATTATTGATTTATAAAAATGAAGGAAGGAACAACACTTCTAGATTTGTTGATTCTGAGCTATGAATGACTTTGAAAATTGATGTCTACATTTGATCAATTCTGTTCTCATTGGAGTTGCAATATTTTCTTTTAGCAGAAAGTTTAAATGATGTTATTTGCATACATATATTGGTGTAATTATGCTTCTTTTTTGTTTTGTAATTGTAGAAAGAAGAAATGAGATCTTGTGAGGAGCGAGTAAAAAAACTGCTGGAACTAACCCCTCCTAAAGGGAAGGCTTTTCTTCAAAGTGTGGAGCATATATTGGAGCGTGAAAAAAATTGGGTAAACATTTTATTTTGGCTTCCTTCTCATTTATTTTTATTCTCATGCATTGTTTTGGAAGTTTAATGTGCATAGTTCAATTAAGTTGGTTTGGGAAATTTTCTTGCTCTTAGGTGTGGTGGAAGCGTGATGGCTGCCCTGCATTTGAAAAGCAACCAATAGAGAATAAAACAGTTCAAGATGGACCTAAAAAACGGTATGCAAATAAGTCGGGTTTTGTTTTGTTTTGTTTTTTTTATTTTTTTATTTTATTTTTAAATCAAGTTGGGTTAGTTTTAATGTTCTTGTATGAAGAGAAATTTATCAGAAATTGGTGTTCTTTATATTTAATTTAGAATGGACATAGAAAGAGATTATCATCTTTATATATGATCTCATTATCTAATCCAGATTTAGTGTCTAGCTTTCTATCTAAAGTTTTTGCAGGCTTCTTTTATATTCATAATGTTATATTATCCTCTCTATGGGGCTGGCAAAAGATACAGATTGTGAGAGAGTTTGAGGAAATCGTCGCTTTTGGCTTGCATGTTTATGATATGTTGTTGCACCCCAATTTATGTATCCAAATATTTATGGCGTTATGGTCATCCTTTTTTTTGCATCTATTTTTTGCGTGTTGTTTATGATTTGACGTACCTATAATAAATTTATAATTTCCATTTATAGTATTTTCTAATATATTTCTTATTTATTCCTCCAGTAGGCCGAGGTGGAGATTGGGAAATAGAGAACTCTCTCAACTATGGAAGTGGGCTGATCAGAATCCGGTATATAATATCTCCTCTATACTTTCAGAAATTTTTCTGTGCATTTGAACATGATTTTTTGTGAAAAAAATCTCTCCTTACCTCATTTAATCCAAAAGAAAATAAACTTATGCCTTCTTGGCCTAAAAACACTAAATACTATCATCCATGGCCACGTGCTCTCTATGCTATCGTAAATATTTTAATTTGAAGCTTGTTGTATTGGATATAGTTTCTCCTGACTATATAATTTCTTTTGCTGGTAATGCCAATGTTTAAAAATTGGAATTTCATTTTCATCTCTTTGTTAATGTTCACTTTCTTAAACACAAATCCAATTTTCACTCCTGTGGTCCCATACATTTCAAAAAGGGATCATTTTAGTCCTTCTGACCGAAAATGTGATGGTCAATATTAACAAAGAAAGGAAAAAGACTATTTTACCCTTAACTATTTATAAACTCTATAGAATTATAATTTTACTCTTATTTAAAAATTAAAACTATAAAATGAAGATATAAAAAGAATAAAATAAAAAAAAAAATAAAAATAAAAATAAGGGTGGAGATCCAAATTGGATTCCTACCCTCCATCAATTAGATGGACGATTGGATCTTCACCAGCCATGGATGCCATCCAATGGCCATTCTGGTTCCACTAGATTGTCAAACGGATATATAGGCAGTGAAACAACCCTCATCTCTAGCTCCAAACTAGATCATCAAACAACCCTTATCTCCAATGCCAAACCACCCTCATCAAACCACCAAAACACTTGGGCAATAAGCTCCCTAATGCTAGTCACACTACCCTCATATTCGCCTCCATTTCCATCAGTGACATGCTTTCCTCATCTTCGACGCCACCCTCATCTATAACACCAAACCACCCTCATCAAACAACCTTCATCTCGGTGGCGGTTGGTTTTGGTGGAGAAAGGGAGGGTGAGGGGCTTTTGTGTGTGTGGTTGTGGCGGAGGCTCTGGTGTGTTTATATTAGCAGTAGAAGAAAGGAGTGAGGGATCTGGGTTTCAAAACCCAGAATTTAGGTTTTGAAACCTAGAAGTCGATCGTCGATGATTTGGTTTTTGAAACCAAATCATCAAATGACGATTTGGCTTTTGAAACCCTAAGACGAATTGGTGTGTTTCTGGCTGCTTGAGTCAGCGCTTTCTCTCAAAGGTGCTGACTCTCAGCTATTGAAACTCTAAAACTAATTACTCATCTTTGTTCAACACGTTAAACCCTAAACTTTATCTTCTCCTCTCAAGACTTCCTTTTTTGGACTTTGTTCAATTTATAATGGTCATTTATCATTAGGATTATTATTTTGTTTTTCGGGCTATTGTTTTATTTTGTTGGGATATTTACATTTCTAATGTTTATTATGACTCATTTACTATATGTTATTGATGATTTTCTACTTTAGTTTTTCCTTTATTTTATTTTATTTTATTTATTTATTTATTTTTAATTATTTTTAAGTTGAGACAACCGTCTCGACCATCTCGTCTCGTCGCGCCAGGGCATGACCGGCTCACATTGCCTCCCACTTTATAATAAAATTGTTTACGGCAACTATGTTTTTATTATGTCAGTAAATTTCCTCTCGTAAACTGAATGGGTGTCCAATTTACATCATAGTACATTATGTTTACATAGTGAGAAGCTTGATTTGTGTTTGTCCAAAGGTCAATAGAGCTTGCAACAATGCATTATCTAAGCTGTCTCGTGATTACTTTTTTTTTTATTAGTAGCATAATAAATTATGTCTCTTTATTGTGCATCTCTGGATAAGCATGTTGTTTAAGATCTTTGATTGACATGTCCAGAGTGCTTTAACTGATCCTCAACGAGTTAGAACTCCTGCCATCACGGAATACTGGAAACCTTTGGCTGAGGATGTAAGTATTGTATGGTTTGAAGTCATAATTTCTATAATATTTCTTCACCTTTCTTAATTCTTTCTATATGATCAGATGGGTTGAAATGAGTGGTTCCTACGTGCCAATTAAATCTTGTTCATCATTTCTTTTTTGTTGAAATTACAGATGGACCCATCTGCTGGAATAGAAGCTGAGTATCATCACAAAAATAACCGGGTAAGTTTTGGTTCTTGCTTCTTCATTTTCTTATGTGGAATGTTTCTTATGAGGTGCTCCAATTTGTGCAACTTAATGATCATATTTGATTTCATATGGCATATTATAACACCAGGGCACTTAATCTTTTCTGGAAATACTAACTTTTGGAACATAGAAGAATTAAAATTGTTTTTTTTTTTTTTTTTTAAAAAAAGGAAGAATTAAAATTTCCTAAAGATAATAAATAAGTGCTTAAAAGTAGTAACTATAAACATGGCAGAGAATATTAAATTTTTTATCTATGTAGGTGACATTTTCTTGGGTATTTGTAAGGTTGAGGAATTAGGATCCTTTTGTAGATGATGGAAACATTTATAAGATATTAGGTATGCTTATACTTGTAAGAATAAAGACTCGTAGGCAATTAAGAAGCTGTCTGTGGAGTGTAGAAAACTAAGACTGAGTTTTATTCTCCACAAAAGGGTTTGAATTGTTATTATACTTACTATTTTCTGTAGTCTACAAAAGGATTTTGAGACGTGGACTTCTTGTTCACCTTTGTATCAACTTATTTCAATAACATTATTCTAGTTTCCCATCTAATAAATAAATAAATAAAACTATGACTGAGAGGCCAATTAAGGTCATGGTAGTGTATTGCTCCCTATTTAGAAGAAAATAGTACTTGAGCTGGAAAACTGTGCCAGGAATTGGAACTTTCCATATAAGATCAGTTCACCAGCTGGTGCAGGATTATCTTGACTGGCTGCATAATGCCTAACCAGAGTGAATACTTGTGGACCTCAAGAATTTTTGTTTGAATGCTGTACTTTGTGATGAAATTGACCTTTTAGATAAGTTAGTTTTCTGTGGGGAATGCTAATAGTCAAAATTTTATATATGCAGAACTGTAACCTGTCTACTTATATATAATCTTTCTTTGATCTTTTTTCTTTTCAGTATCTATCATATTATTGGTCTTGAGTCTTGCTATGTTCAAAGATGACCATAGTCCATATGTTTTCTTGTACGGCATGTAAAGTGTGTCAGTTTGGCTTTGTTTGGTATGTTGTATTGAATTGGAAGCGATATCATCATACCTCTTGTTTGGTGTATGATGGGGTTGAATTAATAGTACTTTTATCTGACGTTAGGTGTATGATAGAATCTAATAAAATAATAATTTAAAATCAATAAAATATTAAATATTAATTTAAAAGTAATAATAATTATTAATCTAATTTTTTTTTTTTTTGATAGGAAACAATAAACTTTATTAATAAGAGAAAAGGTAATACAAAGGTGAATCAGAAATCCACCAAAATCGAGACAACACAAAAACTAAACAAAGCTAAAGCTACAAAAGCAAAAGGGAAGAAACAATTAACGAACAGTCGCTTTCCAATCTAGCATAATTAGAAAGAGCGATAGATCTTTAAATTCTATAC
The DNA here is from genome assembly GCA_021234005.1 of Nephelium lappaceum. NCBI lineage: Eukaryota > Viridiplantae > Streptophyta > Magnoliopsida > Sapindales > Sapindaceae > Nephelium > Nephelium lappaceum. The sequence continues at coordinate 15,156,976 of CM038004.1, forward strand.
TAGAAGATGCCCAAAGAGAAGCTAAATAATACACTTTGTCCCCTAAAAAATTCTCCTCCTCTTGGCTTTCATGGAAGATTCTTTTATTTATTTCCTCCCAAATAACCCAAAAAATGGCGAACACTCCACAGTACCAAAGAATAGTAGCTTTCTTTCCATCTCCTAAGGGTTTGAAATCTTCCAATAAAAAAGAGTATACCGATTTCGGTGCAACCCACTTCGTCCCAGTTAAAGAAAACAACTTATTCCATAACACTCTAACCACCGGACAATGGAGGAAGAGATGATCCAAACTTTCCCCCCACCTCTTGCACATGATACAACAAAAAGGAGAAACATCTGTTTATTAGTTGAAAGTAAAAATTATTATTATTATTATTATTATTATTATTGGTGGGGAGAGAAGGTTTTAGTATACAATTGTACAAAGTAAGATTAAGAAAAATGAAATTGTACAAAGGTAGAAGAGGTTTGCACAAGTGATGAGACCGATGATGACTTTTTCAGTCCAATGTTTGTGGTACACAAGGAAACCAATGGTGAATATGGTTATGCAAAATTAATCATGGGATTAAAAATGACTATAAGTATAAGTGACATCCAATCCAAAGAAAGCTGAAAATGCAGCATTTAGAAATCAGTCCCTTGCTGCGTTAAAAATCAGTCCCCTGTTAAGTCCAATACGGTCCCATATGCGATCGTCCAAAGACTCCAAACATAGCCTTGATGTTATTGTACGAGTCTTTGGTGTTCCACTAGAAGCTTACGTATCTCATCCTTTTGGTCTCTTCTAATGATTTGTAATTTTTTATTCAGGTTTACTGTTGGAAAGGTCTCCGTTTTTCAGCTCGTCAGGACTTGGAGGGCTTTTCTAGAGTACGTGAAATTAACGACTAAGACCTTTTAATATATGATTTGGTTTTCATTTAGCCTGATGGATTTATACACTTTCCATTGCAGTTTACTGACCATGGTATTGAAGGAGTTGTGCCTCTAGAACTTTTGCCACCTCATGTACGATCCAAATACCAAGCTAAACCAAATGACAGGTCTAAACGTGCCAAGAAGGAAGATATGAAGGGTGCTTCCCTTCAAGCTGAGGAAAATCAGGTATGCATGGCAACTTGTTGCTTTTACAAATGTTCTCGAGTTTATTATCTTAGTCATGGTATTGCATACGCCCAAGGTAATTCCTATTAAGAAGTTGAGTAACAAAACATTTTCATTGGGCCTAGAGTTTGTTAATGAAGCCAAAATAGTCATTTTACCAGAGATTGTAATTTGACGATTAGACTTTTTGAGTGCACCTATTGGATGCTGCTAATTGGTATCAGGTCTAACAACAATGCAAATGCATTAGGATTTAGGAGCATGTTTGGCTATCAGTATTGGACTGGCTAACGACCCCATAGAATTAAACAGCTGGACTACGTTCTGTTGTTGCTTCTCCCACCTACCATGGGGGCTAGAACTACACAATTACACAAGGAAAATCCACATGTGCATAAGCAGTCTTTAAGTACTAAATTTAATTCAATCCTATGATCCTATCCAACACGGTACAATCCAGTTCAATACACTCCAATCTACTTAATATAGGGTGCCAAACTTGCTCTAATAGAACATTAAAGAACCAGCAGTGACAATATTAATGAGTAAGGGTACAACCGGTTCAAGTTTGGGCTTCTCCTCTGGAGCCTAGTTTGTTTTACTTGTATATGTCATTAGTCACATTGAAGCATATTTTTAAACCCATAAGTTTTGCACCCGAACTTGAGTATGATGCCGCTTGGCTAAGTTAGGCTTTATGGTAATTAATAAACAGTTGATTTGTTAACTTGGTTTAGAGGATCAGTATAATTTTTAACTTAATAGGAAGGCAGCCAAGCCAAATTTATATGAGTTGACCTTAAATGATTTTTGCATTTTTAAGTCCTTCATTCATAGTAACTGTCATGTATTAAAAATTTTTTAACTTGACATTGTCATATAGTTTTCTTAAAGTATTATTGTTTTATTTATATTAGCTTGTACAAATTTAAGCGTTTTGAGTAATTCTTAAGATGGATGGAGCTTAAAATTTAAAATCTTGCAAGACAGTCTCAATTCGTTGACATTTTTGTTTCTTTGTTTTTTCAATTCAAGACAGTCTCAAACCTGTTGACTTAAGCTGAACCTGATTTCTTTAAGCTTGAGCATCTTATATAGGTGCTTAAATCCTCCCTCCCCCATCCTACTGAGCAAAGAAAAAATGCACCCTACAGTTTAAGTGTTTACATGCTTGCCTTTATCTTCCATTAATACTTCTCTTATTTTGCTCTATATTGCCTTTGTATCAATCTCACAATTACCCTAAAATTTAGTATAGCTATTATTTTTACTCCAAAGCTTTTAAAGAAAGTGCTAAATTGAAGCAAGTTACCTGTTTTGACTTATTGTGAAGTGGTTAAAAATACCATGCTAAGGATCTGTTATTGGGAGAAATGGGTAGGGGAACTGATATATACTGATTTTGTTTCCTTTTTCACTTTCTTGGCTTACTCTAATTGTGAGGGTTTGGTTGAAGTCTCTTAATAGCGTGTCTCTATATGAACTGCATCTCATGGCACTTAAAAGTTTTCCATTTTATAGATTTTTAATGACATGTTTTTGTCAGATTGCAACACCCGCAAGTGAGATTGACGGTGAAGGAATCAGAACAGATCTTGAAGCCTCCACAATACCAATGGATGCTGATCTTCCGGTTACTGAAAATATTTCCCAAGGGGGCACTCCGACACCAGATGAACTTCAGAAGCAAAGCCCTGACACTGATATTGGTCAAGAGGCTGGCCAGTTAGAAGCTGACGCTGAAGCAGATGTGGGGATGATGGATGGAGAGACAGATGCAGAGGCTGATTTAGAGGTAGTCAGTTGAGATAAGCAATAAAAACTCAATTCTAATCCACAAAGCCTGATTGAAGCATATGTAGTTGCTGACAGAAGAGAATGCCACAGCGAATTGTGAGAGCTCTTAACTTCAAATTCGTAGTAAAGATTAAGCCTTGTAGAATATTTTATGTTAAACAAGAGTGGTAACATATATTTTTTCTTTTCTATTTTGTAGCTGCTGATATTGCTTATTGCATATACATCCCAAAATTTTGAAAAAATTAAGATATCATACAGCGAGTCATCTGTGATGTAATTATCATTTTCGTTTTGCCTTTTTTTTTTTTAATTTTTTTTCTCAATCCACACTCTCTGCTGTAATTTGGTCCAAGTCATGTACTGCTCTATGTTCTGTTCGTCGCACTCTCCATGTAGAAGGGGTCTTGAAAAATCTAACTTAAAGTGGATGATTTGTGGTCTGGGTAAATGTGAAAATGGCAGATTTAAGTATTTGATTTACAAATGAAAAGTAGACTGGATGAAAATTGATATTCTAATCATCCCTATGATATGGTATAATAGTTAAAAAATCTCCTGATTCTAGATGTTAAAAATCATCTCATAGTTTATAAAAATAGTCAAAAAAGCTTTTGATTGTATTTTTATGAACAATAGGGATTGACTATTTTTATAAACTATAGGAGGATTTTTAATGATTTTTTAAGTCGGGGGTTCTTTAAAATTAAGCTAAACTACAGGGAGAAATTAGAATCATCCCAATAATATTTGATCTCTTCTAATGTTGTAATTGCTTTCTGTGAAGGATCAAATTCTTTAAAATTAAGCTAAACTACAGGGAGAAATTAGAATCATCCCAACAATATTTGATCTCTTCTAATGTTGTAATTGCTTTCTGTGAAGGATCAAAGTTTTTGGACTGATCATTTTCCATCTCAGGCTCTCCACCTTTTGGCCAACGAAAATTTTTCTATTTTTGATGAGATATTATGTGTTTTCTTTGGTATATCTATTGATTGTTTGTGAGGATGCATCTATTTTGGATGGTAGAGCTTCTAGTTGCTTTTCTATTATAAAATGATAGAGCAATGTTAGGTACCCAATGTGATAATTTAATTCATGTGACAAACAAGAGGTAAATTAAATAGAACAGCAAAATTATGAAATGAATTGAAACATCTAAGGTTATTTTAACAAGATACAAGGTTTTATTTAAAAAAAATTGAGCTAATAAACTCGAAGATGTATTAATTATAAGGAAATTGAGGACATCAATAAATCTTTTTTTTTTTTTTTTTTTTTTTTTGAGATAAATAAATCTTAAATTTTAGTATTTTACCAAGTATAAGACCTAGAATCATTGAACAGTGCAAAAATTGTTAAACGCTAAAAAGTGAAAAATGAAATAACTTTTAACTTCCAAATCCAATGCATTACTAGATATTTTTTTGTTTCTTTCAAAATATAACACAAACTCAACAAACCAGAAATGGCATAAACTTATAAAGATGAAAGATATCACTCTCAAATATCATTAAAAAAGGGAGAAACTGCTGCTAGCTCAAACTAACAAGTTTCCAGACTGCTTAAACATAACTAGACACAGAAATCACTCCTAAGGATTCCATTTCTGTCTATTTATATCAAGATAATACAATCAAGTCATGATCAAACTGCTGTAGCACAACAGAAAAAGGTTTGGAAAATCTAAATATTTCACTGGTTGCATGCGAGGCCCTCGATTCATAGAATCACTGAGATTTCTGCAACGGAACATCAAAAGATTAGTCTGAATTAACCCTCATGAAAAGAACAAAAGTGCAAGATACCATTCTTACCTGCATTGGAAGGTAAAGTTTAAATTCCGGTGGGAGTTCTTCTTCTGAGTACAGTCGATCAGAGAAATATATTCTCCTCAAGCGACAGTTTGCGTGAACCTGAACCCGCAAAGTCTCAACATAGTTGGTTCCATATGCTCTCCTAGTAAAATCAGCCAAATTCAACTGGATTTGATTCCACCCCTCATCCAACTTCAGTGGCATGGTGCAGATATATGGCTTCACCCGTGTGATGGCCTGTAAAATTGGTAATTACAGTTATAAAGTAATACTTGAAACACTTAACTTCCAGCCTACACCTATAGCCACTAAAATGATGGGAACACATCTAATTATATGAGTTAGCATCTGCAAACTGTTAAAGCCAGAATGCTCTTAGTAGACATCATCCATCCATTTCGAAAAGAAGTATCTTTTTTTGAAGCAATAATACAACAGCAGCAGCAACAGGATTTAGCTAATGGAGTACCTTTAATTGAAGCACATATGTAATTTACACATAAGAAATCAATAAAATATGTATTGGTGTTTATGCTGCTGACATCCTCCTAATTATTTTCGAAGGATATATATATCATGATCACTGCCCCAAGAAAGCATTAAAAGGCATCACCATACATTCTAATAAAAAGAGCTAACAACCAAATGCCTTTCACCAACATAACACTTAAAACTCCACACTCAAATATCACCTTATAAAAACCACTTTACTAAGATCAATAGTTTGACAAATGTCACCAAAAAACTGTATCACAAGGAAAAAAACCATTCAAGTAAAAATTTCAAGAAGTAAATAAATAATCAACACACTGTTCATAATACAATAACAAATACTTAAAGGTTTTTGACCTAGTTGGTCAAATCAGAAGGGTCTTAATGGTCATACAATTCCTTATAAGACAAAAATTAATTCATAAAACAGGTAGCGACATTAAATGCCTATACTATATCATTAACTAGAATCTGTTGTTGTTGTAATTTTTAGCCAGCAAAAATAATTTATATATAACCATTCTTATTGCTATCCCTAAAAGAATTTATTCCAGTCATAATAAACCACAAGCAATCAATCAAGCATTAATTAATAGACTCTAATTTACAAACAAAAAGAGTTTTAGGGCATGATTTAAAAAAGAAGGTATCATTGAAACCATAAACATCTACAGACATGGTCAAACTTACACACTTGAAAGTTAGAAGCTCGAAAACGCCGCCGAACATTCTTATCATCCAACACTTGAATCTCAAATGTGAAATATTTCTTCAGGTTCTTCACAATCATGACCAAAAAGGGGAGTTTTATACCAAGTGTTGCAGCTGGGTCTGCCGGGCATGTAATGTATGTGGATTGTATACTTGATCCAACAATTTCAAGGACATTGGACTGTAAGTCGTCATCATGTGGTCGCTTTACATGGCCGCCATTGACAACTGCAAAAACACTCAAGAATAACAAGTATTGAGTATCAAATCTAGGAACATGTAAAAACCTTAGCATCATGCCAAGTAACTTAAAGGCATCAACATAAGAATAACATCTAATGGCTAAACTCTCTTTGGGCATCTTCTAGTGAAGATTTCAAATATTTATCGTTATTTCTTATTATGCTAGATTGGAAGACAACTATTTGTTGATTGTTTTATCCAATCTTGCTTTTAGTTTTCGTTTTCTACTTGTTTCTATGTCGGTGGACAACTGGTTCATATTTGTAATCTTTCTTTGTTTTAATAAAGTTTTCGTTTCCTATCCAAAAAAAAAAAAAACATCTAATGGCTAAATGTAACTACATTTACCTCTAAAAAAATACATTCTGTTCAAAAATTGGTGAACGCATCTACACAAATGCCAACCAAAGACTAAACTAAACTTGCAATTCTTAAACAAGAATGTACATTTGCAGTAACAAATTTATAAACCACTCTTCTTTTGGTAGACACACAGAGTCTTAGAAGAAACTTTTTTGCAACAGGAATAAAAAAGTGTTAGCGAACAAATAGAACCAAACATCAAATAATAGCCCTCCATTCCTTTCTTGTCTCCCTATCAAGTGGGACAAAACCTTACATAACTTATAAGGGCATTGCAGTGGTAAAAGAAACTAATTGATAAGTACAGCTTTAACATGGCAAGATAACAACACGATGAGTACAAATCTGGTTTCTGGTTTGTGAGCCAACACAAACCTTTAGGTGAAAAACCAAAAAAAAAAGGAAAAGTGGCTACACTTAAATGTAACCCCAGCAATGACAAGGTAATAGTTTCAAACCCCACCAACCAACATTCCACTGCTTTATCCAATAGAACAGACGAAACCGCACATAATCACAATTTAAAAAGTCTCATTTCATCATCCACAACTAATTTAAATGTCCAATGCCCTAACAACATTGCTTCAAACCCAAAACAAGTAAATGCATATATTTCAAACAATATAATACCACCACGGGTTTAGCTACCTCAATGGATGAGTAAGATCACCCATCAATAATAACCTTCGGATATTCTTCAATAATCACCCTTACAACCAATCCAAGAGTTGTTACTGATGGATAACCTTACCTAACCAGTAAACAAATGATAATCTCCAAATGCAAACAAGTAAACACAGAAGAACAAAACTTATTTTCCACCAAATCTTCACAAGAAAATTAGATATACATAGAACATCACAATATATAATCACCAGTAACATGAGAGCAAAAGCTACTAACCTTCTTTGTCCCAAATCTGCAAAGGCTTGCTCCTACAAATCGAAAAAACCCCACTTATTCAACGTTATGGTACATTACAAATAACCCAAATAAAAATTGAAAAAAAAAAATTACCCTAAACTGTATAAGATAGACAGGAATCCAGACTGAAATGTGTTTTTGAACATCCTTGGTTGCTGTGAATGCAAAACCCACCAAAACAGTGAAAAATATTCAATATATATACATAACAATTAACACCTGCTCAAATAACAAAAATAAATGAAACCCAATAACAAGACAAGGGTAAAATTTAGTTTGTAAATCACGTAAACCCTAAATCAGAAAAATTTCACAACCAGTAAGATTACCTACCTGTTTGTTTCTCGGGAAAAAAATAATAATAATAATTCACGTCTCTGCTAGACTTTTCGACGTCTCTGTGTCGTGAGTGAAGGTTTTGTTTTTGTTTTTAGAGAAACTTACACAAATAGTCCTTCTCTTTGTCAATATTACGTAAAATATGGTACGCGTGCCCTTTTCTATGCTAATCAGGAATCCAGATAAAGGAAATGGACTTAACTCCTGATTTGTTAACTCCAATGTTTACCAAAGGCAAATTACTCAAAAGCCTATTGATTTGTGTCCATTGACCAACCGAAACCATATTTACCTTTTACTACAACGTCTTCCCATGTATTAATTATTTAACCATGGTTGATCGTATGAAAGTTAATTATAATAAGAGCATTTTAGTAATTTTCTCTTATTTTTTATTTTTCGTTTAAAAATTATATTAATTAATAAGTTGTTTATATCTCCACCGTTCATTTGGATAGTGAAGATCCATTTAAAATAATTTAAAATTTTAAAAACTGAAAAATAATTTAAAAATTAAATGATTTTATTTTATTTTTTTAAAAAAATTAAATTTTAACTATAAAAGATAATTTAAAATATACAAAATATTTTTTTTCCAAATGGATTTAAGTCGTCCGTCATAAAGATGGCTAGTCAAGATCAATTTTAAAAAAATAATAATAATATTTCAAAGAAAAGGAAAAATTGAAAAAAAAAAAAAATTGAAGATGGCAATTGAGATCGAGATTGGATCTCCACGGTGAAAATCTGATTTAGGTCTCCACTACCATCTTCAAACTCTATTTGATGATCCATCATCAACAAAAACACAAACAGGGGTCCATCATCATCCATCATCAACACAAACAAAAACCATTATTCCAACCCTATATGATGAAACATACTAAATCCAAGATCATCATCATTGATCATCAACTTTGGGTCTCATACCCAAGATCACCATCATCATCAAATAGAACCCAAGAATGTTTATATCAATAGAAGATGTTTGATCAAAAATAAAAATTGCCCAAATCACCTAAATCACTTAAACTAGTTCAAATTGCCCAAAGCAAAAATCCTACTGAATCCTTATCGACATTAGGTTTCCAATGAAACCATATCAAAATTTGGTTTCTTTGGAAATCGGACTTTGAACTAGATTGATTTCTAGGGGAAATCTAATTGATTTGATCTGGTTTTCAACAAAACTAGATTCATTTGATGTGACTAATAGAGGAAAAATGAGAAACAAGTGGAAGAAGAAGAAGAGCACAACAGAAGAAGAATAAGTTAGAAGCAAGAAATGGAAGAATAAGAGTGAATGGAGGAAAAAGAAGAAGAAGAAGAAGGGGATGGCTTAGTCGATTTTAGTGATGATTGATTCACTAGAGTTTTTCAATATGGTGATGTGGTTGGCTTGCATTGATCGAGATCTAATCTCTCCATCCATTTTTTTTCTTTAATTTTTTTTTATATTAAAGATTTTATTTTTTTTTGATTTGGTTTTCCAAATTAATCTGAACTATCCATCATGTTGATGGATGGTGCAGATCTCACTTTTTTATTTTCTATTTTTTTAATTTTAATTATTTTTTAATTAATTTTTCAATTTTTTTAACTATTTCTATATTTTTTCTATTTTATTTAATAGATCTCAACTGTTCATTTTTTAGATGGACGGTTGAGATTTTTCAAGTTTTTAAAATTTTTCTCACAAAAGTAGGGATAAAATATCATTTCCGGCATAAATTAGTTAGTTAGGGGCATTCTCATCTTTTTGCTCTATTTTATCATTATCTAGTTATCTCTCACGGTCTATTACGATCAAACCGTTAATACCAGGAGGACACTATAATAAAAGGTGAACGTGGTTTCCATTTATTAGTAGGCATATATCCAGATGGTCTTGAGTAATTTGCTCTTACTAAAACTTATAACGTAAAGAATTTCAAATATCCTTTCCTAGTGAAAAAGCAAAGTTATATGGTTTTATTAAAATATCCTTTACTAATTTTAATAAAAAAAAATTGCACACATATTTCTCTTTTTATATCATTATATTTTGCTTATTATTCTCTACAATTTTTTTCACTTATCGTCTTCTTCATATCTTGCTACAGTTATGATGAATTCAATAATATAACTTATAATAATAATAATAGTACATACTTGATTTTATTCTTTTTTTTTTCCAACATCATTGTATGAATATACCTTTTTTTAAAAAAAAAATGATTCTCTTCTCAATTCAATTTAGTTTTCTATGAATTCCTTTATATTTGAATTCACAAATTGATTATGATGAAAATTGACAAATAATACACATACCAAAATAATAATAATAATAATAATAAATTAATCACATGATTTTGTTGATTTAGATTTAAGGTGTGTTTTGGGTTCCTCTGGAATGGTGATGGCAAATTTCTAGCGTGTTTTATAAATTAAATTCGATGACAAGATTTTTCTAATTAAAACACATACCAAATATTCAAACTAGAAACTCGTGTAAGTATATATAATCCACAAGTAACATAATAGTGAGTACAGTATCGTTCCCATGAGAATTATCCAAATTATTTATATATTAAATATTGAACCAGTCAAGACAACTCTTTGACCAAACTATCAAAATTGGATTTGAGAGAAGAAATTAAACTAACAATTAAACTTCCAGAAAATTCAACAGTTGGAAAATATCTAGACATAAAATTTCACTTAACCAATCATTTGATTTATTCTCATCTCCTAATTATCTTGTATTTAATCGGATAATCTTAAAATAGTAACTAGACTCTCTTGATGGTCAAACAATTACCCTAATTAATTAACTTGACTATATTTCTATGTAAATTAACTAGTTTGAGTTCGCGTCAAGTTCAAATTATCCTTTCAAGATTACACAACCATACGAGTCTATCTCCATCCCATATGAATTATGCTATTTTACAAGATTACTCGATCTCATAATACTTCTCTCGATAGTATCAGATTCCTAAAATCTAATCAATTAATAGATCCAAATTAATCGATTAGCATTAAGCATCAATAAAATATAATACTAGAATACAAATCAATTATAAAATATTACTGAACCATTGAATAAATTAAAATCATGGTTAGGTTACATTGTAGCCTAGATATGAAAATTTAGTTTATCATCAATTTACCATAAAAAGAACTAAAGTAAAAGGAAACAACATATTTAATTTGATAAAAATAAAGCCTAAGGAAAATCTCATTGAATAGATGTGATCCTCTCATCTCTAAGGTCAGATTCGTCCCTCCAAATTCACTCCAAATAAGTTAAAACCCTCGTGCCTCTAATTGTTGATGATAACTCGAAAGCTCTAAAGACTGTTGTTGCAAAATCGTGGTTGAGCACAAAGTCCTCTCCTCACGTGAAGCTCTTTCTCTTCTCCTCTCTACTGCTTTCTCTCCCTTGATTTATCTATCTCAACTGTGAAGTGAAACTCTCGACTTATAGAGCTTGAAGTCTGGTTGAATTTGGAATTACAAAAATTGGCAATTTACAAAATTAATTGTAGCATTTAATGCATAAATCATGCAAAAGCGTGGAATCTGGAAAAATAGGTGTCACGACTTATTGTTGTGACTTCGAACTTGCAACTCTTTCCTGTGACTTGTCGTAGGTTGGTGTCACCACTTCAGAACCTACAACACAAAGTCGCGACTCCATCGCATGTTGTGATTGCAATTTCTAAAAATGCGACTCCAACCTATGACTACATTGACCTTCAGTCACTAATTGGGCTATAACTTCCTCTAAATAACTTTGATTGATGAACCGTTTGTGGCTATGGAAACTAGACATTTGGGGCTTTAATTTGATAGGTAATAGCTCATGTAACTCCAACTATGCATCTCGTACGAGTTTAAATAAATCAACCTATCTTCCAACCCAAAAACTCTGAAATTCCAATTTCGGTTTGTGTTAAAACTTTAACTCGCGAGACTCTTGGCTTTTTTATCTTGACTTTGCTTTGAAACACCTCAAATTACTTGTTATAACCTTCCATTATTCACCAGAATAAAATAATATAAAAACATTAAATAACTAACATGATTTACTCAAATATTCATCATAAATGCTAGATATATGAGTACAAAATAACGGTATATTTTGGTATTGTCAAATACCCTCAAACCTAACATTTGATCATCCTTGAGCAAACTCGAAAAGTGAGATTAAAAAAACGGAATAAAACAAAACAAGACAAAAAGTCTAAAATTACTCGAATTTAATCACAAAGGTTAGGTAAATGAATATAAGTAAACACGTCCAAACCTAAACCTTGTTTGTCCTCTAGCAAGTTTGAGAAAAAAGGGAAAAAAAAAAAAAAACATAAATGAACTACCTACATTTTACTAAGCCATTTCCGTAGGCCTTCATGATAGCATTTAGCATATGCGACAAGCCTTTAAACTCCTAGGTGTTCCTAGTGAAGGAGTTATGGTCTCCTGAGGGTTTACCAGCCATGCTACCCACAAATGTCTTTTCACAAATCATGAAATAATCAAGAGAATGGAACCAGAATGCAAGATAACAACAATTCACATGCTTAATCAATAAGTAGAGTGTAATCATGCAAATCCAATTCATGCCATTTCAGGATTCAGTTCGCTTCTATTCTAAGCCTCATAGGAATTCTCTCTTTAATTTCTCTTAGAACCTAGACTTAACACCCTTGCAACACATGTAAGGTGGAAGTTATACACAATAAAATATCAAATTTGTTAAAAGCATGTGAATAAATAATAGAAAGACCACTCATATGTAATCAATAGAGCTCATGGAAGGAATAAGAAATCAATAATATGTCAAGCATTGTTTACCTCAACAAACTAGTTCAACTTCTCAAGAGATCAACTAGGTCTTTTTATTAGGTTGTAATGAGGCCAAAGGGTGAATGACCAAAAAGAAAAAAAGGATAGAAGTTATAGTTCAAATGAACTTAGGCTCACAATATGAGATTTCAAAGAAATTTGATTATTTAGATATTGAACTCTTTTTTATTGTTCCAATCCACCTAAGCTTCTTCTCCTTCATCCCCATTTCCAACTACTTTTTATTTGCAACTTTTCTTCTTTCTACTTTCATTCTTTTTTTTTCCTCTTTTTTTCTACTACTTTTATTTTGATTTTATTTGGTCACTTGTGTTTATATTTTCATTTTTTTATTTTTAATGTTTGTGCTTACATGTTCAAAATCCTTTCTATGATAACATTTGCAATCTTGCATAAAGAGATATATATATATATATATATATTTTATCACTTGTGCTTACATTTTTTTTTTTTCATAACATTTATAAGCATCCATAACATATTTCTCATTCAACTTCACTTCATTTTTCATCAATTAATTGCTTTTTTTTTTTTTTTTTTTCTCTTCAAGCCCTACCTTCTTTTACCTAAAACTTTGTCTCACATGTGAATCTGAGCTCTAAGTGTAAGGCTAAATTGTTTCGGGCATGGACATAGATTTGCGTAGGTTAAGAACAAAAATATTTAGGCTACTTATGTGTTTGGCTTTAAATTGGCTATTGGCACACGCACACAATAAAGTAGGGAAAAGTGTTTTGACCTTTTATTGGTTAAGTACACAAAACCTAGTATCACTTCTAAAAAGTCGTCAATCTTTTCATTAAAAGTAAATGGTTTATGGATGCAAAACATGCTATTTTCTTCCAATGCAAAATCGATAGAGAGGTCAATCTAATCAATTTAAGAATATATGAATAGTGTCTAAGAGTAATAAAGAAAATTTCCCTTAGAAAGAAACGTTATTGGCTCAAATATCTCACATGGGAAATATCCACTACAGATCTTGGACTACTCAAACATGCATACTATTCACTACAATGTCAAAAATGTGGATGTGTATGTGTATATTTGAAAGAGTATAAATCTTCAAAGCATTCAAACAAAATCAACTTATTGAAATTCACTTGCTCATCATCATTAATCAAACACACAATTCTCAACTCAAGATATCCCATAATTTGTGAAGAAAATTAAACTACTCCTCAAAACATGAAAACTAACAACCTAAAACTATAAACATAGGTGTACCCCAAATCTAAGTTTTGCAATATTTTCAATGTAAAGCAAAGTAAAAGCGAAATTTAGAACTTCCTTCACAAGCTTAGGCTTGGTGAATCAATGATCATGATATTGTTTTGCTTTACTATCTCGAGTATTCTTGCAAACATAAACATGAAAACATAAAAAGTAAAAAGTAAAATAGCATAAAACAAATGAAGCAAAATTAAATTTAAAACATCTTGGGTTGCTTCCCAAGCAGTGCTTGATTTATAGTCATCAGCATGACTATCTCCACCACTTATATCAACCCAATTTCCACAGGTAAGTCTTTCTGCATGTGAGTGGGCTCGAACCTCTATGCTTGAACTTGCTCCAAGAGATTTTATCTCGACCATTAAATATACACTTGAGTTGGTGTGATGTAGGATGAACTTCCAAAAGCTTGTTACAATCCTACCTATTGAGTCTCTTCTTGAGTCGTCTTCCTATTTCATACGAATGAAATCAAAACTCTTTCTTTCCCTCCAAGAGCTCATAAGGATCTGGTGGTAGTTCTTTTATCCATACATCTTCCATTTCTCCAACTTTTAGATTAACCATGATATCATCCTCCTTCATTCATGACATTTCACAGGGCTTGAGATCCTCTAAGGTCAGCTCTTCAACAAGAACCCTATTTGTAAATTCACCATATTGCCCACCATATGATCCTTAATGAATTGCTTTAGTTGGTTGAGAGTCTTGTCGACCAACTATCGAGTTACATCGGTGGGCTTGAATACTCCCAAACTAAATCTCTTAGATATGGATTGCATGGAAACATACAATGTAAATTCAGATTGAGAAATAGAAAACCTTACCTTTGATATTGTAGGATCAACATAATAGCACTAGGGGTCTGGTAAGCAATCACAATTTATGTAAAACAAACTCTTATCATAGTATAAGAGCCAAGTTGAGAGAATATGTGTGAACCAATTTTCTGTTCTGTGTTTTTCTGAACTAAGAGAAAAAGAACGTCGTTTTCTGCTCTAAAAACTTACCTTCTTTCATGCATTTGATCAGGATTCTATATAATCCTAAATTTAGTTAATTTGTTATAGGAATCAAAAACTAACCAGCAGTTACTTAATTGCTATCTCTATTTAATTAAATAAGTTATGTTAATTTATTTTCATTTAGGCTTGGATCAACTTATGGGCCCTTTGGATCATTAAGGGCGACCCGATCCAATTCCTAACAGTCATGCATCATTAAATCTCGGTAACAATAATTAATTAATCAAAGTAAGTAATGTATTTCTTAATATCATTACTCTTTATGATTGTGCTATCATGTTCTTGAGCCATTCATTTAATTTCTATCATTTAGCTGTAACCGTACAACCCGGCAAATAACTTGTTTTGTGAATATTGACGTTCATTGCATACTATATAATTAAATTTCAAACTCCACCTTTTTAAATCAAAGCAAACTTAACAATACTTACGTAGTTTAATTTACTCAAGGAAATGAATCTTACTATTACAATAGAGTTCAACTATTATGAGGTTAAGAATTATTAGTTAGTTAGAAAATTGAATCTAAATTGTACTAAGAGAACTTTTACTAACCTTCATGAGGTTTAGCTATAATATAAACCTGTTTTATTAATTCTTTTTTTCTTAATCTATTATTGTATATTATATATTTGATTTTAATTTTTTAATTTAAATAAAAATATTTAAACCGGCATTTTTTTTATCTATTAAAAAGAAATATTATTTGTTTTCTTTCTTGTTTAACCATTAAAAAAAATTACAAGTAAATGAAAAAGCATGTTGAATAAAAATATAGTATACTACGTACCTTAAAATAGGAACACTGGCTTGAACGTTGTACATATAAATCAGTGATATTATGTAACGTGACTGAGTGTTGCCTATATAATTAGGTTGGCTCATATGTGTGAGAAAAGAAACAACGTTTAGTGTTCGCTTATCAAATTACAAGTGATATCGATAATAAGAAGGCTATGTTTGATTACCAACTATGAATAACATTATTATACTTTGACGATAAGAATGCTACGTTTTATTACCAAGTATAGACTATATATATTAATTCCCTTATGTTTTGGCATCCTTTCTTTTTTTCTATAAAACTCTCAAGAAGAGCAGAAAAATTATTAATAAATGGAAAAGAAGAAGAAAGATATAAAGGATTAAGGCTTCGTTTGATACAATTTCTTCAAATAGATTTTTTAGAAGCGGGATCTTTTACGAAGTAAAACTTCTAAAAAGAGGTTGATGGTTGCATTGGAGCAGAACAAATCCAACTGTTAAATTGCAACTACTAATATCCAATTATCTCTAAACACACAAATCACCAATTCCTTCAATCAAACATCACTAGCAAATCAAATCAAATCAAACCAAACCATTCATAAACAATGAAAAATTCCTGCAGTGAAACAAGCAACAAATAGCAACACACCTGAACTGTAACCTAAGACGAATTCGAAAAAGACTGAGTCTTTACTCTAGGATCCTGCAAGCTGGCAGGCATAAACCAAGAAGACATGAGTGTGCTGGAGCCAAGAAGATAGGGATGACGAAAAACACACAAGCGTTGTTGCTGTTGGGGGGTGCTTGTTTTTCTAAGGACAAAAAGGGTAGAGAGAGAGCATAAAAAATGGAGGTGGATTTGGGTTCAAAATGGGAAATTCTGGTGAAGACCTCTGGTGAGACATTGGTTGACATGACGACTTTCATGAAAACTGGTGGTGGTGGCCGTTTTTATGGTTAGTGAACAAAGCTTTAATGAAATATAATAAAGGTACTTTAGATATTCTATTTTTTTTTTTTTTGAAAAAAAAAAAAAACTTAAAAAATCTGCTTAAAAAAACTCAAAATTTGAACTTCTCCATGTAAACATTTTTCAGTTTTTTTAATTATCCAAAAGTTATATTAAAATGATAATCAAACGCCGTAATAAAAATCAAATAAAAATTTTGGCATTTAAAAGTACTTTTGATCAGTAGATAAGTTGTACCAAACGTATGCTCATGAACAAAACAAAATAAAACAAAACAAAATAGCACCCTAAACATTCAAAAGGAGATTCACATGGAATCTCTATGGGACGAATATTTCCACCAATGAAGAGATGGATAATTTAACCCAAATTAGCCAATCTATTTACCATCTTGTTACCCTCTCTGAAAATATGAGAAACAATTAACCATATCTAACTGAAAAATAAAAGGGAGGCTTCGGATCCAATTTCCTGTCAATGCATTGCCCACTGTGAATGTTTCACCCCATAAGCCTGATCTCAGGAAATTTAAGTCTGACATTATGTTTAAATCATGTTTTTATTTGTTCTTTCAGGCATGCACACACAGGTAGCTGTTACCATCTAACTGTTAATGGACCGATAACATATTTAAGAGGTGCACGTTTAAATTTTTTTTTTTTAAAAAAAAATCTGTAATTTAAAATAATTGACCAAATATGCAATAAATATTGGAATTTACCTTTCCAAGTTTTGAAAAATAGGGATTGTGGGTGATTTTGGAGCAATATTCCAATAATTTCCATTCCAAAGGATTCTGTGGTTGATTCTCAAAACAATTTGATGAATTAGAAGGTTCATGTCAGTAAGCCCCATGAGCTCCATTTCTAATCTGATTGACTTTTTAAAGAAAACATGTGAGAAAAATAGAGATCTAACGAGGGAGAGAGAGATTGATTAGAGTTGCAAATCAATAGTTGCTGGTGGTGTGGAAATGGCATGAGAAGAGACATACCATACATATATATAGTGGAAGCACCATCTTTCGGAATCGTAATACATATACATTCAATCCAAAATAGTGTTTGGAAATTACATATGAAGTATTTATAAGGTTTTTATGCATTGTGTAATTATGATACATATTTTAAATTATAGTTTTGTAGTATTTTGCCTGGATTGCAGGTGTTTATTGTGCAATTCCAAAAAAGTTGCATCATATTTCGTTTGCCAAATTCCAAATTAAAAACCTTGCTTTTATACTTTTTTTTTTCTTAATAAATATTTCTTTTTTTATTTGTACCTATCCTTCAAGATATTCAAAATATGAAGTTTAACGAAATATAAATAGTTTAATTTGTATGGCTAAGATTAAAATAAATATGTATATTTAAAAAAAAATGATGAAAATAAATTATTAGATAAACTAAGTGACAATTGAAATATTTTTTAATTAAAGTTATTTTACATGTATCTTTACTTCCAACTATATATTAGAACAAGTAATGTATGGAATGGTAAATGAAAATTGTGGAACTCTATAGCAATGATAGCAATTTAGAAAATTGAATCTAAATTGTAGTAAGAGAACTTTTACTAACCTTCATAAGGTTTAGCTATAATATAAACTTGTTTTATTCTTTTTTTCTTAATCTATTATTATAAACTATATATTTGATTTTAATTTTTAATTTAAATAAAAATATCTAAACCAGTTTTTTTTTTCTCTATTAAAAAAGAAACATTATTTTTTTTCTTTCTGGTTTAACCATTAAAAAAAAACAATTACAAGTAAATGAAAAGGCATGTTGAACATTGTACATATAAGTCGGTGATATTATGTTACATGACTGAGTGTTGCAAATATAATTACGTTGGCTCATATGGGTGAGAAAGAAACGACGTTAAGAGTTCGCTTATCAAGTTGGTAGGTCATGAAATTGATAACATGAAGGCTTTGTTTGATTAGTAACTATGAATAACATTAATTTCCTTCTGTTGTGGCAACCCTAGACTTTTTTTTTTCTGTAAATGCTCAATAAGTACTGAGAAATTATTAATTAATGGGACAGAAGAATTACAAAGGATTAATGAACAAAACAAAACACAGGAAGACCCCAAACTTTTAAAAGGATATCCTTATAGAATCTCAATGGGAGAACCATTCCACCACTGAAGAGACGGAAAATTTAAACCCAAATTAACCAATGTATCCATTACCTTGTTAGGCTCTTTGAAAATATGAGAAACAACAAGCAGTTATTGAGAAACAAAGGGAGGCATCAGATCCAACAAGAATGACGACTCCAAGCAGGCAAGACGAACTATAAGTTAAACACTGAACTCTGCAGAGAGAATGACATTTAATCCATAACCAATACCAACCTTTGGGATAAACATTCTCAATAGCAACTGAAAACAAGCGAAGCCAGCAAATGAAAATACTAGCACTATCATGAAAACCCTAGCACAAGAAGCACCCGGATTCGAAAGGCCATTTACTTAATCCAAGAGAATGGAAGTGCATGACAAACTACACTAAGAACCTTGGGAACTCTTCCATATTTTTAATCCGAACTCGTTTTAGTATATATGAGAAGAATTCACATTAGGTGTGCGATATGTTATGCAGTGTTGGAGTATGTAGATGTTTTCTGATAATTTCACAATATTGATCTTTTATTACATATCAGATGTAATACTAGAAACATGTTTGGCTACTTATACGTTTTATTCTTTATATTGAGAACAACAAATTTATCAAGTAAGCAAACCAACCATATCAACTTTGAATCTCAATTAAACAACCCTTAAAATTACAAATATTTTCTTCATAAAATAATACTTAATTTTACAACCAATTAGTTGCATATTTATTGAAGTCATCCTCACCTAAATATCTGTATTCAAAATCTTCATAATTAGGTTTTAGGTCAAATTGATGAAAAATATCATCATTAGGATGACATAGATTAGTAGTGGTAGCCTCAAGACCACTTTGTTCTTCTGTTGGTTTCATGGTTGCCTCAAGACCACTTTGTTCTTCTGTTGGGTTCATGGTTGCCTCAAGACCACTTTGTCCTTCTGTTGGGTCCACGGTTGGATTAACCGGCTCCGGAATTCCATGATCAGGCTCCGAAACTACCACCGTTTTTTCTTGTGGTTCCACATTAGCATTTGGTGCAGCATCTGCCGATGGGGATGTTCCAAGATCTGGTGGTAATGAAGCTATGCATTTCTCCGGCCTTTCCAAACTCGTTGGAGGAGAATCTTCTGTTCTCTTTCGCTTAGAATCTTTGTATTCTAAGAGAAAATAATTCTCAATCATGGTTTTGTTGGAGGAGGCTGAAGTTTCACCATCATTCATCTCCTTGTCACTCTTTGTCTTGAAACTCTGAGAAGAGTTTACATTGACAAAGTTCTTGGAAGTCCTCTTGGAGTATTTTTGGACGCCTTTTTTCTTCTCAATATTGGTTTTGTTGGAGGAGGTTGAGGCTTCACTATCATCCTTCTGTTTGTTACATTGTGTCTTGAAACTCTGAGAAGAGTTTATACTGACAAAATTCTTGGAAGTCCTCTTGGAGTATTTTTTGACGCCTTTTCCCTTTCTTTCAATATTGATTCCTCTACTATTGAAAGAGCTCAAAGGTATCGAGGACCTCTGTGGCACTTCTCCCTCCTTGTTCAGACCCTGTCCGATATTGCAATTTAGTAATACAAAGTCATACACCATTAATGTATAAGTAGAGCTTTTCCTTTTATCCAATCATAGATAACATATAATAACAATCATTGATACTACACTTACCGAAACATTTTTATTTGAGACTGAGCGTCTTTTCTTCAAATGGCGTGGACATATCTCATATAGTATGAAATTTATCACTTCAATATTTGATCGGAGTAACTCGTTTGATTGAACATGATGGAAGTACTACAAGTAACATTTTATCATTTGTTAAATTAGTTTGCAGCCACATACAACAAGCTTAGTTCATTATATATGAAACGAATATGAATTAGATGCCTATGTCAACCGTAAACCCTAAAAAGTTTTGATGTCAAATAAATTAAATGAATTAAGAAACGAGGTCAAATCAAATACCATATCCATTTTCCCATCATCACGTTGCCTACAGCGAATGTTCCACCCTGTGAGCCTCTCAAGGATTTTAAATCTGATATTATATTCAGTTCTTGTTTTCATCCTTTCTTGTAGTTGCGGAAGCACAGGTAGCTGATATCATATCATTGTCAGATTGGATAATAACATATCTAATATACATGTTTAAATTTAATTAAATAAAAGGAACTTTGGTGGATTAAAATGATTAAGTATATGATAAATATTGAACTTTACCTTATCAACTTTAGATAAAAATGAAGCATACTCCTCAGGAATTTCAAAAGACGTTTGAATTTCCCCAACCAATAATGTCTTTAGTCTTGTTTTCTGCAAAGTAAATTACAAGAATTACAAAGTAAATTAATAAAATGAAATTGGATAATATTTAAAGTAAATTACAAGAATTACAAAGTAAATTAATAAAATGAAATTGGATAATATTTAAATTTCATCATTCAATCTCCTAAACTTCATGTCCATATATGCATGGCTCCAAGTAAAACGAGTAAAAATTTTCTCATGACTAAAATACCTCATTCACCGTGGATAGATCACTAGAATCGCTATGGTTTGGAATGTTAAATGAGAGAGGGGTTGCTCGGACAACTTCATTCTTTTCTGCCTGTGTTTTGATAAACTCTTCTGACTTTTGTTTCAATTCCATTTTAGCTTTCTGTAACACAAACATAAATACATGTCAAACAAGAAGTCATAATCATCAAAATGAGAAAAGAAAATATTTTATCGGCACAACTTAAAGATCAAGCCCAGAACAAATATGTGGTACATACTATTATATCTTTTTTAACCATGAGGGAAATTTTGGACAAGAATTCTTCATCAAAAGGACCCTTCGAAGTTGTTGGCTTGGGAGCTGTATTCTGATGAAATCCTCCCATTTCATTTCCATCCCTTCCAATGGAGTTTGTGGTTGATTTTAGCGCAAGTTGATATATGAGAAGGTTCATATCAGTAAACTCCATTGATATCTCCTTCTCTAAGAAGATTGACTTCTTTTCAAAGAAAGAGACTGAGAACTATAGTGATTACAATAGATCTAAAAAGACAGAGAGAGAGAGGGACAGCTTAGGGCTGCAAAGCGATGGTTACTGGTGGTGTAAAGGTGGAATGACAAGAGATATATATAACATACAAATTTATAGTGGAAACATTGATGGTAATGTACATTCACACCCAAACTAGTGTCTGGAAATGACACATAGAGTACTGATTATGTTTCCATGTTTGGTAAAACCGGGGTCCCTATTTTAATTAATAGTTCTGTAGTATATTTTGCCTGGATTCTAAATGTTTATTGGGAAAATCCAAAAACTAGCAACCTATTTAATTCGCGTAATCCAAATTTAAAAAGCTGGCTTTCATACCTTATTTGCTCTTACAGATATTTTTATTTGTACCTACCTTTTCAGGCATATATATATTTAAAATAATTGACTCTAGAGTATTCAAAATATGGCGTTTAAGGAAAATTACATACTTTCAAAAAATAATGAAAATAAATACACAGATAAAATAATGTGGCATTTGAAAATTTTCTTAATTAAAGTTATTTTATATTTATTAGAGATATTATCAAAATATCGCTAAAAAATAAAACTAATATGAAACCACCCATTTTTTAAGTTAAAAAATTGGGTTTGGTGATATTATTTTTTCGTTTAGGGGTTTTTAAAGATTTTTTTCCTATTTATTTTTCCAATAATATATTAGAACAAGCAACGTGTGTAATAGTAAATGAACATTGTGGAATTTTATAATAATGATAGACTAAAAACAATTTAGTTGCATAATCTTAAAGCAACGGTAAACGATAAATGATTTAACTGTGTAGAATCTTATATCATAGTAATTATTATGGAAGTGTATAATATGGTTGGGCAAAAATAGTGAGCTTATTAATTAACACAAAAAGATCACCTTATTGAAATACAAGATAGATACATTGTTTATTTTTCTTCTTTTTCTAGCTACTACAATCAATTGTATATCACCTCTTAGTAAAGGTGATAGGGCACATTTTCTATTCACTATATTGTCGGGTTCAATTTCTACCAAATATATTTAGTTGCAGAATCTTATAGCAACGGTAAACAATAAATGATTTAACTGTAAAATCTTATATCATAGTATTTATTATGGAAGCGTATACTATGGTTGGGCAAAAATAGTGAGCTTATTAACTAACACAAAAAGATCACCTTATTGAAAGACAAAATAGATATATAGTTTATTTTTCTTCTTTTTCTAGCTACTACAATCAATCACATATCACCTATTAGTAAAGGTGATGAAGCACCTTTCAATTCTAGTTTTATTGTCAGGTTCAATTTCTACCAAATATATTTAGTTGCATAATTTTATAGCAACAGTAAATAATAAACGATTTAACTATAAAATTTTATATCATAGTAATTATTATAGAAGCGTATAATCTGGTTGAGCAAAAATAGTGAGCTTATTAATTAACACAAAAAGATCACTTTATTGAAAGACAAGACAGATATATTGTTTATTTTTCTTCTCTTTCTAGCTACTACAATCAATTGCATATCACCTCTTAGTAAAGGCGATAGAAGCACATTTTCTGTTCACTATATTGTCAGATTCAATTTCTACCAAATATATTTATTTCCAAATTTTATAGCAACGGTAAACAATAAATGATTTAACTACAGAATCTTATATTATAGTAATTATTATGGAAGCGTATAATATGTTTGGGCGAAAATAGTGAGCTTATTAACTAACACAAAAAGATCACCTTATTGAAAGACAAAATAGATATCTAGTTTATTTTTCTTCTTTTTCTAGCTAATACAATCAATCATATATCATCTCTTAATAAAGGCGATAAAGCACCTTTTCCATTCTAGTTTTACTATCGGGTTCAATTTCTACCAAATATATTTACCTGCATAACCTTATAGTAATAGTAAATGATAAACGATTTAGCTATAGAATCTTTTATCAGAGGAATTATTATGGAAGTGTATAATATGGTTGGGCGAACATAGTGAGCTTATTAATTAACACAGAAGATCAACTTATTGAAATACAAAATAGATATATAGTTTATTTTTCTTCTTTTTGAAGCTACTACAATTAATAGCATATCACCTCTTAGTAAAGGCAATAGGGCACCTTACTATTCGCTGCATTTTAAAGTTTATTTATGTAGTTTTTTCTACTTATTGTAAGATTAATTATCTCATGTTTATGAGAGTAGATATTTAAAATGCACAAGTAGTGTTTGTTCTTTACAGGTCTCGGCATATGTCTAATCCATTTAGTATAAACTTTAATTTAAAAAAAAAAAAAAAACACTAGAATTAATTTGGGCTTTAGTGGAAGGGTACATGACTCTTTCTTATTCATAAATAATTCGAGGTTTAGGGGAAAAGATCACAATCTTATTGGTGTAAGTGTGAGGAACATGCCATTAGACTATCCTTATCTTGTCAGAAATTTCATCTTTCCAATTGCATATTGTAACAACAAATGTAAAACAATAAAAGGTAAAAGAAAAAAAATCCAAATAGAAAATAAATAAATGAATGGCCTACTATTAGATATTATATTATAGTCCTATTATAAGATATATGATTGGCTTTATCATAGCTAATTGTTTTTTGAACTGCGTGAAAATATACATCATCAAATCGCAATAATAACAATTAATCAGAATACTTTAAAAAAAAAGAATTAATCAAAGAGTTCAAAGAGTTCTTTTTTATACAGTACTTGAACATATGTTTTACTAGCACCAAAGAATCGAAATGAGTTTTAAGAGCACTAAAACACTGACCAAAGTGTCTTTGATTTTGTAACTGGTTTTGTTATAAATCATTAGTTGGCATTAGTTAGCAAAAATACAGTTAGTTAGCGAACACATGAATAGTTAGCGAACATGTCTTTTAGTTAGCTAAAAATCATTTTAGTTACACTACATACATTCATTTCGTGAACTACTAGAGTCATCAAATAATTGTTTCGATGCCAAACCCATATTAACCCAAATCAAAACATAAACACAAACTCATTTCCTGAACCAATATACATATTTGAATGTGTAAACCTTTATTAACTTTAAGCCAACTATCAATCAAAAAGGATTTTTTATGTCAAATTTGAGATAACCAACTTCGAAACTTTCAATTCTAAAGGAGCGAAATTGAGACGAAATCACTTTTGATTTTTGAAAAAAATGTTAGTGAGACAACCCTCACTTATAAAAGGAATGAAATCGAAATGAAATCATTGACGTTTGAGAAAAGTGTCGATGAGATGCAAGAGAGTGTACAAAACAACTGAAATACAAAGAATTGTAGTTAAGATAGAAGGGAGTGTAGTTGAGATGCAAAAGAGTAGAAGACTCATAACTCATTTAATGAAGAACGATATTGGTTTTTCACTCGGATAGGTACTATTAAAACTTAACTTAAATCTTTGGTGCTAGTGAAATAAGTCCTCTATATTCTTAGGTGTCATTTCATATGATTTACACTTAATTAAATAAGTAATGTATTTTTTAATATCACTACTTTTTGTGATTGTGATACCATATTTTTGAGGCATTCATGTAAACTAACTGATAACAATAAATATCATAATATTTAGGCTCAATTTTAGTAGCGAGATTCATTTCCTTGATTACGATATTTTTTTTAGTATGTTAAACCATTTGAATATTGTTTTGTTTTCTTAGATTGAAAAGGTGGAGTTTGAAATTTATTTATATGGTCTGCAATGATTATCAACATTCTGAAAACAAGTTATTTGTCGAGTTTTATAGTTAGAGTTGAGTAACAGAAAAAGGAATTCAAATTGTAATAAGAGAAATTTTACTAACTCTCATGAGGTTTAGCTACAATATCGAACTTGTTTTATTGTTTTGTCTTGATCTATTATTTTAAACTATGTATTTGATTTTACTTTCTGAATTTAAATAAAATATTAAAACTAGTATTTTATTTTTCTTTATTGAAAAGAAAAACTACTAATATCCCTTTCTTCTTCAATTACCATTGAAAAAAAAAAAAACACGCAAACAATTTCACTTCTCTCACATAGTAGGCTGTAAATTGGTTGAACATGCGTATTATTATAAGTACATGAAAAAACATGATGAATAAAATTTATAAAACTACTTTAAAAATGAAATACTAAGCTCAAAATTGTATGTATAGGTCAGTAGTATTATGTTATTTAAGTAAATGTTTTGTTTATAACTACGTTGCCTCGTAGACAAGAAAAGAACCAACATTCAGTGTTTGCTTATCAAATTACTAATCGAAATTAACAATAAGAAGGTTACGTTTGATTACCAAGTATAAACGACATTAACTTCCTTTTTGTTCAAGCATCCCTGTTGTTTCTTTTTTTTTCTATAAACGTCAAGAAGAGCTAAAAAATTATTAATAAATGGAAAAAAAAAATACAAACGATTTGTGAAGAAAACAAAATTGAGAAACACCTCAAACAACTCTTTTATTGTGTTATATATATATATATATATAAACACAGCCGTTGACGATTTACAAAACATAGTTTTTTAGGGGAGGTTATGACTTTTTGAGCGACGGTCAGCAAAATTCTTGGAAGTGCTCTTGGAGAATTTTTTGACGCCTTTTCTGACGCGACCCAACCCGGATACCTCTATCTCTGATCCAGTAGGTCACGCCGGGCACCCCAACGGATCCCTCCCAGACCCGACTCGTCGGGCTAAGCGAAACCCGTGGAGCGAACCCTAAACTCTTTCATACTTTCTGAAACATTGTTGGGTTGGGTTTTCTTTAAAAACTAAAAACACGTAGGAAAAATTTTAAATTTTCATTTTTGAATTCATTTTCGAAACTCATTTTTCTAACAAAATTTCGGCAGCATAACAGCTATATTTTTAACGTTCCCGAAAAACCTGTTTATAGAAAAATAACACTTCGACTAAAATTTATCACCAACCCAACTTCTAGTTGCCCGTAGGCCTCAATCATGCATTTGATTTCTAAATCAACTTAAATAAATTCAAATGACATTTAACAAACCGCATTTAAATCAAAAATAGTTTAAAAACAGTTATAAATGAATAATTGCAACTTTCAAATTACTTATACATTTCAAAAGATATTTACATGAAAATCTAACTGCTGAAACAAAATGAGCTAATCAATAATGCCGTGTCGCGCTGGCTCGCCCGTTGGAGGTAACGCTACTGATCGGCTACCTGCCGAGAGTACCTGAGGAGGTTTTTATATAAAACAGAAAAATAATGAGCTAGAAGCTCAGTGAGTGATAATATTTCATTTCTTTGAAAATCTGCTTTTCAAAACGACCTCCTCTAAAAACGTTTGAAAACTATTCTTTTATTTCTAAAGCATTTCAAGTTTAAATCTCTTAAACATCAACTTAAACAAGAAAATTCATCTCTAAGCACATGCATGTATTTAAATACAAAACTTGCAACTGTAAATCATAAATAATTTCAATAATAATTGTATAATATCTTTTATCTCAAATAAGCTTTTCTTTTTAAAACTGTTTCCTGATATCTTTTGAAATTACCATAGTATCCCTAAATCTGGGGTCTCTCAAGTCTAACGGCTATGTGCGGAATTGCCCAGCGCTAACCATAGCTCGTCAACTCTTGAGACATCTCGCGGCTATGTGCGGAATTGCCCAGCGCTAACCATAGCTCGCCTACTCTGAGACATCTCGTGGCCATGTGCGGAATTGCCCAGCGCTAACCATAGCACACGAAACACTACCCCACATCAGTATTGGCGACTCGACTGACAGACTCTGACACTTATCCCCCTGGTTAGTGACTTATCCCTCCCCAGGACTGTGCCAACTGAAGTGGGATAGACCGATCGGGTCTAAACTGCTCTGTAATCTCTGAAAATCCCTGAGGGGATACTTTCTGGTTTTGAAAACACTTTTCTCTTTTCTGTTTTAACTTTCTGGTGCAAAAGCACAAATCTCTTTTCTGAGTGCGTAAAGCACTAAAATCTGATTTCTGAGTGCCATAAGCACTAAAACTCATTTTCTGAGTGCATTAAGCACTAAAACTGATTTTCTCAATTCAAGCTTGAAAACTTAGTTTCTGAAATTTCATTTCAACAACTTATATATATGCATATAAAATCACATTCTCATTTCAAACTAATGCTCATGCATATATCAATGCATTTAAAATAAACTCAAATAAGCAATTACTTATCAAATCAAATCTGATAATTTGAAATACTTTTAAAATCTTTAAATAAAATTCACTCACAAAACTGTTGACTGAAAATGGCGTATGCGGAGCCCCTAATCCTCTCGCCTCGATCCACGAGCGTCCTCGTCACCTACATAACATATGGAAACGTAAATTTACGTTCACGTCACTTCTGGAAACTCCAAATTACACAATCGTCCCTATATAATCCTTTTTACGCGCAACTTTTCATTTTGATTTCTAATCTTAATCTTTCGCTTTTAATAGCTTCAACATGCCTAATTAAACTCATTAGGGTCATCCAAACTCTCAACGGACATCATAAGGATCAATTTACGAAATTGCCCTTTAAACTAGTTTATTGCGCGATTTGGATTCTCAATAACTCTTTGACATTTTCTTAGTATTCTAACCTCCTTATCAACTTCAAATACTTATTTTTCAAATTGTTTTCACTCAAAAACAACCAATCAACAAATCACAACGAAATCTATCTCAAATCAACTTATACACCAACAAAAATCATCATTTTCAAACTTAAATAACTCACCCCTTTTTCTATTGCGTTAGCTTCGCTTTTGGGATGGCTTTGGACTGATTTTGGGATGGATCTAAGCTGAGATTGGGCTGATTTTCTTCCTCTTTTCTTCCCCTCTCTTCCTCTCTCTCTTTCCCCCTTGGTTCTGCCGCGGTTCGCCGTCGTTGCTTCCGCCGATTTGCACACGCGGAGGGCTGTTCTGGGCGCTGGATCAGCTCCGTTTCAACTCCGTTCAGGTCGGGTTTGAGCTGATCTTGGTGCAGGTTGAGCTGGAGCAGCTCGTCGGCGTCTCCTCCGCGTAGATCGGAGCTGTCTCGTCGCGGTTTCAGCTTGGTCTTCAGCTTCGGTCGGTCACGGTTTTGCTGCAACTTGGCTTCAGTTCACGGCTGGACGGCGACGGCAGCAAGCTGGTCGGCGTTGGTGGCTTGGTCGGTCGGCACTCTTCCTTTTTCTCTTCTTTTTCTTCTTCTTTTTTTTTCTCTCTTTTCTTTCTTCTTTCTTTCTTTCTTTCTTTCTTCTCGCGAGAGAGAAGCTTCTAGTTTTGCTTTTTATTTTGAAAAGTCAACCATACTTCTTGACTTCTATATTCCTCCACACAAGTCTCATTAATTCCACTTACACCCTAAAACAATTTCATTCTCCTCCCTTAGATTTTAGCTTAATCTTACAACAACCACAATTATTAAAAGTTATTTTCACTTTAATCCATTTCTACCTTAAAAATTATTCAACTTCATTTATCATTTTAACTTTTCGTTTAATCTCCAATGGGTTCTCTATGACCTTAAGTGTCTCCATAATTAATTTAGGGTCTCTGGGTCTCTAATCGACACTTAAGGACTGTTCCTGAGTATCCGTACAGTAATAAAAATAGAGGGTTTACATTTTCCCTTTCTTTCAATATATCATCCTCCACTATTAGGAGAGCGCAAAGGTATCGAGGACCTCGGTGGCACTTCTCCCTCCTCTTGCACTTCGCCCTCCTTTGAACTATGTTCGATATTGTAATTTAATAATACAAAGTTATAAACCATTAATGTATAAAAAGAGCTTTCCTTTTCATCCAATCATACATAACATATAATAACAATCATTAATAACAATCATTGATCCTACACTTACCGAAACATTTTTCTTTGAGATTGAGCGTCTTTTCTTCAAATGACGCGGACATATCTCATGTAGTATGAAATTTATCACTTCAATATTTGATCGGAGTAACTCGTTTGATTGAACATGATGAAAGTACTACAAGCAATATTTCATCATTTGTTAAATTAGATTGCAGCTACATACAGCAAGCTTAGTTCATTATATATGGAACGAATGATGAATCAGATGCCTATGTTAACCCTAAACCCTAACAAATTTTGATGTCAAATAAATTAAATGAAATTAAGAAAAGAGGTCAAATCAAATACCATATCCATTTTTCCATCATCACCTTGCCTGCAACGAAAGTTCCACCCTGTGAGCCTCTCAAAGATTTTAAATCTAATTTTATATTCAATTCCTGTTTTCATTTTTTCTTGCAGGTGTGGAAGCACCGGTATTTGATATCATATCATTGTTAGATTAAACAATAACATATTTAATATACATGTTTAAATAAAATGAACTTTGGTGAATTGAAATGATTGATTAAGTACATAATAAATATTCACTATAACAAAACAGCTCATCCATACCGAGGATTGCCCGGCATGGAAAAAATTTTGATTTTAAATTCATTTTTTCTGATTAAAATATAAATAATCTAATATTGAAATTAAAGCTATATATTCAAAAAAAACCTTTAACCAAATTCAGCATACATTTAAAATATATTATATATATATATATATTACTTAAAGTTAACTTACATCATTTACGGTTATTATATATATGATGATAATATAATCCTAACATACAATATATTTTGTTGGCCAAGCAATAAATGAATGTAATGCATGTTCTAAAGTTTGTAGCTCGTTGGTAGGGCACGGTAGCGGAATACTAACTATTACTTTCTTCACAGAAACTCGCCAATAATTTAGGACCAAGTTCTTCATGATGAACTTTATCATAGGGGTCCTTGGAGTCAATTTCTGCTTCCGCCACCACTGTTCCTATACCCAACCAGTCTAATAACTTACAATGGTTTCCACTCGATCCATAAGCTTGATTTGTTGAACCTCGAGATATGGACTACATTTGCATAAAAATTATAATTAATTACTCCTATAAAAAAATATTATGGAAATACATTTATATATGAAATTAAGTTGGAAGAATAAATAATAGGAATTTTATGAATTTTTACCTTTGTTGAAGGTTTAGTACATGCAACACTCTTACTAGCTCCTATTGAATTTGAGCCACTTGAATATGGTGTCTACGAAAAAAATACATAGTATGGTTGTGAGAGAACATAAATAAGGGGGAAAACAATACTAAATACTCATATTTGACAACATATAAGTAACAAACTCAATATATAAAACAATATATATAAACTCAATCAATTTTATAAAAATTTTGACAGAGTCTCCCCTATTTTTTGAACTTATCAAAAATTTAATTTTCCTGCAAATTAAAATACTTTTACAATCGATCCAACCAAAACAACGTATCTCCATAAATAAATACGCAAACAATATATATACACAAACACACATATAGCAAACAATATGAAAATATACTTACACCCACTTGTGAAAAAACATGGATGCGGAAAAAAAAATACTAAGGACCAAAAAATTGAAGTAAACGTATTTTAAATGGGTACGTGTTATTTACCGGCTGTGCGGGAGGCATACATGCTAGTATTTGAGATTGATCAACGTTCGGCAAATGAGTCATAAGCAAATTTGTCAAATTTGTAACTGTTTGCTTCAGAGTTGCCATCTCAGAATCAACACGTTGTTGATATTGTGTAAAGTTTTGTCTACCAACCATAGATGCATATATAGTAGATGGTGTTACACCATGACCCATTCCTCGAACTCGACCTCGATGCTCCGGACCTAAAACTTGAGCGATAGCATCATCTCCAAGTGAAGATTGAAATTCTTGATGTAGTGTCCCAATTTGCTCCTATATATGATGTCACATGACATTAATATTAAAAAAAAAAAACTATATACATTTAATATAATTAACATAATAATTGAATAAATGAACATAACATACAATTTTTTCAGCAGTGTCTTTGTTCACTGCAGTCCCATTTTTGTGCATGTGACTGGCTATCCATGTTTCAACTCTATCGACTTCAGGATCTTTATTTTCAACCACTTTTTTGTCTTTCTAATATTCATATACAAACAAACAAATACACATATTTTTTGCTCTTTATTTTTGAAGTTGTTAGAGAATAACACATTTATGAAATCATATGTATTCTTTGAGCTTAAGAAATAATAAAAAAGAATGACAACTAACAATATAAGAAACTATAATATATTTAATTCTTACCAAATCTTCTCGTAGTCGTGCCATTCCTTTACGACTTGTTGTATGTGGAGTATGATTTTTTTTTGACAACTTAGAAAAATGCTCACTAATAGCCTAAAAATTTATAAATTCAGTCAGAATCCATTACAGATTTATATGACAGCTTAAAAATATATGAATGTATAATTACCTCAAATTCTGAAGACAATCGATGATGCACAAATGCAGTCCAATCCTGTTCACTAACGTTTGGTGGTTTTAGTATTTCGTATCTTCTTTGTGCATCGGGACCAGGAGGAACGTCTCTAATTTGTTTTGTTATCTTGCCTTTATAGTGTCTCCAACACTCATTCATTGCTTTTAATGTGTGAGCTCTCATTGAATCATTAACACCAAATCGTAACTGCAGTTGTAAATTACGATTAAATAACTATACAACATTAATATTATAAATAAATGAAACCAACAACGCAATGCAAACATACTTTTACATTCTCCCACACTGTGTTTTTTAATGTTTGTGGTATTTTATCCCAACTAGTATAGGTTATGGGTATCATCTGAGCTGCAAGAGCTCCATAACTTGAACTATAGATTATTGAATTTTGTCCAACTGGCTGTCCTACGTCATTAATTTGTATCCCTATAGCTTTCACCTTAGCCATTTTTTCATAGTCCAAACGGTTTGGACCTCGTCTTTTTCTTTTTTTTGCTCCACTGGAGCCATCAGAAGACTTACCGGTCGATGTTCCTTCAGTCGACATCTGAAATGTTATAAAAATGACATATATATTAGTAGCCAACACATGAATAACAAATTCAATATATAAAACAATATTTATAAAGTCAATCTAGTTTATGAAAATTTTGATAAAGTTTCCCCTGTTTTCTGAACTTACCACAAATTTAGTTCACTACAATTAAAATACATTAATATAATTTCACAACAGATCCGATCATTTCAGAGACTCCCTCTCTCCAAAAACATACACAATCAATACATATACACACATATTACAAATTAACGTTAAATATTTATAATCAATCCTGCACAATTCTTCAAATGGTGAAAGAGCAGTAGATCGGACTTACACGATGGCACCGGATGGCGACAGTGCTCGATAGTGACTACAACAAAAAAATATCAGTGTCAATATAAGAAGAAAAGGAAAATATAATGCAATGTGCGACGGTCGGACTGGTTCTGCGCCAGCGCCTGAACCAGTCTGACCGGTGATCGTGGCCGAAATCACTCCTACCGATTGCACATTACAAGAAGAACAAGAAAAATAAGAAGAAGAAGAAGAAGAGAAGAAGAAAAAAAGGTGAAGGAGAGGAAAAAGAATAAGAAAAGGAGAAGAAGATGCACAAACGTAGACCACTGCGCCAGCGGTTGGAAAGAGTCCGATCAGCAGTCGCGCAATTAGACTTCCTCCGGCCAGTTGTGCGGCGGTCAGAAGAAGAAAAAGAATGGAGAAGAAGAACAACAAGAGGAGGGAAGACCCACTCTTACTAGATCGACGGACAGCGGTGCACGGTGAGTTGAACGGCGAGCTCCCGGAACAGTGACCGGTCGACAAAAGGGGCGATGCGTCGGCGGTAAGGTTAGGAGAGACAGGATGTGAGAGAGAGAAAAAGAAAGAGAAAAGAAAGTAAACATGGGGGTCT
Organism: Nephelium lappaceum; assembly: GCA_021234005.1. NCBI lineage: Eukaryota > Viridiplantae > Streptophyta > Magnoliopsida > Sapindales > Sapindaceae > Nephelium > Nephelium lappaceum. The sequence goes on from CM038004.1 coordinate 15,190,605, forward strand.
TACCGAATTCCTTACCGGGCGCGACCCACCCGGTAAGGATAAAAGGATATCCATACCAGACGAGTCACCCACCTGGTATGGATAATATTTTTAAAATTTTTATTTTTAAACCATTTTTATCCAACCCACCCGATATGAATAACCTTTTATCCTTACTGGGCGGAGCACGCCCGGTAAGGATAACCTGTTTTTGAATTTTTTTTTTTAATTAAATCTTAGTATCCATACCGGGCCTTAAGTGCCCGATATGGATACTCCGAAATGGTTGGACTGTTTTGTTGTAGTGATTGAACCTGACCTTCTCAACTTCTGAAAAATTTGAAGCACACTCATCAGGAAGCTCAAAGGATTTTTGAATTTCCCCAACCAATAATGTCTTTTGTCTTGTTTTCTGCGAAATAAATTACTAGAATTACAAAGTAAATTAAGATAATGAAATTGGATAATATTTAAATTTCATCATTCAATCTCCTAAACTTTAAGTCCATAGCATGAATGGCTCCAAGCAAAACGAGTAAAAATTTTCTCATGACTAAAATACCTCATTCACCATGGATAGAGCCCTAGAATCGTAATGGTTTGGAATGTTAAATGAGAGAGGGGTTGCTCGGACGACTTCATTCTTTTCTACCTGTGTTTTGATAAACTCTTGTGACTTTTGCTTCAATTCCGTTTTAGCTTTCTATAACACAAATATAAATACATGTCAAACAATTAGTCATAATCATCAAAATCAGAAAACAAACTATTTTATTGGCATAACTTAAAGATCATGCCCAGAATAAATATGGCGTAGTACATACTATTATATCTTCTTTAAGCATACGGGAAATTTGGGACAAGAATTCTTCATCGAAAGGACCCTTCGAAGTTGTTGGCATGGGAGCTGTATTCTGATGATACCCTCCCATTTCATTTCCATCCCTTCCAACGGAGTTTGTGGTTGATCTTAACGCAAGTTGATATATGAGAAGGTTCATATCAGTAAACTCCATTGATATCTCCTTCTCTAAGAAATTGACTTCTTTTCAAAGGAAGAGACTGAGGACTATAGTGATGAGAATAGATCTAAAAGAGAGAGAGAGGGAGAGATTAGGGTTGCAAAGCAGTGGTCACTGGTGGTGTAAAGGTGGAATGATAAGAGACATATATACCATACGTATTTATAGTGGAAACATTGATGGTAATGACACATAGAGTATTTATTATGTACAATCACCCCAAGCTAGTGTTGGAATGACACATATTATTTATTATAAGTCCATGTTTTGTTTAACTGGGGGTCCGTATTTTAAGTAATAGTTCTGTAGTATATTTTGCCTGGATTCTAAATGTTTATTTTGAAAATCCAAAACTAGCAACCTATTTAATTCCCGTAATCCAAAATTAAAATTCTGGCTTTCATACCATTTCTGTTCTTACAGATATTCATTATTTGTACCTACCTTTCCAGGCATATATATATATATATTGGCTCTAGAGTATTCAAAATATGCCGTTTAAGGAAAAATACAGAGTGTAATATGTCAGGCTAAGATGAAAATAAATGAGTGGTTTTAAAAAATTGTGAAAATAAATTAATAGATAAAATAATGTGACATTTGAAATATTTCTTAATTAAAGTTATTTTATATTATTAGAGATATTATCAAAATACCCCTGAAAATAAAATTAATACAAAACCACTCATTTTTTATATTAAAAAATGAGATTCAGTGATATTATTTTTCATTTTAGGGGTTTTTTTTAGATTTTTTCCTATTTATTTATCCAACTATATATTAGAACAAGCAACATGTGTGATAGTAAACGAAAATTGTGGAATTTTGTAGTAATGATAGACTAAAAACAATTTAGTTGTAGAATCTTAGAGCATCTCCAATGCAAATGTGGATTGTTTTTCACAATCCATTGTCATGTCATCAATGTTCAAGGAATTACTTCCTACATGGTATTGAATAGCAATTGATAGACAGTGAAATTATAAAATATTCTCCAGTACTTCTATTCAAAATTCATATTTTGATGAGGTGTCATTTTTTTTTAATTATAAAACATACCAAAAAAAGACAAAAACAAAAGTCAACCAGCTTTTAATAGAAAAATATAAACCAATTAATTTTATTTGATGAGTTGGCTGTCTAACAAACCCTCTGAAAATAGAGGGTCATGTTGACAATATTGATTTCTTTTTTTGCCACATCATATTCACAGTGAGTGCAAACAATTGCATTGGAGAATCATATTTTGAGTCCATGTCTATCTATCCTATGTGGACTTCAATTTTTTCACAATCCATTGACCCATTGGAGATGCTCTTATAGCAATTGTAAGCCCTCTAGCGTAATTTTACGAATCTCCCCGGAAATAGTCCCTAAGTGGTGATTAGAGATCCTAAATGGTTCATGGAAACGCCTAAAGGTATAGGGAACCTTAGAGATCGATCAAAATTCGATTGAAGATTAAACGGAAGGATAAAGTGGTGAATGAAATCGAGTAATAATTTAAGGTGATAAGGGACTAAATCGAAGATAAGCTTTAATAATTGTGGTTAAAGTGGAATTAAGTTAAAAGTCAAGGGAGGAGACTGAAATTTTTAAGGGATGTGACCGTCAGTTTTAGAATAGTTTGGGGAGGAAAGCATAAAGCCAAAAGTTTGTCTAAAAAAATCAAGAGAGAGAGAGAAAGCTGTCGCAAAAGAGAAGAGAAGAGAAGAAGAAGAAGAAGAAGAAGAAGAAGAAAGAAAGAAGAGAAGAAGAACCCGACGCCGACGTCCGACCAGCCCAACCAGCCACCATCGCAGCGCCATCGCCGACTGACGATAGAAGCACCTCACGAGCTAGTCGAGTTGAGTGACGACCGAAGCAGAACTGCCGCTCGACGCCAAGACCGAGCCAACGACCGCGCGAACCAGAACGAAGCCAATCGAGCTGTCGCCGAGCTGCAGAACCAACTGCCGACCAGAGCAAAAATAGCGAGCAATTGACGCGCGACCCGAACTTGACCCAAAACGAAGCAAAACCGAGCTGAACGGCGACCAAACCAACTCCTCCACGCGTGCAGAAACGACGTCGATCCACCACGAAACCGCATCAGATCCACGACGAAACTGAGAGGGAAAGAGAAAGGAGAAAGAGGAGAAGAAAACCCAGCTCAAACCAACTCCTATCAATGCCTTTTTCAGTTGCGAAACGTGATCGAAGCTGAAGCAGAACAGAGGCGGTAGATCGGAGAAGGAAAAAAGAGAATCTAGCAAGGGAAGAGAAGCTCGTGCGTAAGAGAAGAAAAAGAGAGGAGATCCAGCCCGAGCTCAGCCCAAATCAGTCCATTTACGCATCCAATCCAGTCCCGAATCAACCTCAACGTGAAGAGGAAGAAAGTGATTCCGTAGGGAAGAAATCGGGTGAGTTGTTTAAGTTGAAATTGATGATTTAGTTAATGATTGAGTTGAGTTCGAAGTAGATTTTATCGCGATTCATTGTTGGTTGATTTTGAGTGGAAATGAGTTGATAAATAAGTGGATTTACGTTTATTGGGAGCTTAGGGAACCAAGAGAATAATGAAAAGTTAAAGATAAAGTGAATCGCGCGATAAACTAGTTTGAGGGGTGATTGTGTAATTTGACGATTTCGAGTTCTAGAAGTGATGCGAACGTAAATTTACTTTTCCATATGTTGTGTAAGTGATGAGAGCGCTCGAGGATCGAGGCAAGAAGATTAGGAGCTCCGCACGCGCTATTTTCAGTTGTCAATTTTGTGAGTGAGTAAACTTTATTTTAAAAGATTTTAAAAGTATTTAGTATTTCAAATTGATAAGTTTGATTTAATAAATAATTGCATGAGTTTATTTTAAATGTGTTGATATAAGCATGAATTTAGAGCTTGAAATGATGTTATTTTGTGCTTTTGCACTTACCAAAGATATTGTAGTACTTAATGCATTGAGAAAATGAGTTTTAGTGCTTATTGCACTCAAAAATCAGATTTTAGTGCTTTACGCACTCAGAAAAGAGATTTGTGCTTTTGCACCAGAAAGTTAAAGTAGAAAAGGAAAAGTGTTTTCAAAACCAGAAAGTATCCCCTCAGGGATTTTCAGAGATTACAGATCAGTTTAGACCCGGTCGGTCTATCCCACTTCAGTTGGCACAGTCTTAGGAAGGGATAAGTTACTAACTTGGGGGATAAGTTTCAGAGTCTGTCAGTCGAGTTGCCATTACTGATGTGGGGTAGTGTTTCGTGTGCTATGGTTAGCGCTGGGCAATTCCGCACATAGCCACGAGATGTCTCAGAGTAGGCGAGCTATGGTTAGCACTAGGCAATTCCGCACATAGCCGCGAGATGTCTCTGAGCTGACGAGCTATGGTTAGCGCTGGGCAATTCTGCACATAGCCGTTAGACTTGAGAGACCCCAGATTTAGGGATACTATGGTAATTTTGAAAGATATCGAGAAACAGCTTCTAAAAGAAAAGCTTATTTGAGATAAAAGATATTTTATAATTATTATTGAAGTTATTTATGATTTACAGTGCAAGTTTTGTATTTAAATACGTGCATATGCTTAGAGATGAATTCTCTTGTTTAAGTTGATGTTTTAAAGATTTAAGTTTGAAATGCTTTATAAACAAAGAATAGTTTTCAAACATTTTCAGAGGAGGACGTTTTGAAAAACAGATTTTTAAAGAAAAGATAAATTATCACTCACTGAACTTTTAGCTCATTATTTTCTGTTTTATATAAAAACCTCCTTAGGTACTTTCAGCAGTTAGCCGAGAAGCAGCATTACCTCTAGTGGGCGAGCCAGCGCAACACTATGACATCTTGAGCGGCTCATTTTTGCATTAGTGATATTTTCATGTAAATCTCTTTTAAATTGTAAATCTCTTTTAAAATGTAATTTGCATTTGTAATTATTCGTTTATAACTGTTTTTAAATTGTTTTGCGATTTAAATGCTATTTATTAAATGTTATTAGAATTTATTTAAGTTAATTTGAGAATGAAATGCATGATTGAGGCCTACGGGCAATCAGAAGTTGGGTTGGTGATAAATTTTAGTCGAAGTGTTATTTTTCTGTAAACAGGTTTTCTAGAACGTTAAAAATGCAACCGTTATGTTGCCGAAATTTTATTAGAAAAATGAGTTTCGAAAATGAATTTAAAAATAAAAATTAAAAATTTTTCCTACGCGTTTTCAGTTTTTAAAGAAAACCCAACCCAACAATGTTTCAGAAAGTATGAAAGAGTTTAGGGTTCACTCCACGGGTTTCGCTTAGCCGACGAGTCGAGTCTGAGAGGGATCCGTTGGGGTGTCCGGCGTGACCGACCGGATCAGAGTTAGAGGTATCTGGGTTGGGTCGCGTTAGCAATGGTAAAGGATAAACGATTTAATTGTAGAATCTAATATCATAGTAATTATTATGAGAGCGTATAATATGGTTGGGCAAAAATAGTGAGCTTATTAAACAAAACAGATCACCTTATTGAAAGACAAGAGAGATGTATAGTTTATTTTTCTTCTTAATCTAGTTACTACAATTAATTGCATATCACCTCTTAGTAAAGGCAATAGGACACATTTCCATTCACTATATTGTCGGGTTTAATTTCTATCAAATACATTTAGTTGCAAAACCTTATAGCAATAATAAACGATAAACGATTTAATTGTGGAAGTCTTATATCATAATAATTATTATGGAAGCATATAATATAGTTGGGCAAAAATAGTGAGCTTATTAATTAACACAAAAATATCACCTTATTGAAAGACAAGATAGATAAATAGTTTATTTCCTTTTTTTCTTTTTTTCTAGCTACTACAATTAATTAGGGTACCTTTCTATTCACTATATTATCGAATTGAATTTCTACCAAATATATTTAGTTATAGAATCTTATAGCAACGATAAATGATAAACAATAAACGATTTAACTATAGAATCTTATATGATATAATTATTATGGAAGCATATAATATAGTTGGGCAAAAAGAGTGAGCTTATTAATTAACACAAAAAGAATACCTTATTGAATGACAAGGTAGATAAATAGTTTATTTTTCTTTTTTCTTTTTTTTTTCTAGCTACTACAATTAATTGCATATCACCTCTTAGTAAAATTGATAGAGCACCTTTCCATTCACTATATTGTCGAGTTGAATTTCTACCAAATATATTTAGTTGCAAAATCTTTTAGCAACGGCAAACTGATAAACGTTAAATGATTTAACTATAGAATCCTATATCATAGTAATTATTGTGAAAGCATATAATATGGTTGGGCAAAAATAGTGAGCTTATTAATTAACACAAAAAGATCACCTTATTGAAAGACAAGATAGAAAAATAGTTTATTTTTCTTCTTTATTCTATCCATTACAATTAATTGCATATCACCTCTTAGTAAAGGCGATAGTGCACCTTTCCATTCACTATATTGTTGGGTTTAATTTCTACTAAATATATTTCAAAGCTTATATGAGTAGTTTTTTCATTTTATTATAAGATTAATTGTCTCACGTTTATAAGAGCAGATATTTTGAATGCACAAGTAGTGTTTGTTCTCCACAAGTCTTGACATACCTCTGAATCAGTTCAAGTGTAAACTGTAAGAAAATTAAAAAAATAATAATAAATAAAAATAAATAAAAACACTAGAATTAATTTGGGCTTTAGGGAAGGGTACATGACTTTTTCTTGTGTTATAAATAATTTGATGTTTAGGGGAAAAGATCACGATCTCATCAATGTCAGTGTGAGGGACATGCTATTAGGCCATCCTTACCTTGTCACAAATATCATATTTCAAATCATATATTGTAACAACAAATATAAAAAAGGTAACAAAATAAAATAATAAATAAATGGCCTACTACTAGATGTTATATTACAGTCCTATTATACGATATATGACTAGCTTTATTATAGCTCATTGTTATTTGAAATATGTAAATATATACATTATCAAATTGTAACAATAACAATTAATTCGGAATACTTAAAAATAAGTAATCTATTTTCCAATATTATTACTTTTTGTGATTGTGCTATTATGTTTCTGAGGCATTCATTTAAACTGACTAATAAAATAAATCTTGTAATACTTAGGCTCTATTTTAGTAGGGATATTCATTCCTTGATTACAATATTTTTTAAGTAAAACCATTTGATTATTGTTTTGTTTTCTTCGATTGAAAAGGGGGAGTTTGAAATTTGTTTATATGGTATGCAATGATTATCGACATTCTCAAAACAAGTTATTTGTCGAGTTTTATATATAGTTAGAGTTGAATAACAGAAAATGGAATTTAAATTCTAATAAGAGAAATTTTACTACTAACCCTCATGAGGTTTAGCTATAATATAGAACTTGTTTATTCTTTTGTCTTGATCTGTTATTTTAAACTATGTATTTTATTTTACTTTCTGAATTTAAATAAAAATATCAAAACTAGTATTTTTCTTTTAATTGTTGAAAATAAAAACTACTTATTTCCTTTCTGCTTCAATTCCATAAAAAATATATATATACAAAAACAATATCACTTCTATTGCATAGAAGACTATAAATTGGTTCAACATGCATAATATAGAAGGGATATTATGAAAAAACCTCCTTAGAAATTAAATAAACATGAACAACACACCACCCCCGCCGCGCGCCGCCCCGCCGCGCCGCCCCCCCCCCCCCCCCCCCGCCCCCCCCCCCCCCCCCCCCCCCCCGTCGGGGGGCATTTTTATTAGGTGAACCGCCTTCTACTATTAACTTTTCATCCAAAATGTTTACATTTTCCATCCAAAATGGTGAAATGACCAAAATACCCTCATCTAAATTCTATAAAATCCCTAACATACTCTTTCAATTCATGTAAGGATTGAAATACCATTTAATGTATTAATAATAACAATACTAAATAAAAATAAAAATAAATATATTAATAATAACAGTAATAAAATAAAAATAAAAATAACTATCCATAAACCCCACCATCATCTGCTTGTCCACCATCATCAACAAACTCTACAAACCCCACCATCAGATCTCTCAACCACCATCATCCAATCTCACTTCATCATCGCCAACCTCACCGATCTCGAACCCGTAACCTTATCTTTGTTAGCTCCGTCTCCATTTCATCTCCTCCTTAGCTCCGTTCTTCTTTTCTCCTTCTCTTATACTAATCTCTATCTCCTCTTCCTCCACTTATCTCCACTAGCACTATTTACATCTGTCGTTCAACAACTCAAGTTAGGTTTGTGAGATAAGAGGTTTGTAGCTTTTGATTTTTGAACATTGATTAGGTTTGTGAGATAAGGGTACATGGGTTTCGATCTTTGAAGAGTTGGGTTTTGAGGATTTGTTTGTTTTGGAGATTAACGGAGCCCAGGAGGATTTATGGGTTTGTTTGTTTTGGGGATGTTGAAGATTGCGGGTTAATGTTGCCAAAGGTGAGTTGATTATGAATTGATGAATGGGCTAATGTTGATGATCGTAGATTGAGGATGATGCCTTGTTAATGTTCACAGCATTGGTTAGTGTTGATGGGTTGATAAATGTGCTTTTTTTATTTTTCTCTAGTTGATGTTAATTTTTTAAGGGGTGGAGATCCGTCCATTATTTTTAATAGATGGTGGACATCCAATCTATAGGATCACCACCCCTTAAAAAAATTGTTTTTTTTTTTTTAATTTTAAAAAACAAGTTTTTGTTTGGATTTTTTTCAAATGATGTCCACCATCCATCAGTATAATGAACATTGGAAGTCATTTTAATTTTTTTTTAGAAAATTATAAATTCTTTTTGTTTTTAGATTTTTTATAATTCTTTTTATTTTTTAAATTATTTTGATCTCCACCGTCCATCTCTAACATAGATAGTAGAGTTTTTTTTCAAGTTAATTTTTTTAAAATTTTTACAATTTTTTTAAAAGTTTTCCTCATTTTAAATTTTAATTATTTTATTAAATTACCATTTTGCCCTCAAATTTTAACATCGGTTGGATTTTTTAGACAATTGAGGGCGGTTCACCTAATAAAAAAAAAAAGTTAAGGGTTGTTCACGATTATTTTACTTTCAAGGGAGATTTTTCATAATATCTCAATATAAAATAAGTACATGGAAAGACATGTTGTATTAAAATATATAAAACTACTTTAAAAAGAAATACTAGCCTTAAAATTGTATCTATGAGTTAGTAGTATTATGTTATATAACTAAGTGTTTCATTTGTAATTACGTTGGCTCGTACAAAAGGGAAAAGAACCAACATTCAAAGTTTGCTTAACTAATTACTAATCGAAACCAAAAATAAAAAGTTTACCATTGATTACCAAGTATAAACCATATTAACTTCCTTTCTGTTCTAGCATCCTTGTTTTTTTTTTTTTTTTCATAAATGTTAAAAAGAGTTGAAAAACTATTAATAAATGGAAAAAAAAAAAGGGAAGATACAAAGGATTAGTGAAGGAAAAAAAAAAGAACAACACTTGAAACAACTCTTCTATTTTGTGTGTGTGTGTGTGTGTAATTGTTGACTGATTCACAAAATGTAGTTTTTAAAGGATGTTTTGACCTTTTGAGTGACGGTTGTTCGATGTAGAAATTCTACACTTTCCTTTAAAGTTTTGTGATTTTCATTCCTAGATGGTTGAACTTCTTTGAGGCACTTTGGAACATTTTATGGGACCTTTAGTTAAGATTGAGTCGATAAAGGTTAGAGTTCAGAATATGCAAGTCAAGAAATCAAAGTTGGAAAGTAGAAGAGCGATAACTATATGACAACCCATAAAAGTAATTCATAATAGCTACGAAGACAGTTCGTGAGGGTTGTTTAGTGATGTGTAGTGGCAATAGCAACCGCAAGAATAGCCTGCAAGGGTTGTGCAAAAAATTGCTATAAAACCCTAATCGATCTCTATTTTTTTTTTGGGAAATCAATGCATTAAAATACGCAAGGATGCTTGCAAAAGATTCACATGTGTGCAATTGTAATGACCCTTGGTCATTGTCCACTGAGGGATTTTGGCCTTACCGCTAGAGGGGTGTGGTAGAAGTTGACCCTTCTTAAACTACAGAACTAAGGCAGTATACAACATAGTATGGTAGAGACATGTGCTCCTTAAACCACAAATAAATGGAGAAAGTGGTGTTCTTAGGGTTTAAACCAAAGACCTAAAGGTTTTTTAGCCTTGATGGTACTAGGTTTCAACCAAAATATCTATAGATCTTGATTCACCCTAGTAACGTCACTTTGCCCATTTATTTGTGGTTTAAAGAGGATATGTCTCCACTAAACTCTGTTCTCTGCTCTGTATTGTCTAAGTCCTATGGTTCAAAAAGAGCTAACTTTCGCCACACCTCTCTAAAGGCAAGGCCAAAACCCCTTAGACAAATGGGCACCGTTGAGATTAAGGGTAAACTTTATGTAGTGACTTTTAGTCACCAAAATGACAATTTATCCATGAAAAGTTTTGGGTCTTGCCCTCGAAGGGGTATGGTAGAGGTTAATGCTCTTTGATCCATAGGTCTAAAATAGTGCAGAGTGGAGCACAGAGCAAAGTGTAGGGCAAAACATAGAGTGGAGTATGGTTGAGGCATGTCTTCCTTGAATCACAAATATAAAGGTAAGGTGGCGTTCCTTAGGTTTTAACAAAAGACCTATAGGTATTTAGGTTGCAAACCTAGTACCACCAACTAGGTTTGCAACCAAAATACCTATAGGTCTTTTGTTGAAACTTGGGGAATGCCACATTTGATGCGAACTTCGTATATATCGATACGACACCCACAAACAAATTGAAACACAACCCCAAGAAATATTAAAACAGGTTTATAACGAAAACTTTGACCCATTGATTATGTCATTCAAGAACCAAAATTATAAAGAATTTTGACCCATTGAATATATGATAATCAAGAACTAAAATTATAACAAGAATGATATTGACGCCACTCCCAAGACATGGATGAGAATATGAGAGATAAGTCATGGTTTCGATTCGCCACAAGCATAGCTTGGTAAGATCACATGTTCATGAATGAACAAAAGAGATAATTCACTCTCTTAATTAAACATAATTGGCTGCAACTTCATCCCATAAGCAACTTCTTAAAAATTTAGGTTTAATAAGCTTTATATAGGCATACAATCCTAATCCTTATTGGAAACTAATAAAATCCTATTTTTAATTAACAATGACTCTAACTTTGACTTTGACTTTGACTTTTCCTAAACACACCTATATTGGACTTTTAATTTAAATAAATGACTCAACCCTATAATTAAAAACCTAATAAATTAAACAAATTTAAAACAATCCTATAATACATATTAGGCCCGATTTATATCAAACAATTAAATAACAGCCCAATTGCATTATAATTGATATACAAGCCTCAAGATTTCTTTAAGATTGATGTTCTTGGACTTGTTCTTGAACTTGAATAATATTTTGAAGTCTTGATAAAGCCCAATTGCATTCAATTAGCGTCCAAAGCCTTCAAAATTAAGTCCAATTGCCTTCATTGTCCAATTGTCTCATTGACCTTCATGATTGCTATCTTGGTTTCCATCAACATTACCCATATATTTGTGATTCAATGAAGACATGGTTCCTATCACACTCCACTCTACACTTTAGCCTACACCGAACTCTAGACTGTCTTAAACCTATGGTTTAAGGAGGGATAACCTCCATCGTAACTCTCCAGAGGCAAGGCTCAAAACCTTTCGTAGATAAATGACTACCATAATGACCAAGGGTCAATACATAAAACGTCTAATTGAAACAATATAGAGCTGAGTGTCGAGAAAAGTGTGGTGAAAGCATGTCTTCCTTGAACTATAAATAAATTGGTAAGGTGACTTTCCTAGGGTTTGAAACAAAGATCATTAGGTATTTTGATTGCAAACTTGATACCACCAAGGCAAGTTGCCTTAATGGTACCAAGTTTGCAGTCAAAATGCGTATAAGCAAATAAATGAGTAAGTTGCCCTAGTGGTACTAGGTTTACAACCAAAATACCTTTAAGTTTTTAGTTCAAACTCTTAGAATACCAGCTTGTCCATTTATTTCTGGTTTAAGGACATACCTCTACCACACTTTGTTGTGCGCTCTGCTCCACATTGCTTAAGCCTATGGTTTAAGAAGGGTCAATTACTATCACACCCTATCAAGGGTAAGGCCAAAAACCCTCCGTGGATGGCCACCGTGGTCACTAAACTTGACTACAATAATGGTCATGAATAGATTAAAATCATTATTACTTGGATAAGACATTGAGATTACAAGATTATGCATGAAGATGGAAAAGTTCAAGTAGCTTTAAGATTTATTTTGTGCAATTCTATTTTAATTTCTAGGATGGACCATAGTTTAGGTTTTAATTTGCTTTAAGTTAATTTATTGTGTATTAATTGATGTTTGGTTGTTTGAATGTTATGTCATGAATAACATGTCATATAGATTAGTGAGCAATATATTAAAAATCGGCCTAGTCGACCGCCTAGGCACCGCTTGGGTGCTAAGCAATTGCCAATCACTTCGAAAAGCTCAAAATCGGGGTTATATGTAGCCTTTTTTTTAAATTTTGTTTCTCCAAAATAGTACAGTTTTGGTGTTGAATGTTAAAAATAAATGTTGAAGCAAATGCTTTAACTTCTTCAACTTTTTCAAAAAAAACCCAGCTTCAACTTCTTTAACTTTTTCAAAAAAACCTAGAGCTTTCCCTACCATAGTCGTTAATACTCAATAAACCTAAAACGTACCGTAATCACACTAGTCACCACCACCAAACCGCAATCGTTTATCACCCCATTTGTATAGTAGTTGCACAGCAATCACACTAGTTAAACATCACTCGTCGTATCCAATTTTCTCTATTCTAAGAAAACCTAGAACTTCTCCGATTCTCCCTCAACTAACAGTCATATGTACTCAAGCTCAACAACATTAGACCAAACCCCAAGCATTACCAATCCACACTATTGCACACTAGTCCTCATCGGTCTGAGCTTTTGTGGATTGTTCGTAATTTTTTACTATGTTTGTAATTTTTATTGGATTGTTTGTTGGATTTTATAATTTTCGCTCACTCTCAAAGCTTCTATGCTAATTTTTCTTGTAATTTTTTTTTTTCAAATGTTTTACTAGGTTTGATCGGTAGTCTATTGACCGCTAGTCCAACCGCCTCAACGTTAGACGCCAAGTTGCTGACCACATAGCGCCTAGCAATTTCTACATCATTGTTAGTGAGTGTCATTGATATCTCTTTTGCATGAAGCTTACATGGAATGATTTTTGGATTCTAATGGCATCTAGAAAACTTGATAAATCAATCATGTGTATATATCCACAATGCCTAAAACATTGAGTAGAAGAGGGTATGAAAACATCTATAGTCTTCAAGATTGCTTAAGCAAGATGTTATGTTTATCTTCCAAAGGTCTCTTACAAATAGAATTACAAAAGATTTCCTTATGATAGAGTTTACGAATTAACTCGAGCGAGGTTATTTTCCTAAGGAGATAATCTTTTCATATGGAAATTATTATTTGAGGTCGAAATCTTGGTTATACGCTTAATATGGGTATATTGGTAATCCCTTCTAAGTGGCTTTGTCCATATATTCATAAGACCAATCCAAACGATGATTATTAATATTATATATGAGATATTATATTGATGTTAATAATTTGGAGGGTCCTTGTCTCGCTATCAAATAATGTGTACTCCCCAAGGAGGCACATTATTTGTACAGCCAGATCAATGCTGAATATTTAAATGTAAATTAAAGATTTATTTCAAGAATTACATTAATATTACTATAAAATTTTTCTATTGATGTTTGCTCATACATGATTTATTTATTTAAATAGCAAAATGAGCAATATTTCTTTAATCAAAATTTTGAATGATAATGTTCTAAATGATGATAATTTTCTAACAAAGAAAAAATAAAATTAGCATTAAATCTATAAGTTGAAAAACACAATAGGGTGTTAATCTATCCAGGCCCATCCTTTCCAATAGCTAAGTCTATTCGCATAGCTAAAGAAAGGAAATAGAAAGGAAAGAATATTCATTTTAGAGGCAACAGAATTGTGCCAAAGCACTTGCCGTGTAAGGAAGAAGGTAATATAGATTTTCTTGAAACATACCAAGCAGTAGTGATTTTGATGTTACCGATCAAGTCTGCAATTTCTTACATGGGTTTCAAAAATAAAAAAGGGGGGTGGGGGTGGGTGGTAAGTGGGAATTGATCATCTTGTGTTTGGGCAAGTGAGCATTAGTGTTGGCCAATTGAGTGGGAGATTTATATCTCATACTAACCCTTCTTAGAAGTAAATAATTATTTCTTAAAAAAAAATTTTAATAAGTGCATACAGTGTTCCTCAAATATATATATATATATATATGCACGCATACAGTGGCAAACCCACATGACGTGCCCGACCTCAAATATTTAAAAAAAAAAATAGAATATTATATTTGTTTTTAAAATTAACAGCTTGATGTATAGATTTGGTTTTACCTTTTTCAATAATATTTTTCCTTTTATATAAATGTAAAATTTAAATTCTCAAGTTTTGTCCATAAAATAATGTATTTATATCTTTATTGATACAAATTAGTAAATTTTTAATTTTATATTAGAGAGCCATATTTCTTTCAAATTTTTTGTTTTTGTAAATTTTAATTTTTTGTTTAACTAACTTCTAATTTGTAAACTTTACACATATAATTTGTAGCATCATAAATGCCAGTAGATGTTTCAATTATTATATATATTTTTGAAATAATTTCAATTATTTTTTATCACTCATTTCTTTCTTCATACGATAGCATTGATTTTATTGTTTTATCGATTTATTTTTTTTTTAAAAAAAAAATACAATTTAAGCATGACATTATACAAGTCTTACAAGAAACTTTCTCATTTCAATAACATTTTGTAAAATCATATATGCTATGCTGTTACATTAGTTTTTCAACATTATAATTTAGTAGTATTAATACTAATATAATTAATTCATTCACTAGAGATTTATATCCATTCGTAGCTTAAATGAATATTGTTACTTTCACTTCACATCAATGATAGGGTTTTAAATCCTACCATGCACATTTATAAGTATATGTGAGAAGTTTTCTCTCTTTAATGTGGAAGTGTCATAGTGCTATGAGAGTTGATTTCAAATCATATATATGATATTTAATCTTTGTAGATTCCAACAGACCATTAATCTAATTAATTTATAATTATAATTGCAATGTTTAATATACACAAATACACACACACATATCTATATATATATATATAGAGAGAGAGAGAGAGAGACACACACACACACACACGAATGCAAATCCCCTAAGGAATGCTTTTATTCAAGCGAAAACAAGTTTACCTTTAAATTACATCAAGCCCCCACTTCATCAGTCAAAGCACGTTAAATCTAATAGTTGACAAAATTTTCTAATTAAGTGACTAGAATACCTTCAATGAATAAAAATAAAACAAAATAAATTTCCACTGTCCATAGATCAAAATAAAGAAAAAAAGGAAAAATTATAAAAAAAAAAAGTTAAAATATTTGAAAACAAGATATTAATAATTAAAAAAAAAAATTATTATGAGATCTCCACCATCAACCATGTTGATGGATGATGGAGGTCATTTTTTAAAAAAAAAGAAACATATATATATTTTAGAAATGAGGATTTAGTATCTAGATTGAATCTCTACTGTTCATCAATTTATTAACTAACCCAGACTCATCACCCACCCACCAACATTGACATAAGCCCTTCATCATCATCAATCCACCATCATCACCATCATCAATCGAAATCATGAACATCAACCAACCATCATCAACACAAAAAAATTAAAAAAAAAAATCGAAGGGGGTAGAAAAACCCATTTGCTTTAGATGCTATCTTCATCCTCTGGCGACGGAGATTCGGTCTCTATCACTAGAGACCCAGATTTTTGGGTCTCTGTTGAAGAAGACCCAAAATTGGGTGTTTATCAACAAAGGCTCGACCTTTCATCGAGCTTGTGTTTTGATTTTAAGGTTGTGTTTTGTTCGAGAAACACATAAAATTGCACTTTTAGGTTGTGTTTTGTTTGACAAACGGAAAAAGAAGAGAAAAGTAAAAAAAAAAAAAAAAAGGAGATCAACGCTAGTGGAAGCGGAAGCAAAAGAAGATGATTATGATGATTTTTGAGGGCGCAATTGAAAGTGAAAGGGTCTGTGAAAAGTATGGTGCTGAAGATGAACTATTCGGTTTGATTGTTATAGATGTCAATCGGTAGGATTGGATCTCCATCATTTTATTTTATTTTTTTGGTTTCTTTTTATGTGTTAGATTTTTTTTTTTTTTTTCATTTCACCTCCACTGTTTATCATTGTGATGGACAATAGAGATTAATTTTTTAAGAAAACAAAATATTTCTTTAAAAAATATATATATATATTTTTTATGATGATGATTCGCTTTTCTTTTTTTAATTTTAGTTTTTTATTCTTTTTTATTTTTAAATATCAAGGGGTATTTTTGTCATTCAATTAAGAATCATGGTCTAACATCAAATTTAACAGGATTTGACTAATAGAATATATACATATATGTATATATATATATATATAAATATTAGTCTATGATCAGTGCATTCTAACTTTTAAATTATTAGAACAACAATCAAAATCATTCAATATATTCTCTTTCCTAAAAAAAAGTTTTCTCTCCTATTTAGTTCAAATATAATGAATGACTTTAATTTGTGATTCTAATAATTTAAAAATTAGCATGCTTTGACTATAGAATTATTATTATTATTGTTATTATTATTAGAGTTATTTTTACTTTCCTCCTTATACGCTAATTAAAAATATTTACATTATAGTTGGATTTTAACATTACTCTATAAAGTTTTATTACGATATCCCTTCTCATACAAATTTCTAGGTTTGTCATTATGTACATGTGTCAAAAGTTTACAAGGCACACCTGTCAATGTTGTAGATTTCATGTTAATCGTACCATTTTACCCTATAATCTTAATAGTTGACTAACATCATAGGTTAAAGGAATTAATTTGGCACATTAGGAAAATACAGGGATTTATTTAGTCAATTTTTTTTTTTTTAAAAAAAAAAAGGTAAATCACTTGAAATTGGAAAAACAAAAAAATTCAGAGTTTATTTAGTAATTGTCCACTAATAAGACGTGAATCATCATTAGTTTTTCTAATAACAACTATCAAGTCAACAATTTAGTCTACAATCAAATATTTCTTCCCCAATATAATAATTTTCGATAACTTTATGTGCAGATGACTCTCGACAACATTAAAAAAGTAATAATTATCAGTCATACAAAAATAAAAATGATCAATTTCAAGTTCAAAATCTCCATAATGTTTGCTACGACACAGATACCGCAATTTTCAGTCGAGACATTCATTAATGTAAATACTAGTTTTAATGATGAAAAACAAGTCCAATAAAAGTTCAATACATCCAACCTCCACCAGGTGGTACATATAAAAGAAAAAATAATAAAAAAATTTAACTCGCAAGAATAAATTTTTACTTGAAAACATTAGATCTGGTTAAATTTGGGTAAATTTTGTTAGGTTTCTTCGTAAAGACATGGAACTCATGCCTTTTTTTTGGTTAGGGTATAACCTATGATTTTACAGTGGTAATAAAGAAAGAGAGAATGGGGTTTGGTAGAGGGAGAACATTGAAGTGAGGAAGAAGGTTTTTATTTTCTTTATTATTATTGTTATTATTATTTTGAAAGGAGAAGGTTTTTATGTTCTATTTTTGTTTAAACAAAAGTAATTTAACTATTTGTATGGTATAATTGTATGTCTTCTCTCACTTACTTTTTAAAGAATACGGTGAGATTCAAATTTCTCTCAAACATATGAACCGAGAGACACATAAATCTTTTCAATTTTTATTTTTATAAATCAAAAAATTAAATCAACATTGAGTATCTAGTAAATATAAAATCTCTTTTTATTCTATCATGATTCACTATTCACATTCCAATTATTCATGATTTTGAAGAAGTGGACAACTTTGCTTCATATGCTTCCAACAATATCGTCTCAAGTGCATATTTACTAATAGTCAAATGGTTATACATTTTTCATTCACATGTATAATATGCTCGATGTCTCACCTTTGTCCACAAAGCCCCAAATGTGTGGGATGACCCTTCCATTTTAATGAAGTTGTATTTTGGATATTTTAAGTGTTTTTTTTTTAAGAGTATTTTAAATGTGCTTAATAATAAAAAATAAAAATGAAAAGAAATTAAATTTTGTAAGAAATGGAGAGTTTAATTCCTCAAACGAGAAATTATGATTAATAATTTTTTAGCAGAAATATAATTTTGATTTTTTATTATTTATAATAAATACAGTAATTATAGATAAACAATTAAGTTCTCTCGTAATCATTCTTGATCAATGAATATGCCGCCCTTCAAGTAGTTGGTCTGCAAGCTTGTATCAAGACTCTTGACCTTGATTAGTGTTATTTATTATTTTTTTAAGGGAAACCTCCGGCTGTCATATCAATGAGAAAATCTCCCACGAGACTCTCTCATAACTAATTTAGTGCGACAGACTAATGAAATAATATCATTTCATTTTCTCTCATTCTTTCCATTAGTTTATCGCATCAAATTAGTCGCGGGACAATCCCATGAAAGATTTTTTCCATATCAAGACTCTTGATCTCAATTGGTGTTATTTATTTATTTTAAGGGAAACCTCCGGCTGCCATTTCTTTATATATTTATTTATTTATTTATAACAAATTCTAGCATACACTTGGGGCATGCATATACTTGACAAAAAAATACATGATTGTATTCTAAAATATATTATTGTAATTTATTATATGTGATTATAACTAAACATGCGTGATTACAATTAATAAAT
The DNA here is from genome assembly GCA_021234005.1 of Nephelium lappaceum. Classification (NCBI taxonomy): domain Eukaryota; kingdom Viridiplantae; phylum Streptophyta; class Magnoliopsida; order Sapindales; family Sapindaceae; genus Nephelium; species Nephelium lappaceum. Next base: position 15,209,567 of record CM038004.1, read on the forward strand.
ATGATCATAATCAGTAAATGTGAGGATTATGATCACATTTATTGATTGTAATTACACATGTTTAGTTGTAATCACATATAATAAATTATAATTACACATTTTTAAATGCAATCACAATTTTTTTTGTCAAATATATGCATACTCTAAGTTTACGCAAAAGGCTCCTATATGACACATTCTAACATAAATATATATATATATAGTGTTTTTATAATCAGGATGTTCGAACTTTAAAAAGTTAGGATAAATCAATCAAATTTACACATTTCATTTGAATTAAATAGGAGAGAAAATTTATTTTAGGAGAGAAAATGTAATAGATGAATTTGACGAATTTGTTCTAACTTAAAAAGTTAGAACATCCTGATTATAAAAGTACTATATTTATTTTTTATTACTGATATCAAATCATAGTACTATTGAGATTAAATGAGATAAACTTTTAAAATACGGTTTAAATCTTAACTCTTAAAAATGAGATAAAGCAATCCACGTAACATAGAAAAACTACTTATATTCAAGTGAGAGGAAACGTTGCTTTGAAGTAAGAATTTGAAAGTTGTTTGGCTGCGTGGTGGTCTTATACCATCAAGCTCCTCCTGCTTTGCTGTCATTTCCTTGTTTTGAAGAATCAAAGAAAGGCAATTCAAAAAAGAAGAATAAATTATCTCAAAAAAAAAAAAAAGAATAAAAAAAGACTGAAAGAAGAAACTGAAAAACAACCAAACCGAAGCATGTGACTTTCACTGTGTGGCTCTCATTTCCTTGTATCTGATGCCACCTTTAATTTTATTTATTTATTTGATTTTTTAAAGACCTTTAATTTATCATCCAACGAAATCTCCACGCCAACTTTTTTGATTTACAAAATTGTTGTCCCTCCATCCAGCTAAATTCCCTTTCCACCAAAACTCTACATGCTCGCCACGTGTCCGACACCCCACGTGCCTTTCGCCACGTGTCGACCCAGTCAAATCTACTCTACGCGGTTGATGATACGTGAGCGTTTGGCAATCCTCGACGTGTCCACCCAAAATGACACAATTGGACACGTCAACACCAGCCACAGCAAGCAAAACATCAAGGGCAGTTTCGGAAATTAAAAAAAAAAAAAGAGCGCGGCCAACTACGTCACGGATCTGATCTCCCGAAGTGGGACCAGATGCTGCGACGTGGCATCACGAGAGTTGAGATTTTGATGGAGCGCTTGTAAGCCACTAGTTTTCAATCATCGATTCTCAGCCACAAAACGTCTCCTCAAGTAGCTTTCACTTTGCTTTGAAGCTCGACTTTTTCAGGGGAGAATTACACATAATTCCCTCGGTTTCTATAAAATATTAATAGAATGCATCAGAGTTCTCAAGGGAATTGTTGCAAAACAGACAGAGACCCAACTAGTTTATTGAGTTTTTCTTTATCTGGATTGCTTTGGTTTCCTGAGTTAGTATCTGGGTTGTGTTCAGTTTCTCTGACAACTGACGACCGTACAAGGTCTGTTCCTTGTTATTGTTAGTTTTTACTCTCGTGTTTGCTTGTATACTCGTATGCATATTCAACAAGTTAAGGTTTTGATTTGATGGTGTTTTGTCGGAAAGTTTCGATCTTTTGTGATTTGGTGGGTGTGTACAGCTTTCTTGTTCGGTGATCTCTAGATAGAAAATGAAAAGAATTCAAATTGGTCCAAGTTTTAATTTGTTTGATTCACTGAGTTATTTATGTTGTATTAATATGATCACTGGAACTTGTTTTATAGAGAGACACTGATGATATAAACTCAAAATGATGAGGTCTTATTTGCTAGTACTGGATTTGAGTCTGTGATATGATGTCTTTTTACTTGATTCTTGTGAACTATGTGAGTTTGGTTACTAGAAAAGATCTACTTGTGGATTCATCATAGTATGTTTTCTTTAGCTAGGTTTGTGAAATTATGTGCAACTTTTGTAACAAGTTCATTATTTTGTTCAGACAGCTCTCATGGATTGGTATTTTGGGAATGGTATTGATGACCTTGTAGTCCCCAGGGATCAAGAGTTGTCAGATGGGTTTCCTTCATCGCCAGAATTCTGGTCGAAATGGGGAACATGTGACTCTGGAAATTTTGCGTCACCTAACAAGTGTTTTGATATGGATAACATGATGGAGGAAGAATTCGAACTCAATGGTTTGTGTAGTGAAGAGATGGAGACTTGTGCCTGTGATAATAACAAAGATCAGTGTAGTGGTTCGGTTGTACGTGGTGGATCGTCTGAGGATTCGCTTCAAGGAACTGCTGTTTCGTGTGATAATCAAGATTACCAGCTTGATCACTTTGCGGGAATTGAACAATTGGATGACATATTCTTGTACAAGCGTAACCTCTGGGATTAAGATACTTGATTTAACGCCTGTAGGAATCATATAGTTTCTCAAATGTTCTAGGCCTGTATATAGATTAGCAGCAGCATGATTAAAGATTCCATGGAAATTGAATGCTCCAAAATGTTTTTTGTATTCTTTAAGAATCTATCTCTGGGGCTGGTTTCGTCGAAGAACTTTGAGCATGACTATGGTTGTGTTATTTTGTAACTATTGTCTCCTGCTAATGATCGTATACCATTACTAGTTTTGGTGTAGTTACACAATTTCTTTGATGTGACCTATCCCAGATGATAATGTTGTTCCTGATCTACTACATAAGAACACCATAGAGCCTTTCAATATCCATGGAGTCTCCAATCCCCAAACATTTAATAGATTTACTTTATTCAATTCAAATATTTCTTCTTGATTTTCGGTCTTCACTTTTTTCGATTTTTCCCTTCTGCAGGGATTCCTTACTCGAGGATCTGCCAAGGAACGAGGATGTTCACGAGTCATTTTGCTTTACCCCTGAATCTCAATGTTTTCTGTTGTCGGCTAATAGTCGTTCAACGGAAGTGATTGTTGATTCACAAAGTAATTTGAGCGACAAGCACAGTAAGGGAAGTTCCAAGTATCTCAAAACACATGCATTTTCTCCATCAGTCAGTTGGGAGAAAGGTGAAGTTGCTGATTCATCATTTAGTCCTTGCAATTTGCAGCAGAGAGACTTACCAGTGAAGGTGAGATTCTGTTTGATCAATAATTTTGTTAGTGAAGCTCTTTTGGTTAGTAGTGGAGTCCATTAATTTGGACCAGGAGTAAAAGTTGGTTGTCCAGTTGGAACTCGTAAATCTAATTCCATTCTCAAATATATATGGTTTCAATTGCTAAATCAGGTCAGCTAATTGTCCCGTAGACATTAAAAACATATATATGAAATTTTGATTATTGAGGATTTTTCGGGTCCTTCTTCAAAATCATGATGCTTCCATGAAAACCAAGTGGCAACAAAGAAGATTGTCTTGAATGCTTCTGTCACATTATGTTTTGTGAATGGATGCTCTGGGTACTTATCAACTCTCTTACACTGTCGTGTCAATTTGTCAATGACCATTTTGATCAATCAACATTTGAATCCCAAAACTTAGGCTGCATTTTCTTGATTGCTAGACTTTTAAGTTATATTAGTTGTTCTACTTTTTTTTTTTTTTTGTTTGAAACATGTTCTACTTATTTGTTTTCCTTAGCCTTGGCTTCTCTGTAATGATACTAGTTTGTCAATTATCTATTATTTTGAAAAGTGAGTAAATTCTTCCTGTAGCATCCGCTCCTTGTACTGTCAACGGTATATTACACTTCGTAGTACTTATAATGGTAACTTTCTTTTCAGGCAGCGCTGGTGAAAGTTCAAGTTCCTTCCGAGAGGGATGGTGTAAATGGGTATGTGGGTGAAATGCCATCAGTCGAAGAATCAGTGTTGCAGGACCTCAAAATGGTGATGGCACAGGTGAAGTAACTAGGAACTTATAAGCTTGAAAAACCATATAGCTACATCAAACCATATTTTCTAATGGACTTTTCTGTATTCTTAACTGATCAGTTGACCGTTGGGACACGGATTTGTTTTCGTGATGCCTTTTACCGTCTTGCGAAGAATTCTAAACATCATGGTAAACCGCAGAGCCAAAATGGTGATTTTTCTGCAGATGCTTGCCCTGGGATCGACTGTGACATAAGCAAGAGGTGATTTTATTTATTTATTTAGTTTTTTGAAAACAATTATTTAGCGGTATCACTTCAATGATTGGATAGTAAGTTGGTGTTGAAACTGGGCCTAACAGCAAGCCACTTGTCTCATCTATGGCAACTGAAAAAGTTACATTGGGTTGGTTGGAACCCAAAAAAATAGTCACTATCTGGTCCTTCTACCTCAAGAGCTCATTATTTCCACATAACTTTTGTCTACCTGTATGGAACTTGTCTCCATAGCTATGTACAAAATAGGCCATGATATCGTGCTAAATTTGTGTCAACCCATTATTTGTGTCACTTTTAGTATTTTGTCTTTAAAATTTCATTAATTAATTTCTCTTATAGTATTGGAAGTCAACTAAGTGACTAGGATACTTTACGGTAGAAATTAAGTGAGCATGTGGGCAACTACGGTAGTTATGTGATTCACTGCCTGCTGAAATAGTAGAAGTGAAGAAAAGTGATCTAGCTGCCAAACAGTATCATTATGTTTGTTTAGTAGTTTGCTATCCTTGTAGTGCCGGAACTTTTAACAAAATGTGATTTTGATGATCAGGTCCGGGAAAAGTAAACCAACGGAATCAGAAACCAACGTCTTTGACAGAGCCATCGCTAACCTCGTGTTTGATAAGATGGAATTGAATGTACAAGAATTTCCAACTACACCAGCTATGTACCCCAGGCAAGAAGTCATCAGGACAACAGGATCACCAAACCACAGCTCAAGTAGCCTGGAAGTTCATCGTTTCTGTCATTCCATGTTAACGGGAGATGCTGAAGTCCCAAGGCTTGGTAAGAAACACTTGGAAATTGCAGCAAACCCAAATCCAGATTTCTCGAAAGGCCTTGCAGAGAACCGCGTGTAAGAAGTCTTTTAGTGAGGGAATTTTGTTTTAAATAAGTAATGTATGAAGCAAGAGAGCTTATATAATTCTGTTTCAAGTGTTTTCCACTCTCTAAAATGTAAATACCTACCTACCAAGTAATTTTATACTGTCAGTTTGTATGTACTCTAGGTATGAAAACTCAGAAGCTGCATAGGTTCAGCTCAGTTTTGATTGGTATGTATATCAGTTGACTAACATATCTTGATGTATCAGTTTCCACTGAATTCCATACAGTTCATGTCTCATGGTCTTCAAAAGGGAGTGTTTTGAGTAGGCACTTTGTTCTAATGGATTTCCTTTCAAGAGTGATTTTCAGTTACTTCCAAGTCAAAGTCATCAAACGGTTGCACACTCCCAAGTTGTTTAGAGTGATTGCTAAACACACCCAGTCTGTTTTTCATAAGCAATGGTAGGATTCGAGTACCCATGTCCACAAAAGGTGGGCAATTACCTTCTAGCTTGCTTGTGTCCAAGCAAACCATTCATAAGTCTTTCCACTTGGAAAGTTGTTTTCCTATTTAGTGTGAGTCTCTCTCTTCCTACAGAGTAAATTAAAAATAGTGCTATGTTTCGGATCGTTCTACAGGGTTTTATTAAGGTGGTCTAGTAGTTGTACTGGTTGATGTAATTGTACTTATAAAAAAAGAGAAAAAAAAGTTGGTTGCTCAGTTGCACTGCTAGGTTATTGCTTTGTGTTCTCTGTGGCTTATACTGGCTGCTGCATTTCTCACCTGTTGGTGGTCTTGGTCGATGAATCACGTATTGGTGGTTTTGGTTAATGAATAAAACCAACAAAGCAATAAATTCGTACTATGATACTTATGTATCTTATAATTTATTGGAAATTAGAAATGTTTTGTTGGTTTGACGTATTGGATTGAATTAGCTTGAATATGATTAAATAGATTTTGATCAAAATATTTTTTTATCAATTAAAAATGTTGTTTATTTATAAATTTTAATATAATTTAATAGGATCAAAATATTTTTTATTTTTAGTAAGTAAAATTATATTCAATAATTTATACAAAATATAAATTAGTTAAATTATATATCAATAAAACATACAGAAAATTTAATAATAAGAGTAAAATTAGATCTAAATTATTTTAACAAAACATAATTATTTTAAATTCATTTAATGTTTGTAAATAAAAAAAAAAAAATCAAAAATTTAATAATTGTTTTTTTTCTAAAAAAGGGAAAACCTAATTAACTGAAAACATTTCGAAACTCAACATAAAAATTGAAATATGTGATCTTAAATAAAATTAATAATTGCTTTTTTTAATAAATGAAAATAAAAATACAATAAAACAAAAGTTTCATCAAAGTGAAACCCAACCCGTATTGGTTGAAGCCCACCATTTAAGTGGGTTTCCCTCAAACAACCATTGTGGTATTGGGTTTAACCATTGTGATATGAGTAGCAATATTGACACCCCAAAAATATCATATTTGCATATTCACTCCATTAAATTTTTTAGAAATATTAAAAAATTGTAATTATACTTCACAGACTTTTAATATATCTTTTTCTTTTTCTTAATCTCTACCACCATTATCATTATGCTCTCTTTCAAAATTCCCATTTTGCTATTGAGGATCCTAGTTTTTCACTACTAATTTCCCCAATTTCTTCACATCAACTAGCCAACCCTCCATTGTTGGTGCCTCCTCCACTCCTTTCATCCCCTTCCTCCACATCCATGTTAGTTGGTGTTTGCATCCTGAAATATGCTATAGCCTTTTTATCAAAAGCAAAACAATAGCATAATTAAACCCGCATAAACATATTGAGTACACATTAAAAACGTATCTTGTGGTAGAACTAAGGGGTTTCTTCTTCAGAATGAAATGGTTTATCAAAATATGTTACACATATCTACCAAAACGCTCAAAATGTAGTATATATTTGAATTACTATTATATATAAATATATATATAGAGACGAATTCTTTTGCAACAGCTTGAACTAAACCAACGCTATCAAAGTGAATAAGAGAAAAACAAACCCCATTAATTGATCAGGGGATCTAAGCCACCTCTCTATTCCCAACTCAAAATCCATAAAAGACGTTAATGGAGAACAAGAATTGCTCTCTCTACGCTGACTCTGATTATGAGCAGAATGATCCAAAATTTTGAGCTAACTGTACAATCAATTACATATATGTGTCAATCCAAAATAATACGTGTTTTTTTTTTTTTTGATTTTTTTTTTGGGTTTGTGGGACACTGCCGATTACACGCCGCTGCTCTAGTATAAAAGGCAGTCACAAGCAGTGACTCAGTGAATCAAAGAGACATTTTTCAATAATATCAAGCATAATGTTGGATTTTAAAAATAATTATAGTTTGAGGTACACGTAGAATTTTAAATGGGTGGAAATATTACCACTCTTGCGGTATTGGAAAGCGATACTGCGTATGAGAGAGACTCCAGTCCATTGAGTTTGTCAAATGCTGGTTTCAAAATTAAATCCCTCCCTCAGTCCAATATGGTCCCATAACAAGTGAACTAAATACAGGCTAAGGGTGATAAGATTTTTGCTTATTTCAACCTTTTGTGGAATATATACGAAACTCAAATAACCTTTTTAAAAGCTAATATCAAATGAATTAAAGGTTTATTGATACCTATCGAGATTGATCACTATTTATACGATCGCATATCAATGTTCATAATTGAAAGACAACTCTTTCATAATACGGAAAAAATATGACTAACATCAAAGACAATCGCTCCCACAGTATAAAGAGAGAAAATTACTCACATAAAATTTGTAAAATACATTTGATAGAATAGAAACCCTACTGCTAAGGGAAATAGAGAAGTGCACATCCACATAAGCAATCATAATCACTGTCTAAGAATAAAAAGAAATGAAAGTACATCAATATTAATAGTTCAATAACATAACGAGATATTTAAAAGTGAAAAATACCAAAAATAACAAATCAGAAAACTGAAAATTCATATATGACCACCAAATTATAAAAATTCAATTTTAACCTCTCAAACAAACTAATATCTTCCTATACCCAAGTTACCTATTTTACCCCTAACCATACACCACTCTTGTTTTTCTAAAATTCAAAACAAAAAATCAACACGAAATTACAAAACTACCCCCATCTATTTAAATGGCACAACAACATGTCAACCAAACAAATCCAAAGCACAACAACTGGTCAACCAAACAAATCCAAAGCAAAATCATCCAAAGCAAAATCAACCGGTTTCAAATCAACATCGGAACCCGGTTTCCGCCGACCGCCGACCGCCCACGCCCACGCCCGACCTGCAACCTTGCCGATCGCCCGACCGCCCACACCCGACCGCGAGCCGCCTTGTCTTTCCGTTTCGCACCTTGGCCAACGTCCTCCAACCGCCGGCGAGAGTCTTCACCCATCCAAACCTTTCTGATCTCCTCCAACCTTATTGATTGCTCGATCGCCTGACCGTCCATGCCCGACCGCGAGCGTCTTGCCGATCGCCCGACCATCACACCCAACCGCCTATCGCCAGCCTTGTCTCACCATTTCGGACCTTCACCGACCTCCTCCAACCGTCGGCGAGCGTGATCACTGCCTCCATTACCGACAGTAAGTGATAAACTCCATTTGATAGTTTGAGTTCTATATGTGAAATTTTTGAGTGTTGATTTAGTTTGTTTGTGTTATGGATGTTGGATTAGTTTAGTATGATTAGATTAGATTAGTTTTGGTTGGATTTTGGTGGATAACACTTGAAAATGGAGGTTTGGGTTTGTGAAGAAGACAATGAGGTTGGGTTTTGCACAAAACCGGGTTTAATGCACCAATTAAACCCGGCTTTAACCCAAAATCGGGTTTAATTGATGTATTAAACCCGGTTTTGGGTTAAAATCGGGTTTAATTGGTGCATTAAACCCGGTTTTGCACAAAACCGGGTTTAATGGATGCATTAAACCCGGTTTTGCACAAAATCGGGTTTAATGATGCATTAAACCCGGTTTTGTGCAAAACCGGGTTTAATACACAATTAAACCCGGGTTTTTTTTTATTTAATAAATATATAATTATTATTGGTTTTTGCAATAAGTTAAATAAATTATAAAATTTAATAAAGTTAGAAATAAATGAAATGTAATCTATTATTCCAATAATTAAAATAAAAATATGAAATAAATGTGATTAATAAAAATTAAAATTAACAAAAATAAAAATAAGTAAATGAAATATAAAAAATAAGAAAAATTAATTAATTAAATTTTAAATTTGATTTAATGTAATTGTAATATGTTAATTTAATTTGTTAATTAAAATTAGATTTATAAATTAATGAAAATAGGACAAAATAATAATTAAGTGTTATTTTAAAGTAAATAGTCAATTAAATTAATGTTATTACAATTATTTTTTTTGTTTTGTATAGATGCAGGTCCTTTATAAATGGAGTTCACAAGTTATTCCAGATGATATGTCATTGAGTACACATTGCAGCTTCAAAGAGATTGCTAGTCTAAAAGCAGCTCTTGAAAAAAGAGAACTCCTGAAGCAATTTTTGGGCATGACTCCATTTAGACATTTTATGGAATACCTCATAATCAGTTGTTGGTTTGCCCTTTGATTGCAACTATTCTTGCTAGGGAGTTAGAAATCCCTCGTGCTAGCCCTGATGAGATGTGGTTTGAAATTGGAGGGCGACTATATAGATTTGGAAAGCAGGAATTTTTATTGGTAATAGGGCTGCAATTCGGGCAAATCGATATAAATACCATAAAGGCACAGCAAAATGATAAGAAAAGGCTTTTGTGGCGATTATTCAAAGGAATTCCACCATCAGTGAAAGCTATTGTACTGATGATCACGTCACGGGCGAATTTAGATGTTGATGACACTTTGAAGTTGGCTAATTAAGTCATAGCTTTCCAATTATTTTATGGTTTAGATGAGCGTCAAGGGGTGGATAAGGCGTTGTGGGTCATGATAAAGGATGTAAAAGTGTGGAATGCGTTCCCGTGGGGTACATTGGCATATAGTATACTTCTCCATCACCTCAGACAGGTGATTACTGAGGAACGTTTTATCCACGAACGGACAGTTAATCTATACGGGTTTGTTTGGGCATTTCAGGTACAACACTTACTATATGTTCATTATTATTATGAATGAAAATTGTTTAAATGTATATTTATTCATGGTTCTTAATTTGTTTGCATAACTAAAACATTAGTTTTGTTATTTATTTCGAAATGAATTACTCACATAAAGTTTAAAAAAAATGTATTTAGTAGAATTTAAAAAGTCACCATTAAGAGGATGAAAATGCGCAAACACTTTTGTTATGTGAGAGGAAGTGCTAATTAAAGATCACTCTTACACATTGTTAAAATATTACACCAATGTCAAACTTTAATGTATTTTATAATTAAAATATTAAACAAGAAAAATCAATAATATTATTCATGTTAAACAAATTAATTAACTAAAAAGTTTGAAAAAAAAAATAGGCATTCAATTTAACTTACCCACCATGTCAAAGCAACACTTTTTTTTTTTGTTGGCTTTTTAAACTTTCACAAATTTAATTAACAAAAAATTGTTTAAATATATATTTATTTATATATTGTAATGATATATATTTGTTTTTGTTTAATATACATTACAGTGATGGTTTGTTGAAATGTTCCCATACTTAGACAATAAAGTAGGGAACAGAATAGCAGGCGATGTGGATTTGTCAAGGTTTAGGAATTGGCATTGTAATAAGAGGATTAGAAAGGATGCAAATAATTGGAGGAATGAGCTTCACTTTGTAAGTGTCTACATTAATCTAAATTTTTTTTATTTGTTTACTGCCTTTGCGTGTAATATACTAACTATATTTATATACATGTATTGTAGTGTATTGCATCGAGGAAGATTCTTGTGCCCACTGATGATGAGAGAGAGATGGATTATTGGAGATCCTTCAACGCCAAGCATTTGGTTGGAGAGAAAGTGTGGAAAAGTGGCGGTGGAGGGGGTGAAGATGATGAGGGTGATGATGATGATGAGCAGACAGTGAGTGAGAATATGTTAAATAGGGAGGAGGAGGAGGAAGAGAAAGAGGAGGAGGAGGGAGAGGATAAGGATGAAGAGAGAGAGCCGAGAACGAAAAGTGTGCATGATGTACGACCGGGGAGCAGTTCGCCCCTTAGATCATCTCACCCTCAAGTATGAATTTGATAAAAATAATTTATATTTGATTTATATTTTACATTAGGTGTATATAATAATTTATATCATTTATATATAAATATATAGCTTTTATATTTATATATAAATGATATAAATATAAAAATAATTTATATTTTACATTAGGTGTATATAATAATTTATATCATTTATATATAAATATATAGTTTTTATATTTATATATAAATGATATAAATTTTTATTAAATATAAAAATAATTCATATTTTATTTATATTTTACATTAGGTGTATATAATAATTTATATAATTTATATATAAATATTTAGTTTTTATATTTATATATAAATGATATAAATATAAAAATAATTTATATTTTACATTAGGTGTATATAATAATTTATATCATTTATATATAAATATATAGTTTTTATATTTATATATAAATTATATAAATTTTTATTAATGCCCATTATAACCCGGTTCGGGTTATAAGGGGTATTTTAACCCGGTTTCGGTTTAAAATACCCCTTATAACCCGGTTTTGTTAAATGAATTTTATCCCACCATTTTAATTGAATTTTTTCTTTCTAATGTCCAAAACTCCCAAAAATACTTTAAAGTAATATTCAACTTTAGACTAACATTTCCTACAATACAATGTATTCAATGAAATCAAAGGAATATTGTACAATCCCTTATATAGTAACATTAAACCACATTATACTGGAATGTGACGATTTCGCCAAATTTTATTAGTTATATGTCCAATTAAGTTAAATTGATGAAATTAAAGACATTTGGACATAATTTGGAGCCTTTGAACACACAAAAAAAAAAACAAGAACACCAAAAATATGGAGAAATATAACAAATAGGTAATAATAGGCATTAGAACCCGAAACCGGGTTATAATGCCCATTATAACCCGAACCGGGTTAAATGGAGCATTATAACCCGGTTCGGGTTATAAGGGGTATTTTAACCTCGTTTCGGTTTAAAATGCCCCTTATAACCCGGTTTTGTTAAATGAATTTTATCCCACCCTTTTAATTGAATTTTTTCTTTCTAATGTCCAAAACTTCCCAAAAATACTTTAAAGTAATATTCAACTTTAGACTAACATTTCCTACAATACAATGTATTCAATGAAATCAAAGGAATATTGTACAATCCCTTATATAGTAAAATTAAACCACATTATACTGGAATGTGACGATTTCGCCAAATTTTATAAGTTATATGTCCAATTAAGTTAAATTGATGAAATCAAAGACATTTGGACAAAATTTGGAGCCTTTGGACACATAAAAAAAAAACAAGAACACCAAAAATATGGAGATATATATCAAATGGGTTATAATAGGCATTATGGTTTCGTTTTAAAACTAAAATTTCAATTTCATTTTAAAATCCAAATCTCACTTTTTTTCAAACTAAAATCCAGCAGCATAACAGCTGCATTTTTGACATTTTCAAAACCTGTAAAAGGGAAATTCACACTTCTAAAATATTTCTCAATCACCACTCAACTTCTTTACCACAAACAGGCATATTAAATCATATTTCCAATCTTTTATCTATTTCATCAAAAACAAAAACATGAATTTAAAAAACAATTCATTCACAACCTTCCACAATGGTTTAAAAACTAAACTTTAACTTCATGAATCACTCAGTCACAACTCAAAAGAATCGATTTACTATCCTTTTTCTTTAAGCTACAAAATATGCAAAATATGAATTATATGGCAGCATTGTTGTGTCACGCCCACCTATACTTTTGGAGGAGCTATCCCTTCTCCATCACCCACGCCAACACCTGAGGAGGTTTTTAAAACAAAATAAGAAAATTATAAGCTATGAAAACTCAGCAAGTGCTTATAGTAATTTTTAACTAAAACTTTTGTTTACAAAAATACCTCTTTTGATTATCCGGGTTTCATAACATTTGCATTACATACCAAGCATCATGTTCAAAGTTCTCCAATACAATACATATAAGAAGAAAATAAGCGAAGAAAATAATAAATGAACATTTGAAACAATATATTCATTGTAAATCATTACCACCATTTTCATCATCCGCTGAGGGTGGAATAGGAAATCGTTGATCACATCGACGTCGCGTGTGTCCAGTCGCACCACAAAGACGACATTTTCGAGAGGTCCTAACAGGTCCCATAACAGCGGCAAACGACGTAGCACCTCCAGTAGCTTCAGCGCTGCTCCCAGCACTTTCTCCACTCGTCCCTTCGATGCCTGATATAGGGGGGTTAGGGCAACGAAGCCGGTTGTGTCCCATTTCACCATATTTTTTCTTCCTACGACTTTCTCCAACTGAAGGAATTCGCGCCTCTTTTGGTCTACCTGCTTGTCGTTTTCCTTCGGGTGGTAATACAATCATACTTTTTATTTTCGCAGGAACATGCCAATCTTTTGGGCCAGGGACGGGATTGATCGGACGTGCATATGCAACTTTAAGCCATTCTTTGCTATAATAATCATGACAAAGTGTATAATAGTGAACACCAGTGAATCTGATATGTATGACAAAGGCAGAGTGTTACTATATTATATTAAATAATGAAAAATAAAAAAGTACAATAACGATACCAAGCAACAGCAATTGCATGATGACATGACAACTGATCTAGGTCCCAACGATTGCAACTGTATGACCGCTGAAAAGGCTGAACATAGCCTGATTTATGTGCAACTCCGAAATTGGTTGGTTCTTGAATGGTAGATACCGTGCCACTCGTTGACAGATAAGCCATCGAGTTCACATGATCCTCCACAGTTTTGGTCACTGACGATCTGAGTTTCTCAGCATGAACACGTCTATCGTTGTACCATCTTTGTAACATATGTCTCAGAAATTCATGTGCACTTGTTATTGGCAATCGACGTGCTTTCATCATGCATTTGTTGAGTGATTCTGCAATGTTAGTTGTCATCATGCCATATCTTCTTTTTGGAGAATATGCACGTAACCACTTTACCACCCCAATATCAATCAATTTTTCATGCAATTTTGGACATACTCGTCGAATTTGTTCTAACTATCTTTCACATTTTTCCCTATCATGACCATATGCTGCAACGTAAAACATATTCAAAATATCTACTTATTTTCTACATTGTTGCTTTAGGTTTTGCTTCAAATAGAAGAAACAGAACACATGTGGGACTTCAGGAAAAACGATGCTCATCGTATTCGTAATACTTTTATGACGATCGGAGACAATAATCAAATCTGATGGCAAATGATGCATTCCACCGATAACCTTTCGTAATTTACTTAAGAACCAAGTCCATGAACTATCCGATTCTCCATCGCCAAATCCAAAAGTAATAGGATAAATCATCTCCTCCCCATCTTTGGCTGCAGCTACAAAAATTACCCCTTTATATTCACCTTTCAAATGGGTAACATCAACAGCAATAACTGGTCTGATGTAAGATCGAAAACCCTCAATTGAGGATCCAAGTGTAACGAATGAATACAAGAACCGGTAGTTTTCATCCGTCCTAATTGCCGTCACTGTACCAAAGTTTGTTTCTTTTAACATATGAAAGTACCAAGGAAGCTATTGAAATGACTCATTCGCTTTCCCATATGATAGTTTCTTTGCATATTGTAAAGACCTCCAAGCTTTAGTGTACATAATCTGCATATCATATTGCTCCAACATTTCTGCAATAAAAACCTGAGGGGTAATACTATCAAGTCTCACCTTTTTTTGATACAATATTACTATGACAACAGTCTTCACACTTCGCCTATGTGCCTCGAAAGCGTCCTGACAACATGTGTGTTCCGGTACATACTTGTATACATACCACATCGAACCACCATTTCTGCATCTTGCACGGACCTCAAAGCTGCAGGTTAAATCCTTGCACCCGGCCTCATATCGAACCATGCACGAACGTCTAACCTTATGTTCAAATCTTGAATTAAGAACACTTTTTCCAACAGCCACATTCAATTCATGTTTACTATAAAAAAAATGCACCTTTATATAATGTACCACATTGGATGAAAGTCGACATAGTGGTTGAAGTAGTCTCAATTTCGCAGTCCTCTGTACCGGGAACAATCCAATATGGTTGTGAAGGGTTGGTTTCAAATTGTGAACCAGAAAATCTAACTTCTGGATACTCCACATTCTCTCCATCATCATCATCATCTGCAGTTTCATCGTCATCATCTCCATTTTCTGATGTCTCATCACGATCACTATCTGTGTCCCGATCTTTATCATCACCATCATTTCTATCATAATCAATGTGGCACATTGGACTTTCTGTGGATGTAAATGCAGCGACAGAAGCTGAAACTTGATTACTACCGCTATAGAAAGCAAAACAATTTTGATATTCAGCCGTAGCCGGACTTACAAATCTATCGTCATCTCTCTCTACACGTCCTACGTCTTGTATTGAGGTGGTGGTATATGGAGGGACAGTAGGACTGATAACTGCAGAATCTCTTATATTCTTATCAACATAAATCTCTCTATAATCAGCTTTGTTGTCCGAAATTACACCCCGGACACTAAGATCGGTCGTGATAGGTATCTTAACTGCGGGCTTTCCCCTAACTCGGAGTAAATAATGCAAACAGATGTCCCATATTTTTCTATCAATGTCAATCACTATGTAAACAAAGTCCACCAAACGAGATAAATTGACATTCGTCAGGGCCCCCATCTTGAACGTCTTACCCCCAATATAATTATTACCATTCCACTCTCCGTTGCATCTGATTATTATTGTCGCTTTACTCATTTCTGTAAAATTGAAATAAATTAGTCTCATCCATACTCACATAATATTCAATAACCAGTTGTTTTGTAAGAAAAACAAAAAAAAAAAAAAAGTATATTTATTAAACGTTTCAAATGTAATCAAATTATTATCAAAACATTGTATTACTTAAGGTTAATTCAATATTTTCTAAATATTATTTGCTAAATTAAATAAATAAAATCATAAACAAAATCGAGTTTTAATATACAATAAAACCCGCAACCGAGTTTTCAAACCAAAACCAACCAAATCCATTAAAATCTAATTACATCTTATCGTATATAACTCTAACTATCAACACCAAACTTCCCGAACAAAAAAAAAAAACTAAAAAGAAAAAAATTATAAAACCCGGTTCGGGTTTTATGCCACCATAAAACCCGAATCGGGTTTTATGGGGGTATAAAACCCGGAACCGGGTTTTATGCCCCCATAAAACCCGAAACCGGGTTTTATGCCTCAATAGCACCCGACCCGGGTTTTATGCCCCAATAAAACCCGGGTCGGGTGCTATTGAGGCATAAAACCCGGTTTCAGGTTTTATGCCCCCATAAAACCCGGTTCCGATACCAGAACTTTCGGGCTCTTTGATTTCCTTTAGTTTCTTGCAGATCACACTTATATATGATAAAATCACAACCATAAATCACTTTTAAGACTTTCAACTAAGCATTATCAACAAAAAATTTTAAAAACAACCAACAACAATCACATACCTTTAAACTTGGAGAAAAATGTTGAATGTGAGGGTTGTTGTTAGAGAGAATGAAGCTTGATTGAATGTGTGTTTTTTGGATTAAAAAATGTTGAATGGGTGCACAGACAATAATGATGAGAGAATCAAAAATGGGATGGAAAAGAAGAAGCCTAAAACCGTAGGAAAAGAAGAAGAGTAGTGGTTATATATGGAGGCTTGAGGGTATTTTGGACATTTCATCTGAGTTTGGAAAGAATATTTGACTAAGGGGCAATTTGGGTAACTTGGGTATAGGAAGAAATTAGTTTGTTTGAGAGGTTAAAAACAAATTTTTGTAAAATGGTTGACAAAAACAATATTTTTGTTTTGTGATGGACCAAACCTGAAATTGTCCCTATTTAAAACCATATGTGAAATTTATTCCTGTTATTCAAATTCATGCCAAATTTGGGCTTATGAGGAGATCAATGAGATTTTTTTATTTATTATTTTTATAGTACTAAAATTATTAGTACTTTAATAACTAACATTGAATTATCAAAATGATTTTTTTTTTTCTTTTAACATCAAAGCATGACAACGAGCTTCATTAAATGTGTCAAAAGCTTGTCACTTTTTTGAAGATATAAGTTTTCTACTTTTTGTTTTTTTGAACTATTTTACTTTGTTTGTGAACTCCCATAAATTTGGTTTACAACTTTCTTAGTTGCTAACTAATTCGTTACACTGCAGGAAGCTTTTTGTGTTATAATGGGTTATTCATATACTTTGATACTAATCAAAATCATTTGATAATTTAATACAGTTACAAAATTTCAAATTCAAATGTTATTTCTTCATGAGATTGATTGCTTAGAAATTTGTATAGGACCTAATTGAAATATAATTTTCGACAGAAAAAAAGTCCAAAAGCAAAAAATGTGAGGAAGAGTAACTTAAAATTAATTCTAATGGTTGACTTGCAGCCCCTAAAATAGATTATATATAATAAAAAATACTCATTTAATTTAATCATATCTCAAATTCAAATGGTTAAGCTGATGTCAATGGCATTTAAAAACAAAAATTCAGATCATAAACTTTATTCTTTTGGACAAGTCAAATCCACATTTCTCAAATACTCTTCTTCTTCTTATTCTTCTTCTTTTTTTTGACCTTTTCCTTTTAGTTTTGACTTGAAGGCCAATACTTTCGATATTATTTAATTTCTTTTACAAATATTTTATTTTTAATTAATTTAGATTTAACAATAACAATGAAGTCAAACAAAATTTTCTATTACTTGGCAACTTCGACACATTTTTTTCCCCAAAAAAACACACTCAAAATTGTGTGAGAAATAAGTTGTTTGTGGACGTATAGAAATAGATTACAAAACGATAATAAAGTCTCTAAAGCTCATATATTTTGAAAGTGCTGTTTTTAACACAAAAATGTCTCTTGAAAGAAAAGAATTATATATATGTATATGTATATGTATATGTATGTATATATGTATTAGATTAGAATAACTTAAAATCTTGACGTGTAACCATTCATTTTCATTCAATCCAAAAGTTATTATCAGTTTGAATTCATTCACTTTTTTCACCTTTGAATTGAATGAAAATATATTTTTTGTTTGTTTGGAAATGATAGATGAATAGATGTTGAAATCACTTTTTAAAGTCAAAATTTTAATACTCTATATATATATATATATAAAAGTAATCTTAATTAAGTAATGTTTGGGGCGAAGTAATACTCCTTTCACAATCATAGCAATGATGTTGTGAATTCGAACATATCTTCTTTTAACAAAATTTAAGTTGTAATAATAGAAAAAAAAAAAAATATATATATATATATATAGTTTTGTTATAAATGATCACTACTCAATATGTCTTAATGATAAAAAAATGCTCATTTTCAATTTGAAAAAATTTTGAGATTTGTGTCGCTGCAATCTATGTGGTATTTGAAGGAAAAAAAAAAAGAAATTTACTTTATATATTTTTAAAGCAATACCTTGTAATATTGTATAGATAGAACCTGAATTTACATTTGAATTTTTAATAATTTAAAAGCTCAATTAAATTTTGGGTGTTATCCAAATTAATTAATAAAAGTATTAATTTCAAGCAGCTAAGGAATGTATTTATTTTTAAATTACAACATCTAGAGCGTTGGAGGCAAATAATTGATGTTTTACATTATTTTATTTTTTTAACACTTTCTTGTCTTACTCATATTTATCGATTTATTTATATTATGCTTGAGTTAAATATTCTTATGTTTTCACCTTCACATCTCGAATTTGACTTATCCAAATCTATGGTGCAATATTCTGGAAATTAGACTTTATGCCACCAAAAACTAAATTGGATCTAAACTACGCATTCAATTTCTAGAATATAATATAATTAAATTAAACACGCACACACATATATATATATAATATATATACATATATATATATATATATATATATATATAAGAGCAATTAGAAAGTCACCGGATTAGCTCATATTACATGTAACCATTGTTTGTGAATAGGATGAACATACCTAATACTTTTCTTAAAGTTTTACAAGTGCAAATAAATTGAGTTGACTTGCTAAGTAAATGTTATCCACGATGTCATTGACCAGTTAGACCACATTCAACATTCATTAAAAAAATCATTGTACAATGTTAATCGTGTACATGTGTTTATTGACATAAACAATTGGATTCTATCACAACACATCAAGATCCACAAGTCAACCCAATGGACGGCTAGAACCTTTCAAATCAACTATTTTGATTTCAGAGAGTAAATTTACCCATTTATTGAAGCTAGTACTTGCAATTAATATATCATTGGCCTCTCTTAAATTTTGAGTTAAAACATAAATAAATGAATCTCTTCAAAAATAAAATCCTACAATATAATTTTGCAAACAAAATACGAAAAAAATTTAAAAAAATGATACTGTTCTACATCTTAGTGGAAATCTTTTTTATTTTAGCGCTAAAAAAAACATGAGTTCTAATTAGCATTGAAGAACTAAAATGAACTTTTTTTAACACCATTAATATTTGCGAGTTATAGTTTGCAAACAAAAATAATAGTTCATAAACATTGGATGCAAAAAAAATTACAATTCATATCCTTAATTTACAAATTATTGTCTTTGTTTGCAACTACTAATAATACTTAAAAACTCTCATTTCAGTTAATTGGTTTTAGTTCAAAAATTGGTGCTTTTTTCAATATTATCCTATTTTCTCTATCTTTTAAAAGAGGTTTCTAACAAATGTAAAAAAATAAAGTAAAAAAAGTCACTACTTATTGTTTAAGTGTGAGCAGATCTTGTGGATACTATTATAACAGCACTAATATTTGCTTAACTATAGCAGTTACATGGCCGAAATCGGCTGTTAAAGCAAGAGAGAAATAAGCCAAAATCAAAGCTAACCAAAAACAACTTTTTATCTATTTTTAGAAATTAACTAAACGAAAATTCCTTAACCATAAGTCAGTTCAAAATTGACAACATAACAAGTCTCACTTGACAGATTCTGATATTTAATTTATAATTAAAAAAAAAAAAAAACAACAACAACAACAACATATTACATATACACACACACCAACCTGAACGTGCATGCCACAACTACATAATCTTCATATTTATGCATCCCCACATTCACCAACATTATGCTCTCACCAACCCAGCATAATTAGCACTAGAGGCAAATAATAAACCAGCTGAGTCATCTACCATGACATCTCCACGGGAATCACCGCAGCCACCAAGATCATCATGTAACACCGGCCGGGCAACACCCCAGAGGGCATCATTTACAATCCCACCATCCCCATCTCGCCCCACAATCGCCCTCGAACCATCTACCAAGAAAGATCAATCAAAATCGAAGAAATTATTTCGTAGCTTCCGCTCCGTTTTCCGAGCATTTCCGATCATCACACCGGCATGCAAGATCCCCATCTCACTCCACACAAACCGCTTCCTCGCTAATCACGTCCATGGTGGGACACGTGTTATTGGAACCCTTTTTGGGAACCGTAAAGCTAGGATCAATCTTGCCATCCAAGAAAACTCTAAATGCCTCCCTATTCTTGTACTGGAGTTAGCTATTCCAACGGGAAAGCTACTCCAGGATATGGGATTAGGGCTTGTTAGGATTGCTTTAGAATGTGAAAAAAAGCCAGCAGAGAAGACCAAGATCGTCAATGAGCCGATATGGACAATGTATTGCAATGGAAGAAAATCTGGTTATGGGGTGAAGAGGGAGCCAACGGAGGAGGACTTGGCTGTCATGCAAACGCTGCATGCAGTGTCTACGGGTGCCGGCATGATTCCAAGCGATTCCGGTGAGCAGCCAGATGGAGATCTGACGTACATGCGAGCACAATTTGAACGTGTGATTGGTTCTAAAGATTCAGAGACGTATTATATGGTAACTCCCGACGGGAATAATGGTCCTGAGCTAAGCATCTTCTTTGTTAGGGTTTGAAACAAACAATTGAAAAAAGTTGTAATTTTGAAAGTGTTTTTGCGGAAAGTGCTTTTGAAGTAAAAGTTGTTTTCGTGAAAGTGTAATTTGGAAGTGGGAGCTAGAAACGATTTTAGAAAGCATTTAAAACTTGGTTTTTGAAATGGAAAAATCATTTGTAATGAATCATCTTGTTAATACTTTTTTTTGGTAAGTTAATTGCTTTTGTTTTTATTTTAAAAGTCCTAAAATATGTACACAATGTTTATAGTATTTGAAAGCACTTTTTGATGGTACCAAAAGCACTTTCCAAAAGCATCATATATAAGAAAGACAATGTTCAAGGAGCAATGTACAATGTACAATGTTCATCATATGTACACAATTAATTGCTTTTGTTTCCAGAAGCAAGGATGTTTGCCTTGAACCATTCTCATGGAAAGACAATGTTCTTCAATTTCTTTGGGGAAATGTGAAAGAAGAACGAGTGGATTGGATTGTTTGAAAGTGCAGAAGATCAAGATCAACTGCTCAAATTTTACAAGGTCTCGATGGATCAAGATGAATTGTTCTCGGAGCAAAAGCAAAGAAGATTTCTGCGTTAAGGAAATATGAAGAAAATAAATGATTCTGGAACAGGTTTTTCTACTGATTTGAGCTCATATTAAGTCTTTATAGTATAATCCTGTAAATGTATTCAGGGAAGAGCACAAAAATTCTTTGAAAAATAAAAAAATAAAAAATCCGACAAAAATGAAGAATGTAAACCGAGGAAACAAAAAAGAAGTACTATAAAGAGAAAAAAGAAGAAGAAGAAAGAATTTCCACTTGTAGTTTGCTAAATTGATATTTTCATTCTTATATTCTTCTTAATAATTTTGAAAACTCCTAAAAATGAAATTAATTAGGAGTCTCTTTGGACTAGAGCCCTTTTTTTTTTTTTTTTAAAGATTCATTAAATACTTAAGTAAATGCAATCTGAATTTCAAATTTAATTAAACACATGGATTAGGATCAACTCCATCCTAATTTAAGGAAATTAGTTAGAATCTGATCAATTTGATTGAATTGAATAAATATTTGGACTATCGTTAAACTAAATGAAAGATAACAATAATTTATTTATCAATTTACGATGCAACAGCGTGGTGTAAGTAGTTTATGTATATAGTTTCAGTTTCACTTTCACTTTGAGTTTTGAGGCAACATCTCAAATCTCAGCAACATTTTTTTTTCTTTCTTTTTTAGAAAAAAAAAAAAAAAAAAAGTCTCAGCAGTACTAGTTTTTGACTACGAGAGGGTGTTGGGTAAAATTGGATGCATATGTATTCCCTAGTATGATCATGTATCATGTGACAAAATTTCTCATGTAACCAGACATCGTATAAATGTAATAGTTGGGGGATGTATGGTGCATCTTGATGCATTCTAATTTTTTTTCCCTTACTAGATCATTGACCATTAAAAGACAAATTTTCTTCCAAGGTACAAGAAGTTTTATTGATTGAAAATTGTTCGGTAATATGGATCAAAGTTGAACTCACCTAGTTGAAGTAGAAAATCTTATATTATTGATTGAAAGTTTCTTGTTTACTAATTTGTTTAACTAGTTGAACTCATCAACATTAAAATCTTGATGCAAATCTCGTATATCAATATGACACCTACAAACTATAATAAATCAAAAACCCTAAGAAAGATAATTCAGATTTAAAAAATCTTTAACCCGTTAATTAAAAGAATAAAAAACCAAAGATATAATAACTCCACTCTCAAGAAAAAGATGAAAATATGCGAGATAAGTTAAAATTGATAAATCAAAAATCAATCTTGATGCAATTCCTAAAGTTCACAAAAAAACAATGAAGAAAAGTTATAAACTTTAATTAATAAACGATTAATTGAATTGTTTAGGGTTACAAATCCTTTTATAGCTTACACAATCATAAGCCTAATAGAAAATTAAAAACCCTAACTAATTGCTAGACTTACACGCCTAAAGCACTAAAGTTACCCTACTTGGGCTTTTAATTTAATTAAAAGTCCTAAATTAAAAGCCCATCTCAAATAAAATAACTTGACGTAATTAAATAAACTAAACATAATTAAATTTTAACTAAGGCCCAATTAATAACATAAATACAGACCATATTATTTGAAGTCCAATTTGCCTCCTATTGTTGTCCAAGGCCCTTCAGTCTTAATCTTCTTGGACTTGAATTATATATTGAAGCCTTGGTGCCCTAATCTCCAAACCATCTAGGTCAAGTTGTATAAGACTTTTGGCCTAAATTTCTTGAATGCGCCCATTTAAAGTCTTCTTCAGTCTCTTAATTCTAGTCCTTATCATAGGTCTATTATTGATACTTAAAGGATCATTAGGTTTGCTTTCTTAGTTTCCATCGAATCTGTTAAAGATAAATTTTAAGTAAACAATTTAATTTGTTTGTAAACATAAATATTATGCTTAGCGAAATAAACTAAATGGAAGGTTTGGCAAATCCAAAGTTAAATCATGTGTACACATTTAATCATTATTTTCAAGTCTCATTCAATGTATTTACATTTTTCCCAATATTAGGAGAGTAGATAATTTTTGGATTATAAAATAAAAATCACGGTACACATGTTGTGCTTAATTTCAAAAGGTTTTGCTGACTTCAAATTCATATATATAGACCACTTAGTTTTAAATTGAGATTGAATCATACCTTAAGCACCGATTTATTTAGAAAAGGACAACCTTGATAGATGTGTGGAGTCACACAATGGAACTACCTTTATCTTTGTTACATGTCCATTATTTTTAGTACGTTATATGCCAAACATTTACAATACTTACATCCCAGTTATATACTATTAAATGTCATTAATATATAAACGTTACATGTTAGTTATTTAAATAAGTTACGAGTCAATTCTTCCCTCTATAAAAATAATTAATGGACATGTAACAAAGATAAAAGTAGCTTTATTGATTTATCTCTCCACCAGAATCTCTTTCAACCCTTTTTTTTTTCCTCTCAGTTTCTCTCTCTATCCATCTCCCATACTACTCTAACTTTCGGTTTTAGGGAAAAAAAGTCATTCACTTAAAAAAAAAAAAAAAAAAAGAAAAGAAAAGAAAAAAGAAAGAAGTCATTCAAATGGCATTTTTGTCTATCAAATATAAAGTTCGACAGAAAAAAGAGAACTTATTAAGTTTGGATAAATTTAAAAAGTGTTATACCTAAATAAACATGATTAAAGGATCCTAACTTCTAAGATTCAATCCATTCATTTGAATGTAGATATTCAAATAGCCTTTTAAACGTGACATATTTAGAAAAGTGTTGTAGTTTTGTGCACTTCAAACTTTCTCTTTTGATATATCAATATGTGGAAATGAGGGAAATAAGCACTAAATTTAGCGTTTGTTGTGAAAATGTCATTAAGTTAATAGTTTGAGTTTCAATATTACCTAAAAGTGTGAACTATCCAAAATATCCTTCATGAGAGTTTTTGACCATGTTGGCTTGTTCTTTTTTTTCCCACTTTCTTCTCTTTTGCTTGCTTTCTCTCACTCTCTCTAAAGAATCTGAAACTCAGCTCATCATAGCTGTTGTCGTAGTCTGTCTTGTTGGTTGTCTTCTAATCGTTAAAACAAAGCTGAAACTTAGCTCATCCAAGCTTGGTAGCGTAAAGCATTCAAAAAATACAGCTGAAATATAGGTATGTGTTAGTATGATAAATGTATTTAAAAGATTCAGAGGTCGATTATGCTGTTTCAACACGCATTTGTTGTTGGTTAAGCTTGCATTTGCATATTTTGTAACATTTAAGTTTTTAAAAAGACCCTTGAAGGACATTAACCTATGTCCTTGAAGGACATAGGTTTTTAAAAGACCCTTGACGGACATTTAAGTTCTTAAAAAGACCCTTGAAGGACATTAACCTATGTCGTACTTCACTTGGGTACCATGTTTAGGAATTCGAGTCCTATTGACAAGGTTAGTATTTAAATTAGTGATGTTTTTATAATTCCTTAAAATTAATTAATGTAAATTTAGTGTTAGCATTGAGAAGTTTGTTGTCTGACAAAAATGGAACGTAATAGACTCGTAGTATCGTACAATGGCCGATGGGAGGAAATTACAGACAAAGGATATGAATACGTTGGAGTGGACTCTAAAAGGGTAGTAGTTTCTAGGCATTTGACGTATAAAGAGTTGGTGTTGGTTGTGCAATCAATCGCGTAGTATGATGCCAGTAAATGAATTGGATCTCAGAATGGTTGCCATTTGTCCAACTAATCATTGCTGCAAAAGCGTGTTGTGTGATGATAATTGTGTGCAATCAAAAGTGGGTAGTGACACCACTCACAGGCCTTATCTATAGGGACAGTTGTTCCCAAACAAGAAAGATCTCAAAGGCACATTATCGAGGTATTCAATGAATGGAAACTTTGAGTGGTGGGTCAAGAGTTCAAATAAGGACGCTTGACATGCCATATGCATAGTTGACAGTTGTGAGTGGAAGTGCCGAGTAGTAAGGATTAAAGAGGGCACTTATGGGCAGGTTAGGGGATTCATTAACCAACATACTTGTCCGTTCGAGATGGTGCACCAACGTCATCGATAAGCTAGCTATTAAGTAATCGGGGAGGGTATGGCTCCAAGACGTACTGTAGGCAATGGCTGAACGTATTACGAGACATTATCGCTTACATGAAAGAGATGTACCGAAATTGAGATAATGTAATGCAAACCCCTTACGCTGCATTGAAGCATGCCTTGAGATTGGTATATGGTAATGTGGTCATTTATTGCTTTCAGGTCACGAAATGTGGATTTCACATCTTTGTATGCCGATTACTAGCGTTTGTAAGGAAACCAGTTACAATCGGTTAACTTGTCCTAATGTTGAACATGAAACTATGTCATAATCGAATTTTGTTACACCTATTAATTGTTTAAGTGGTGTAATGAATTTGTTGTAATGTACCAATAAGAGGAAATCAGCACCAATAAGAGTAATACGGTATCAATATGATCAATTCGGTTTTAACAAGTTGAAATCGGTTCCAATTTGGAAGGATTCGGTACCAATTTTGCATTTGAATGTTCATTAAGGACACATCAATCAAACATTAACAAACACCAACCACATATTAACACGCACCAACCAGATATTAACAGCCACCAATCACCTAACTTCATCACCTTAACCTTGTCAATTACTATTTCACCTTCATCCTTTTCCCCATTTCTCCATATTACATTGCAGAGAAACTCAATTTCTTAGGGTCTGAGTATGGTACAATAGCCGATGGAAGGAAAGTCAAGACAGATGATATCTATATGTTGGAGCTGCTGAAGATAAAGAAATACTGGACAGATAAATCATTGTTTTACATAACAAACCTCATGACCTGAATCCCTTAGAATCCAAGATGTTGCATCTCAGATCTTGTTTATAAGTCGTCAAGCGTGGGGAAGAGAGTGGTCGGTCGGACGAAGGTGAAGAATTTTACAAGGCATGTGGGCGAATATAGAGTCTGAGGTTTGGAGATAATAACATTCATGCCAAACAAGAATTGAAATTAAAAACTAAGGGTATATTGGATGCGTTTTTAAAAATAATATTTTTAAAAAGTATTTTAAAAAACGAAAAACATGTTTTAAAAATAACGTTTTTAAAAATGATAATACGTTTGATAGTATTTTTTAAAATACATTTCAAAAATGAAAAATGATAAAAAGTTTTTGATACCATTTTTAAAAATAGATAAAAATTAAAAATATATTTAGATGAAAACTGTTTTTAAAAATGACGATGTAACTGTGATAGATGAGTGTTTTTATTTTTCTGAGTTTTAAAAATGATTTTTGAAAATAATAGAAAATGAATAAAAGTTATTTTTTACTTTTACCTTAAGTTTTATTGTGCATTTTTTAAAACATATTTTTCATTTTCGAAAACATGTTTTTAAAAACGATTGACAAATATATTTTCGAATATTTTTCGTTTTTAAAAATGAAAAATAGTTGTAAAAAATGGCGCCAAACACCACCTTAGTGTTGAGATTTGTAGTGAGATATGACTTGTGAGTCCATGGAATAAATTAATTTTGTTAGTGAAATATATTAATAAATTGTTATCAATTTCAAGTAATGAAAAATGACAAATTTATGCTGTTATTTGTTTATATTTAAAAATCTAACGTTTACGATGGTTTTCTTTCAAATAACTATGTTATGGGACTTGTAATTGATGTACCACATTTTGCATTTTGAATGAATGTACAGTATTCACTGAACTTCTGTGTTTTCATATTTTTTACCAGTGTGGATACGGATACTAGAAATGAGCAGTCCTTTTTATATATACTACATTCATGACATTCTAATCAATTGCTGATGAACTTATTAAATCTAACAACCTATTTAAAATTTCTAGATAAATTAATAGAACTAGATTCATCAAAAATAAACTCCATTGCATGTAAATCTCTGGACATATATTTCAGTTTTGAGATGAGAAATGAGTACCAATAAGAGGAATTCGGTACCAATGTGATGAATTCGGTTCCAACATGTTGAAATCAGTTTTAATGTGGACATTTATATGCTGGAGCTATATAAGATAAAGAAATATTGGGCAATCATTGTTTTACATAACAGCCCTCATGGACTAAAGCCTTTGGAATCCAAGATGTAGCGTCTTTGATTTTGTTTTGAAGTCTTCCAGTGTGGCTAAAAGAGTGGGTACATCAGACGAAGATGAAGACCTCTACAAGGCATGTAGAGGAATATATCGTTTAAGATTTGGAGATACCAACCTTCATGGCAAAACAAATTGGAGATATAGCGTCTGAGATTTGCAGTGAGTTGTGAAGTGTGGAGAAGACCGTTAGAAAAATGGGCATAGAACTCTCATTTTAAGTACCCATTTTTTATTGAGTTAAAGATTTTGATTGAGACGGATTAAGATGGATTCCTTAAAAAGAAAAAAAAAATTGAAGATTTTATTTTCAAAAAGTAACTACTGGATTAAGTGTCATTAATGCAATTACTAAATTTGGAAAAATGTAACTATAAAATTGAATTATAGATTTAATTTTCGAAATGTAACTATTAGATTTAATTGTCATGAATTGCAAAATTAAATATACAAATTGTAAAGGCTAGTGTTAATTGTAAATTTGAATTTTCAAAGCGTAACCGTTGTTTAGGTTTAATGACTGGTATTAAATCAGTTGTAACCACCTCTCAATGGAAACTATAAATTGGCTCCTATTCTTGAAGAGAAACACACTTGATACTTGACATATCTTGCAAACAACTTAAAGTTTCTCTTTTTCTCTCTTGTATTTTCATTTTTCTACTCTAGATTAAGAGTTTCTAAGTGATAGATTCAGGTATAGTTCAATTCGCTAGATGATTTCTGGTTTAAGTCGTTGTATTCTAGGAGATAGATGCTAACCTTAATGATGTGAGGCGAATTTGTTTTAAGATTGAAGGGCAAAACCCCATTATCTTTGAAATCAAAACTATATACTAAAATATTGCATGTAGATTTTGATTAGTACACCTAGGTAAATTCTTAGGAAAGAGAGATCGATTACAATGGACACACTTATATAGCAAGTATTTCCTAGTCAAAATATTTTCTAGACATGCACTTTCATTCCATCATATTTAATTCCCGCAACAAATTGCAACTTGAGATTAAGAATAAATTATTTGTTTAAAAAATGGGTGTTACACATTTTAAGGATCCATTCTCTATTGGGTTAGAGATCTTGATCAAAGTGGATCAAGATAGATTCATGGGGAAAAAAAAGTGTTTGAATAAATGAGAATTGAATTGAATTGAAGATTTAATTTTCAAAAGTAATTGTTGGATTAAGTGTTATAAATGTAGCTATTGAATTTGAAAAAATGTAACTATAAAATTGAATTGTAGGTTTAATTTCTAAAATGTAATTGCTGGTTTTAATTGTTATGAATTGCCAAATTGAATATTCAAATTGTAATTGTTGGTATTAATTGTAAATCTGAATTTTCAAAGCGTAATCATTGATTTAGTTTAACAATTGCTATTAAATCATTTGTAACCATCCCTCCATGAAGACTATAAATTTGCTCCAAATTCTCTTTTTATAGTTTCTATGGAGGGGGGGTTATAACCGATTTAATACTAGTCATTAAACTGAATCAATGGTTATGTTTTGAAAATTAAATTTGCAATTAATACCAGCAGTTACAATTTGAATATTCAATTTTGCAATTCATGGCAATTAAATTTTGGCAATTACATTTTAGAAATTAAACCTACAATTCAATTTTACAGTTATATTTTTCCAAATTCAAAAGCTGCATTCTTGGCACTTAATCTAGCAGTTACATTTTGAAAATTAAGTCTTCAATTCAATTCTCATTCATTCAAACACCATTTCTTTTTCTAGGAATCTAGATCCACTTCAATCAAGATCTCTAATCCAATAAAAAGTGGGTCCTTAAAATGAGAACACCCATATTTTCTAACAAAGACAATGGATATACTTCTAGAAGACCTCTCAAGGCACGTGGGAGAATACAAACGAAAAGGATGAACATCAATGAAGGAGATGAAGCTTTGGAAGAGGATGAAGATATGATGATATGACTTAAGTGTCCATGGAATAAATTAATTTCGTTGCTTAAATATATTAATAAATTCTTGAATTCAATTTCCAGTAATGAAAAATGACAAATTTATGTTGTTATTTATTTGTATATAAATTTCTAAGTTTAGGATGGTTATGTTTTAGATAACTATGTTATGGGAAATGCAAACTGATGTACCTCATTTTGCATTTGAAATGAATGTACAGTATTGACACACGAACGATGATATGATGAAATTGGTACCAATGTAGTTGAAACCGGTACCAACTTGTATTCAATTTTTCTATGTAAACCCAAATTTAATGACAACCGTTTGAAAAAATAATGTGAAAATGTTAATTGTACTTCACTATTGAAAGTTCAAATTGGAGCTGTATATGTATATTTTTAAGGAATATGATAATTATGATTTTTCTAAAACAGGGAATATAATTATTTTGAGAGATTGTTTTTAACCAACTAATAATAATAATAATAATAATAATATTTATCAAAAAAAAAAAAAAAAAAAACAGCTCCATGTTAAAAATTCAGATTTAACCTAGAACTAAGAAATGAATTGACCAAAATACCCTTTAAAACTCTTTTAAACCCTAATCCCTCCACTCATTGGTTTTTTCAAAAATAAAAACAAAAATAATTTGGAAACAGAGAACCGAACTCCACCACCGCTGAACCGCCTCGGTCGACGCCACATCCGCCCTCTTCGACCACGCAGCTTCTTTCTGGTGACCGAGCTTCTTTTGTTTTTCTAATTTTTGAATTTTTTGTTTAATACTTTGGTGGTTGATGTGATGCTATTAGTCTCATGCATGCGTTTTCGTTTGTGGTATTCTCTACATTTGTTATTCAATAATGGAGAGCTGTGTTTGTTGTTTGTTTCATGTGCATCTTGTGTTATCATTATTGAATTTCTAATTTCAAAGTTCACTTTGTAGAGCTTGACTTGATTGTGTTTGTCTTTTGAAAATCTGGTTGTATTCAGGTCTACTGAAGTGTTTCATCTGTATTTTCACTCAAGTCCCTGGTTAGTAGAAGAGTTGTAGTGGATAGACAAATAAAGTGAGATTGGTTAAGGCCGCCTTTTCTCATCAGAACGTCCTTGAAATTTTGATTTCAGAACCATTCGTTTTGTAACGTGGAAAACCAATTTTGTATGGTAATGTTACAAAACTGGTTCTACAACGTTGCCAGGTTGAATGGTTAAATTTTAGGACGTCCTGCCTAGAGAATTATTAGATTAGTAAATACGGACTTTGTTCAGGTGTCTAGTTGTTTTGAATTTTAGGGGTTGTTTAATTCCGAAATTTTGTTAGCTTTTGTGTTCTGGAAGGGAGAGAGATTAATTGAGATTGTTTGTCAAGTTTTCACTGCTTCATGTGAACAAAGTGTGGTTGGTTAAGGATCAGGATGACCTGAAATTTTTATTTCAGAATCATTTCGTTTTGCAGTGTGCAAAACCAATTTTGTACTGTAATTTTACAAATCTAGTTCTACAATGTTGCCAGGATGAATGGTCCTTGTAAAAAAATTTCAGGACGTCCTTACTAGATAATTATTAGATTAGTGGATTTTGCTTAGGTGTCTAGTTGTTTTGAATCTTAGGGGTTGTTTAATTTTCAATTTTTGTTAGCATTTGTGTTCCGGGGGGAGAGATTAATTGAGATTGTTTGTCAAGTTTTCACTGCGTCATGTGGAGTATGAAAAGCGAGTTTCTTGGTTTTAAAATTCCAAATTTTTATGTTTTATGTTTTTGTTTTGGAAGCTAATCATAGCTTGCTTTTGACTGCTAAAAGCCTATTTGGGCCATCATATCTGCTAATTTATAATTCCCGAGTGTTTTGACCTTTAGTATGAGACACTAAATATTGGTTACGTTATGGAAATTGGTGTGTTGGTCCTTTTGTAGTTAAATTCTGAAGAGTTTTTACAAAAAGTTGTTAAAAATGATTTAGACACGGTTAAAAGTGATTTCGTTTTACCAAAGTTGGTTACATTTGGCTGTTAATTTTATTTTTCATTTTTCTAGTGTGTCAAGTTGGTACTAGTATGAACAACATAAAGTTGATTAAATTTTGAATTTAAGTACAGGATGCTTTTCATACTTACACTGAATTAAGTTGCCAAATGATGAATATAAATAAAGTAAACTAAAAATTTTGAGCGTTGACTTCCAGTAATTGCTTTGGTTTTAATTTCTTGTGTCTCATTCTCTTATGATTAAAGAAATAAAGAGAAAAGCCTTAACGACATAGTAGCATTTAACATGTTTTTCACACTGTGTAGCACATTTTGCAGACTGAATAGTGGAAAAGGAGATGCCTTCAAAGGCAAAGAAGCATTCAAAGACCCCATCCAGGCTGCCGAATTCTGACCCATCTGCATCTCCTAAGACACCATCATTGACGCCTACTTTAGATTCTGAGGTTAGTCAAGAAGATTTCCAAAGCATTCTTGAGGAAGCTTCGAGTCAATATCCTAGTCTAATCGGCAAATCTGCTACTATTGGTCGTGTTACTGATGTTGAGACTGAGTCCAAAGGCTGTAAAATTTGGCTTTCAGAATCTTCCATGCTTGCATCTTCTCTTGCCCCTGGTTCCACAGTTTCGGTAATTTAGTTCCTCCATTTCTAATATATAGGATGACAGTGACCTTAAAAAAATTGATTTTGTATCAGCGTCGCATATGAGTAAACTTTTCTTAATAGCGATAGTGTCAATTTGTTAGAATTTATGAATTGGTAACTTATGAATTTTTTCTTCTTGTTGATTTTTCTAATCCCACTGGCAGGTTTCTCTTCCCTGTTCAGGGAAGAGGTTTTCTAATAACCCTCTCAGCTCACTAGTAGATGAATGGGCTCAGCAGTTTGGGATTGACTCTTTGTATCAAACTAGTAATGAAGTGGGGAACTACTTTGCTCTTGCTACAGTGTTTCCTTCTTGTAAGGTTTGATGTTAATTATATTGATTGGCTTCAATGTGCCTTTGACACCCTCCTCTTTCACAACTAAGTTGATAAATATAATTTAGAAGGCCTCCATTTGATGTGCAAATTACGTGTTGATGAATTTGGCCCTTTGCAATTTTATGTGTTCTTTAAGTAGTTTCATATTACTCATGTCGTCAAGTTTGGTTTTGCTTATCATACTATTTATGTGATACTATCCATTTCTTATATAATTTATTTATTTAATTAGTTTTAAAGCTTTGTAGTTGTAATCCATAATGTCGCAGATGTTTTAAGCTTACTCTCTTTTTTTCCCTCCTTCTTTGAGCTTACTCTCTTTTTTTCCCTTCTTCTTTATTAGGTGTTGAAGGATGGAGTGCGATTATCTTCGAACCTTGCACAAACAATGGGTTGTCCTGCATCTGGCAGGGTTGTGTTTGTTTATGCTATACAAAATCAATTCCTTACTAGTCAAGTAAATGGGAGATATGAACTGCATAATAGAGAAGTAAAGCATATTTCAATGTGTGCTTGCAAAGAGTTGCACTTAGAATTGCTTCCTTTTAAGTGTGGAGTAAAACTGAATCGTGATATGTGCTCTACGATGAATTCTTCCGTGGAAAAGAGTCGTGATCGAATTGGAAATGAGATTGCTTCATCTCCTAAGACTCCATTGTCTATCCAAAAGTTTTGTTCTCCAGGTGTTAGTCAGTTAGTTTCGCCAATATGTGAAGAGTCAATGTCAAGTTCTCTCAATTTGAACAACTCAGGTGTTGATTCATTTGATGTTACGGAGGTATTAAGGGACGAAAGCGCAAAAAAACTTTTGCAAACCTGTGCTGCTTCATGGTTATATTCTCGTAACTTACTTTGTGGAAATCTTGTGTCCATGCCAATCATGTCAGAACATTTCATTTTCCATGTGATAGGTGCTAATAAAATTCTAGCAGGTGATACCGTTGAAGATTTGACAAATGAAAGAAGTAATAATACACACCCTCTAGCTTCTGAGTTGGTGAACCATGGGAGTGATGCTTTTGTTATACACCATGAGACAAAAGTATATTTTTATTCATCGTCAAGTTCAGCATCTGACTCTTTTCAAAAAAGAAGTTTTCCATGCATGCAAATTGAATCAGAAAATGTGCAAGCCCATACAGAGCACAGTATTTCAAAATTAGGTGGTCTTTCAAAAGAATATGCGATTTTGAAGGATATAATTGTTTCATCTTCTGTGAAGGATAATTTGTCAAGGTATATTATACAATAAATTTTGCTTATTCATTTTTAAACTAGTGGTTGACTTTCCTTTTTCTGATGACACTTACTGTATTGTATGGTAGTATTTAAACCATAAATAAATATTCATTTACAAGAAGACAATAAACATTAAAATTTATGGTGTGGGACAAATTTGTTGCAATAGACGTCAAAATGTATGTTGTCAGACAAATGTCTAAGGTTAATACTGCTTACAGTTTAACAGAGAAGCAAATTCATTCACATGTTGGATCTTAAAACTTTTCTTATGTTGGTTTAAAGTCGATCTCTAAAATGGAGTCATGCAGAGTGAGGATTAAAAAGATATTAGTGCTTTGAATCTGAATTTAGGTGATCATTTCTCAATTTTCACCAATGCCATATGCCTGCATTTATATTTTAGTATATGTGTTTGTATTTTACTGTATACACACACACACACACACGCACACACACCCATAAACTATTGTCTTGAAGTTTCTTCATTGTTAATCTAGAAATCTTGAATTGCTTGCATATTTAATAAGCATGTGCTGCAAAATTTTTCTGGTACATTGTGTTTATCTTAGTGTTTGTAGAATGCTTTGCAACCTGGACTTTTGTGGTGGAATTTGTATAGATTGTAGTGTAGATTGTCACATATTTATATGTTGAAATTATGGAACTCTAGGCAATCTCATTAAATGGTTAATAAAAATAATTAACATCTGACAATCTAGAAAAATTTATAAAGTTGTGCAGGTTGAAGACATATGGCTCTCTTGAAATGATCTAATATATATAAACTAGCCAAGTTTTATACTTTCAACTTCTTACCATCTTGGATAATGTATTTTCATTACAGAACAAATTCTTTTTCATGTATTGGACATAAAATGGTATTCATTAATGTAACTATTTTAGTTTTGGTTTGCGACCAACAAAGGGAGTGCTTCTTCATGGTCCACCTGGCACAGGAAAGACTTCGTTGGCTCAACTGTGCGCCCATGATATTGGTATCAATCTTTTCACTGTAAATGGACCTGAGATTGTAAGTCAAAATTACGGAGAAAGCGAACAAGCACTACATGGAGTTTTTGACTCCGCTAGCCAAGCTGCTCCTGCCGTGGTTAGTTTTCTTATTCAGATCCCTAATTCTCACTGTTTTTGAACAATTTCTGTCATGAAGGACTAGTATCTTTCAATAATTCAACTTTTCTTTTTTTTTTTTTTATACATTTTTATCAATATATTTCTTTTGTTCCCCTTACAAAAGACATGGTTTTAATATTCTAGGTTGTGCATAACTGAGATGCATTTTGGTCTTCCCGTTGTAGGTGTTCATTGATGAGTTGGATGCCATTGCACCTGCACGGAAAGATGGAGGTGATGAACTATCTCAAAGAATGGTTGCAACTTTGTTAAATTTGATAGATGGAATTGGCAGAGTTGAGGGACTACTTGTAATTGCTGCTACCAACAGGCCAGATAGTATTGAGCCTGCACTGAGGCGGCCTGGAAGGCTCGACCGGGAAATTGAGATAGGTAATAGGGGAAGCATTATCCTCTTTTACCTTTTTTGGTGATTTATATTTTTCTTTACCTGTTTGCCATGTTGAGAACTTTTTTGTTAACTTTGAACTTTTGGCCTCAGATTTGCCATGTTATTGTCACTCTATTCCATAAGCCCTGTGGACTGAAGATTTTCTTGCTGAAGGTTCTGAGGACCAATAAACCTAGTAAAACCCCTTCTGTAGTATTGTTTTCTTTAGCAGTGTTAGATAAAATATAGAATGAAAGTGTTCGGTAAAGGATAGAACAAAAGATAAAAACTTCGATCAAAACTTTGTGGCAAGAAAATTATCCTTGGAATGTGGAGAAGCGTACTTGACATAGTTGATGAGTGTAATCTTCATATTCCTTCAAAAAACAAATATGGAAACAAAATAAAATTTATTCATGATAATATATATCTATTATTTCTTTGTTTAATTTTCCTTATGAACTGACATAATGGGTAATTGTGAAACATTTGACTATCAATGTGCAATTTGTATCTGGTGGATTATCTTCTGAGAGTTCTGAAGGGAGAAGAATTGCTCCAAGTTTACAAATTCAATAAAATCATGCTATTACAATATGATAGTAATATATGTTGATTGTTTATTTTCATCTACTAAGTTGTACTGAACTTCTAAAGTAGAATAATTCATAAATTATTAAAAGTAGGCTACTATCAATTTTTATTTATTTATTTATTTTTTAATTTTGTAAATAACTTACTAATTGCCTGCGGTTGTCACCTATTCTAAGCTGTGCTGTTTACTTTCTTTTGAAAATTTACCTACAGGTGTGCCATCTCCTGTACAACGGTTAGATATATTGAATACTCTTCTCACTGACTCAGAACACTCACTTTCGGAAATGCAAATTCAACACCTTGCGATGTCCACACATGGTTTTGTAGGTGCTGATTTAGCTGCCCTTTGCAATGAGGCGGCCTTGGTATGCCTTAGGCGCTATTCTAAGTTTAAGGTTTTGCACTCTAGTGGAACAGTTATTGCAAATGAAGGCAATTCTGATATTATAGTGGAAGAATCTAGTAGCTCAATAAATTTTAGAGACAAATCCAGGAATTGTTCGAACTTTGCATCTTCGTGTGCTTCAGTGGTACCTACTTCAGAGATTCTACCATCGTGCCACGTTAGAGGAACGGTTTTAGAAACTGTAGATAATTTTCAGAATGGTGTAAATAGTAGTTCTGAAGGGTTGTTTACGGCGGAAGAAGAATGCAAATTGAAAGTTACATTTGAAGATTTTGAAAAAGCCAAGATGAAAGTGAGGCCTAGCGCCATGCGAGAGGTATCACTAATGCTTCCATGTTCTTTAGCTAACCATTTGGCCGGTTATATTATTG
Source organism: Nephelium lappaceum (assembly GCA_021234005.1). Classification (NCBI taxonomy): domain Eukaryota; kingdom Viridiplantae; phylum Streptophyta; class Magnoliopsida; order Sapindales; family Sapindaceae; genus Nephelium; species Nephelium lappaceum. The sequence continues at coordinate 15,246,482 of CM038004.1, forward strand.
TAACTACAGGCCACTCTCTAGTATCAGGCATTTATTGTATTACATAGACCTTCCCTTAATAAGGACCTATATTATTATGGATAAATAGTAGCTTTGCATGACCAACTATTTTGAATATATTTGGATCCATCATCCATCTGTTCTGTTCATGGTATGAACCACAGTTGCACTTTAATTAACTTCATTAGTATGACTCTCTGAAACAATTGTTTAAACTTTCAGTAATCTTAAATGTTAAAGTTCTCTACGTTCCATTTTCTCAAGTATTTCTCAGATACATGGGATTACTCGCTTAAGTGATCACGTGATGATAAAACAGGTCATATCCAGTAATTTTAGTACCAGTTACATCAGATGGAGTAGGCTCAATTGTGCAATGTTTGTGTAGGTAAAATTACTGCAACTTTCTAGTTGTCATCAATTTTCTGTGTAAGAAAGTAGATGTCTTACTTAGAAAGAACTTTATTACGCTAGAAATTTTGTGCACATTATTCCTGATAGCCAAGTGGTTGCAGAGCACCTTATTTTGTTGCCTTGTGTTATTTGTCAGTCTTGAAGGATGTTTATGCTAACATGTAGAAATCAGGAATATTCCAATGTTAATATGTTTCTACTTCTAGGTGATACTTGAGGTTCCAAAGGTTAATTGGGAAGATGTTGGTGGCCAAAGGGAAGTCAAAACTCAATTAGTGGAAGCAGTTGAATGGCCACAGAAACACCAAGAAGCATTCAAGCGTATTGGCACACGGCCCCCGACTGGAATTTTGATGTTTGGTCCTCCTGGTTGTAGCAAAACTCTCATGGCACGTGCTGTAGCTTCTGAAGCAGGACTGAACTTTCTTGCAGTGAAGGGTCCAGAACTTTTTAGCAAATGGGTTGGGGAATCTGAGAAAGCTGTTAGATCACTGTTTGCAAAGGCTCGGGCTAATGCACCATCAATCATATTTTTTGATGAAATTGATGGTCTTGCTGTCATTCGTGGGAAAGAAAGTGATGGAGTTTCAGTTTCTGATAGGGTTATGAGTCAACTTCTTGTTGAGTTGGATGGTTAGTACTTGCTGAGTCTTGTTGTAGTTCCTCATAATGGCTTTTGTTTATGTATAGTTTCCATGGAGCTCAACTAAACTCGAGGAAACTAAAATATAAAATCTGGAAAACATTGACATCATCAATATATAAATATTGACATAAATGCTACATTGTTCTTAGGTCTGCATCAAAGAGTCAATGTTACTGTAATTGCTGCTACAAATCGTCCAGACAAGATTGATCCTGCCCTTCTAAGACCAGGTTCTACCACTTTCTCTCACACACCACAAACACTTACCATTCCTTTCCCTACAAACTGGATAGTTTTTTAAATAATTGTCAAATTTTAACAGGACGATTTGATCGGATACTATATGTGGGACCACCAAATGAGACTGATCGGGAAGAGATATTCCGCATCCATTTGCGCAAAATTCCATGCAGTTCTGATGTCAGCATTAGGGATCTGGCTTGTCTCACAGAAGGCTGTACAGGGGCTGATATATCATTAATCTGCCGAGAGGCAGCCATTTCAGCTCTTGAGGTTTGTTGAAAATATAAATATAAATATATATATATATATATATATTCATTCGTTTTTGTTTTCTTGGTTTTGTTTTTGGTTTTTTTCTTGGATTTTCTTTTGGTATTAATTTATCTTTGTTATGCTATTAGGAGAACCTTGACTCATCAGAAATAAGAATGCAACATTTAAAGACTGCAATTAAACAAGTACAACCATCAGACATTCAATCTTATAAGGAGCTATCAACTAAGTTTCAAAGGCTTGTACAGTGTAACACTACAGAAGATAAGTCAGGAGGTCAGCAGTGCTCAAGTAGATCGACCTTGATCTGGTATATGTTTCTCCCGCTTTTTTTTTTTTTTTTTTTCTTTGTTAATATTTTATAGTTGGTTGGTTAAATGGATTTAACACTTGCTACTTGGCTGAGATGCAATTAGTCAGCTTTTGGTCCCTTGTGTCTGTGTTTGCACAAACATGTGCATGTGCATATTTTTGTTCACAATTACAACACCTCCTCTTTTGAGACATCTTTATCTTCCTTGTCATTTGTGAGTCATTTAAATTTAACATTTTTCTTTCGTTATGGCAGGACTCTGATCAAATCCATCACATGTTTCATATATCGCTTCCAAACAGGACTGAAATCACAATCAAAATCTCCTGCAAGTGGGTAGCCACAGTCTCTTGCATAGTCAATACATTTGCCCCTTCGCATCTCTACCAGTTGCATATTGAAAGAATGAACGTCAGCATGATGTACTGTGAGCTCAGTCTCTGCTTAAGTTGGTATATCGCAACTTTGCAACTCATTAATGTAGGTTTAGTTTCTTAAACATAGTTTTGCAGTGATCCCCATGAATTTCTGCTTGTGGTTTCCTCTGTCCTCCCTGTATAATAGTCATTTCTAAAATGCTGGGTGTTGTAAATTTTGCTACATTATGTTACAACATTCATTTGATAAGATGTGGTTGGATGATCAATTATAAATGAAAACTGGAATTCATCCCGCCCCAATTTTTCTGATTCTGCAGTTCACTCTGTGGTTTATCATTAAGAGGGATGTTGATGAGATCCTTTCAGTTAGCAGCACCTTGGGATGACATAAGGCCCTAAAAACTCTTACTGCTCTAAAATATATAGTTTATCACTACTTCCATACTTGCAAATATTGAGTTTGCTTCTTATTATATCATTGGAACTTAAAGAGTAGCTTTTCTAGTATCAACACTTACTTCCCATGTTACTCATTTTACTGGCAACTAATGTCTAAATGCGTTTAGGAACTGAGTAGAATTCTGATCTGAAGAGAAGGATAAGATTTTTTTGGTAGAATTTCCGATTTCCTGTTGCCGTGAGTGAGGAAAGGTTTTCAAGAAATGAATTTTTTGGAACCAGTTTTTCTAAAATCAGGTTATTAAAGAATTTGAATAAGCTAATGTTCTGATGGTGAGGAGTTTTGAAAGTTACAAAATTTTAAGAAAACTATTGTCTATTCTTAAATTTGTTTGTGTCTTTATATTCAAAATTTACATATTACTTGTCTTTATATTATTTGTGTGATGCCTGTCCTCTATTTACTCATGAGTTATTTTAAAGGACCAAACGTTTAACGTGAGCATTATGAAAACTGGATGGGAGTTGAGAGTTTTATATCATCTCCATCCTTATCAATTATTATCAATTATTTACACATTTTGATGTTTTCCAAGAAATCAATTATTGAATACGTCCAAACCATATCGCTATCAACAACACAAAAAAAAAAAAAAAAAAAATAATAATAATAATAAAATAAAATAAAATCTTATTAATATTATCATTTCAATTCTATTTCGTTTTGTGTGATATGCGATTAATCCACTTATGATTTATGTTAAATTACGTGACATGATCGACCACATTTCAAGTGTGTCCATGATTGAAAATATATTTGTTATACTATTTCTTCTTAACGTGCCTAAAATTTAATACTTACTAATGAGAGTGAAAAAAAAAAGTATTTATATGGGTAGCGTTATATTAATATAAATTTTCTTAACTTAATTTTAGAATTTAAAATCCTACCATCCATTCAATTTAATCAAAGATTGGACTAACCTGGGGAGGAAGCAGGAGGCCGTAGAAGCCATGACATGACACAGCTTCCATAAAACCATTATTATTATTATTATTAAATTTTATTCTTTTTTTTTTTTTAATTTTACCCATTTTAAAAAATTATGGTTTGGTGCAGTGTTTCCTCGAAACAAAAATTCTGAGACTTATTGCTGATTGGTAGAGTCAATCATCCATTTACTCGATTAAAACTCCAATTCAAGCAAGGGAAACACTTTTTTTTTTTTTTTTGGGATCACTAGGATTGGCCTACGAAACAATTAAGATCAAATGAGATTGGACATTAGTGGCGTGGCTTAGGGAATAATTGTTAGATGGAAGAGAGCAAGCTATACGTAGGTGGGGGAATGACCTATGCATAGTAAGTGAAACATATTCGTTGACTAAAACGGATTCAGAGATCTTTTCAAAAAAAAAAAAAAAAAGGGATTCAGAGATTCGATTGAGCACAGGAGTCAAGGCAATTTGAACTCTCTGATTTTCAATACATGAAAAATTATATTTTATAAAGGATTTTGTCAAGAAAAATCTTTCTCCTTATTTTTGTCTTTGACTAATGAGACATATATATCTTCTGTATTCTTTAATTAATACACTAATTCAACAGTTTGTAGATTAAATAATTCAATTTTTCCTGTTTCTTAATCAATTAATGTCTTTTTTTGGTAAGATGTATTACCTAACCCATTTCAGCAATAAAAAAAAAAAAAAAAAAATTGAAGAGTAAGATTTGTTACCTAACCATTAAAATCAATTATTTAAAAAAAAAAATCAATACGTACATCTTAGTACTGTTAGTAAGAAGAGTAATACTATATTTTTTAAATTTATATAAAATTTTTACCCAAAATTGAATAATTTTTTTTTTTTTAATTATTGTGAATTCACTATTAATGAATTTATGAGATCAAATCATATTTCTGTCTCTTAAAAGCTCATACTATAATAATTTTAATTTTAATTTTTAATAAGCTATCAGTTATTTATCATATCATCAGTTAGTTACAAATCAACTTAAATAATAATTTTAATTTTAATTTTTAAGAATCTATCAGATATTCATTTTATCATCAGTTACAAATCAACTTAAATATCATTTGGATGAAACAAAGTCCTGAAAGTAAATAAATGAAATAGTAATTATATATAGCAACGTCTATTAATTATTGCAAGTTATCTTTTAAATTGCATAGTAAATTATGATTTGAACATTACCTTTGCAAAAATAAAAATAAAAACATACATATATCAAATGAGTACTACACTTTCCCTTTGTAATTGAAGTTTGAGTCTTACTATATGTGCATAGAGTTTTCTCTTCTTATTGTTGAAGTAGATTTCTCTTAGTATTATGAGAATAAATTTTTGGATCGTACATAGTATTTAATTTTGATAGATTCTAGCCGGCCTATAACTATTATTGTCAGTAAATTCTTATTACTTTGTAAATATATTAAACAAAAAAGTATACTTAATGTAAATTTCTTGAAGATTACAACCACATAAGAGGACTCGGTGAGCACTTGAGAAATGTAACTTCTGCTAAATAAAACAGATAAAAAGGGTGATGTATATGCATTCATTAAAATTAGGAGATCAACAAATTTGACAAGATCTAGCATTTATCAGCCATCATCTGCTCAACACGACATGCAGCTGGATGCATCATGCCACACGATAAATGTTTATGACGTGGAAAGAAGCAGCTGCTGATGATGTACATTCATGTTGCACACTAAGTTATTCCCTAGCTGAAAAGACCTCCATCTATATAAACACTTGTTTGCAGCCTCATTCTCATGCAAGCAAAGCAAACCAACCAAGAAAGTACAAAAAAATATATAAAAGAAATGCCAAGCTCCACCACCACCACCCATCTAACAGCGGAGGAGGAAGTAGGTGAAGAGTGCAAAGACTTGCTTCTTTCTCTTCCAAAACAGAAAGGTTGGAGAACTCATTTTATCTATCAATTCCAAGGCTTTTGGTGCCAACCAAAGGAGATTCAATCCATAATCTCATTCCAAAAACACTTCAAAACAAGAAAATCTGATGTTATTATAGCAACCATTCCAAAATCAGGCACCACTTGGTTGAAAGCCTTGGCCTTTGCCATTATCAACCGTGAACATTTTCCTGCTGCCACTCAAAACCACCCTTTGCTCACTTCAAATCCTCATGCTCTCGTGCCGTTTATCGAATACGAAATCTATGCAAACAACCAAGTCCCTGACCTCTCCAACATGCCTGAACCTAGAATTTTCGCAACTCATGTCCCATATCATGCCTTGGAGGAGTCCATCAAGGAGTCTGACACTACCAAGATTGTTTATGTGTGCAGAAACCCTTTTGACACTTTCGTTTCTTCATGGCTGTTTCTGAAGAAACTGAGACCAGAGTCTCTACCCCAGTTTTCTTTTGAGGAAGCTTTCAAAATGTACTGTGATGGGTTCATTGGGTATGGTCCATTTTGGGAGCACATGTTAGGGTACTGGAATGAGAGCTTGAAGAGGCCACAACATGTGTTGTTTTTTAAATATGAGGACATGAAGGAGGACATTGTGTCGAACTTGAAGGTGTTGGCAAGCTTTTTGGGGTTTCCATTCTCTATGGAGGAAGAAAAAGCAGGTGTGATTGAAGAAATAGCCAAGCTGTGTAGCTTTGAGAAGTTGAAGGAATTGGAGGTGAATAAATCTGGGAAAGAAGCCATGTCATTCTTGGACAACTTTGAAAATAAGTACTTGTTTAGGAAAGCAGAAGTTGGAGATTGGGTGAATCATTTTAACCCTTCAATGGTGCAGCAGTTGTCACAGCTCATGGAGGACAAATTTGAAGGTTCAGGTCTATCATTCAAGCTGCTTTAATTCTCCTTTACAAGTGTGTTTGTATTTGGTTTGTTTAAATTTTTATGCATGTATAGTTATTCCATATAAATAATATTATCGTTCATCTTTTAAATTATCTTTTCCATAGTACGTTGTAATTTACTTTGGGAGAGTGTTAATGTGTATCAACTCTTTTCTATGGTTGAAAAGAGGTTGGAGTCCAATCTCATCTAATTTTCATAAAAATTGAGTGGAGGTCTTTTCCTGTGCTACGAACTGGAGTATCTTTAATATGGATTTGGATAGATCCTGATAAACTATTAATCTAATCTGCATATTAACATTGACAAGGAAAAACAATGAAGAGATATTGATACTCTCCCAAATTTTGGCCATTGATCTTATGATTGTCACATAAGTAACTAATGGTATAAAGTATGACATCACATCATTTGTTTGACTTGAGAACATATTTTGAGATTACATTTGAATTTTACAACCATTTAAGCTAATTGAAACAATACGGATATTGATCAATATATTGTTACCATATGAATGGAATTGCATGCTCAACTTCATTTAATAAGTATGACAAGATAAATTGGCAAGTGATGCTTTTCATACAATAGATATGAGCGAAAAAGTCACCACAAATAGCTTTCCTTGTCAAAAAGTTATTAGATTAATAAGTTGAATTTTTATTTCATCTTAAAGTGTGAACTGTCCATTTTACTCTTAATGAATAAAATAAAACTTAAGTTTGTCTTTGAAAGGTGCGTGTAAGTAACCTGCGTACACAAATGCAGTTGGGATTCCAACTTTGGATGTGTTCCCTACATGGATTTTTTATTTTTTTCCCTTTAATTGCTTTTTTTTTTTTTTTTTTTTCTCTTAAACTGATTTTCTCACTTAAGAGAATAGGAACCGAATTGTTGGACATTGGTAACAATTTCACATTGGTTTTCTTGCCGCTTAAATTGATTTTCCCACTTCTGAAAATAGGTGTTGAATTGTTGACTATGTACTGATTTCATTTTTTCGTTTATTTTCACTTCAAAAAATACATATCGAATTGTTAGGGTTAGATACCAAATTGTCGAATTAGATAATAACTGGTGCAAATATGTACCGGTTTTGTTTCTTTCAATGAAGTCATAAACTGAGACCCCTAAATTTGCCACTTTCAACAAACCTAGACCCCCAGATTCGCTGCTTTCAATAGACCCAAACCCCCAATTTCCTTTCTTTCATTTTTAGACAAAAATAATCCTCATAAACCATTCAAGAATCTTATTTAAACCCAAAATCCAAACACAAATTGTCATTACAATGAGAAATTAATAAATCCACAACAAACAACCATTAGAAAGACAAATTTTAATCAAACGTAGCAAGCGAAAGACATTAGGATTGATGATTTGCGGTTCTCTTCCACAATCACAGTTGTCCACTATCATTGTCATTGTCATTGCCACACTCATTGATGGTTGTCTTCTCCTTCTCCTTCTCCTTCTCTCTCTCTCTCTCTCTCTCTCTCTCTCTCTCTCTCTCTCTCTCTCTCTCTCTCTCTCTCTCTCTCTTTCTCTCTCTATTGTTGTTGCTCTACCTACAAAAGTTACTCTAAAAACTTACTTTTATATCAGGGGCCTTTTTGTCTCATATCAATACTAAGTAACATTAAAATGCAGACTATTTTATGTACATACATCCATATATACATATACATACATATATACATACATACATACATAAAAGTTGCGTGTTCGGGTCTTGTCCTTCTATTGAAATCTCAAATCAATTACAACAGTTTTACAAATTTAATGCCGAGTTGAAACAGTTTGGTCCACTGGAATAATGGCCGGTCATTAGTTATAGGTTACTATCCAGTACAAAATTTATAGTCCTTAGGACCCCAATTTTTGGACTCTGCAAATTAATACATGCACAACTCAAGATATTTACTGCAACATGAATTTAATGTTGTCTTTACTCTTTAGATGTCTACTCCAACGACGCGTGGCGTTCTTATCTTACACATCTACCTTAATAATGCATGTGATTAGTGTTGTACATTCATGTCTTTTGTTTTACATGCAATTATATGTTTTAATTTCTCTTCAACAATGCCTATTTTTTTAGGTAGAAAGGCTTTGTTTACTGACGGCAAGATCATTTACAACAAGGAGTAGCAATAACTTTTAGCTAGCTACATATTTTACACATTTTTTCTTTTCTCTTAAGAACTGCTATAAATAGAGAAATCACCCTACTCACATCAAATTATGGGACCATTCTAATGCAATATCTACGTGATTTCTAGTAGCAATAACTTTTAGGTAGCTACATATTTTACACATTTTTATTTTCTGTTAAGAACCGCTATAAATAGAGAAAATCACCGTACTCACATCAAATTAGCTACAAATTTTACACATTTTTTTGTTTTTCGTTAAGAACCGCTATAAATAGAGAAAATCACCTTACTCACATCAAATTATGGGACCATTCTAATGCTAGAGCAACGTAATCTTAGAATCATAACCACCACACACTAGAGTCTCAGGACGTAGCTAGGATAATCTGTTAGGGTGGGCCAGAATAAGTTTTTTAAATGAATACAAAATATTTAATAAATTGAAGCACATACGTACACTTAATTAGAGCCTAGAGGATACACAATGAGTTTTATCTTTTAAAATTCATATTGTAAATAAATATATTAACTAAAAAAGAAAAGTAAAAAACCCAACAAATTATAAAAGAAATATAAAATGCAAGTATAATCAAACATCAATAAAACCGAATCTCAAGATATTTAAATTATCAAACTTATCAATTATAACATCAATAATATAAATAATCTATTGATGCTATAATTGATAAGTTTGGTAATTTAAAACCTTTGTTAAGGTAATCCGGAGGTTATCTCTGGAAACATTTTATGATACTTAATTCAATGTTGATCTCTTTAAAATTGGTTTATTTCACTAAAAAGTAGCTGGTGAATTATTCTGAATGAATAATGAACTGTAAAATAATCTTTTATAAGAAGAGAAAACTTACTTTCTAGGTGTCGCAATGCATGCAAGGGTGTTTGCCACTTGTCACTTAAGTTGACTTTGTGCTAATAGATGTTCGTTGCATGTTGGACAATTGTCATTGATTTTGTGGGATAGTCTTCCTCAAAGGTTTATTGTTCTTTCGGAGGTTAAGGTTTTTTGCCTTCGAGAATGAATTACTTTGCTTAATTTGGAATCTAAAGTTGCCTTCATCCGAAGTCCGCAAAATGTTCCACATATTATGTTTCTACTATACTGATGTCTCCACTCCCCGTTGGTCCTATCTTGCACCCATACATTGCCCCCAAATCGACTTCACCTGAATTTATCTGGTTAGGTCAGGTTGGTTCAAATTGGGTGCCGGTGTTCCAACTTGGGTTGCAACAGTCCAATATTAAATGTTTTGTTGGCACATTAAATGCAAACGTGGGTCAAGGCGTGGGAAATGATAACTATCACTCTAATTGACGTGCAACGATGGTTACAATGATAATTGTTGTTGAGGAGGCATGCGCATCATAATCAAAGCTTGTACAACAAATCTTAGCCATTGATCTATGCTCATCTCAATTGCTAGGATCAATCCTTGTCCTCTATAACAGTGACTTAACTTTTTTTCACTTTTTACTCACTTTGAATTTTCTTGCTTTCTCTCTCTATTTGTAGACTCTCTCTCTTAAGGTAAATTTTCCATAACTTAACTTGACAATGTCTTCACCTTGAAAATGATTGCAGCCTGCTAAAGGTGTCATCGAACCTTCGCTTCCAATAGGTCACGAAGGTGCCATTCTTGCCCATGAGTTAAGTTCTTCCACTTTGCAAGAAGTTGCCAAAGCTCAGATGCTAGAAGAGGTCTTCGAAGGTATCATGGATGCAAAGGCACCGAAGATAAGGATCGGGGGAAAAGCACCTATAAGGGCTATGTTATCTTGAAAGTAAAAAACAAGATGACTTTGAGCAAACTTGAGGTGATCAAGGAGCTCTTTATTGAGTTCCTTGTCTGAGTTAGCAAGTCGTACGACAACGAGCCTACAGCAGATTCGGAGGAAGCTTGGGTTGCCATCCACCTAGCCTTTTTTGAGGTAGGCCTTTATCTTGCTTTCTAGCCTTACCCTATAAAGATATTAAGGCTCACAGGAATTACCCCCACATAATTGAATTTCAAGGGATGGCAGATCCTGATTGGTCTTTATGTTCTCTGAAACATAGCATGACACATGGCATATTGTGCATACTTTAGGCGAAGGTGACTTTAGACGCCAAATAATACAAAGTAATTCACCTCAAAGGCAAGAAACCTTGACCTTCAAAAGAACCATAAACCTTCGGGGAAGACTATCCTACTAAATTAATGACAAATGTCCAACATGCAGTAAATATCTGTTAACACAAAGTCGACTTAAGCGACAAGTGTCAAACACTCTTCTATGCATCATGACACCTTAAAGGTAAGTTTTGTCTTCTTATAAAATACGATTTTGTAGTTCATTATTCATTTAAAATAATTCACTAGCTATTTTTTTAGTGAGATAAATCACTTTTACAGAGACAAATGATGTTTTAAGCATTGGAGGGTATTTCCAAAGACAACCTTCGGATCACCTTAATGCTTGTTTTGAAGGTTTACTTGCAGTAACACGTTTAACATCCATCATGTGAAGATCGAGCTCATCCGAGGTCTATCAATAATCTTCGTACAACATTTTCAACTATAACAAGTGGTATTTGTGGGTAAAAACAATAGAAGTATTTGACACAGATAAAAAAAGAAAAAAAATAAAAAACTACTAAAAAAAAAAGAACATTTTGAAATGTTTTCTCTAATTTTCTACTAATTGTTGCGAATTACATATAAGCTTTACCAAAAACCACATAGTATTGTATTATACAGTCCATTAGTATGAAATTATATGGTGCCCAAGATTTGGTTTTACTTAAGTTGTTTGCTATTACATGATTTTTCTTTTCAAGTTGGTGTGAATTTGGAGCACACTACACATGTTTGAATTTCCATGTGTTTACTAATGCGAAACAATTTCTAGAAAATTTTTACTTAGAAAGAGTTGGTTTGTTCATCCAATCTACATATTTTATCATGATTTAAGGTACCCCAACTGTTTATGATGTTACATATATGGACCATACCATTAGAACCAAGTCCGTGCATGAGACAAGATTCATAGCCACATAGCATCAGATTTTCCTTTGACCTATATTTCCACAATATTAATTATAGGGATAATTCCAAAAAAATTGTGCGTAGTTTGCCTATATCCCCTTTTTGCCATCCATGGTTTTATTTTTATTTGAAATAGTGTCTAGAGTTAATAAAAACACTCAAAATACCTCTTAAAGACATATGAAAAGATGACAATGCCCTTGACGGTCTCAGATTCTGTATGATTGACTTAGTTAACCATTTGACTTTAAGGACAAAAAAGGAAATGCAATAAAATATTAATTAAAATATAAAAATCTAAGTAAATAATATTAAATATAAAATTATAAAAAAATCAAGATATTTATGTTTTAAATATATATATATATATATAAGAATAAAAGTAATTTTTTTTCCTCTCAACTCTCTCTCCCCCCCCTCTCTCTCTCCCTTCTCTCTTTTTCTCTTCTTTCTCTATCTTCAGTTGGTGATGATCTCTACGAGGGTGGCGCAGTGGTTTGATGACAATGACGGCAGGTGGGTTTGATGTAGTAGGTCTCTCTTCATCACCTCACTGCTCTCTCTCATCATCTGTCTTCATCATCTCTCATTTTCTTCATTCTAGATGGTGGAGACCACTGTGTGTTTGGTTTTTGATTTTGTTGGGTGGTGGTGACGTTGGGGTTTGATGGCGAATGGATGGTGGTGGTGTTGGGGCAGTGGTGGATCCAGAAATTTATGTGAGGGAGGTGGGGGAGGAGGAGAGGGCACTTTTGTTTAATAATTACAAGATCAAGAAACCAAACTATCTGATTTTTTTTTTTTTTTTGCAATGTTTACTTCAATTGTTAGTAAGATGTTATATGAAATAAAAATAGTTAAAATATATAACCAATAGGAGATATGTAATTTTACCTCTTACAAGATTGTAATCAAAATTAAAAAAAAAAAAAAAAATCTTTCTTGATACAAGTATAAAAATAAAAGCATACCAATTGAAAGTTGATTGTATACTAGCCCTCTTCTTCTTATAAGGGAAATTTAAATTTCATATTAACAATAAATAAATAAATAAATAAATAAACCTTTAATTTAGGGATATATTTTCTTTATGATGAGAGTTGTTATTCAAATTGTAAACAAATGTATATAATCAAATTACTCACATTTATTATGAAAGTTACTAATGAAGCTATAATTTTAGTCTTTTATCTAATAAATATATGTGGATTTATAACAAGATAGAATAAAATAAAAATTAAAGATAAAAATAAATGACCAAAAGAAAAAAACTCAAGCCATCAACACTTTTCTATGTTTGTAATAATATGTAGCATTTTATTTATTTAATATATTTAATGACTTAAAAATGACCAAAAGTAAAATCATTTTATTTATATAATATATTTAATGAAGAAAATATTACTAAAAAGCAAAATGTTTTGATGGTGGTTCGAACCCGGGTATTGAAAGCGCAAACGTCACCCCCAAAACACCAGCACATTTCCCTGTTTGCGATAACAAGCATCATTTAACTATATAATATTGCCTGATCTCTTGGAACCAATCGGCCTTTGTGTCTGGGCGACAGATATTCGATAGCGTCATGGTCGCATTTGAGCTTCTTCACTCAATCAATACCAGACGAAAGGGTAGGAGGGCCACTATGGTGATAAAGTTGGATCTTAGTAAGGCTTACGACAGGGTGGAGTGGCCTTTTATTGAAGCTATTCTGGCAAAGATGCAGTTCCCAGCTAGATGGATTGCCCTGGTAATGGACTGCCTCTCCACGTCTAAACTTTCGTTTCTGATCAATGGGAGTAAGGTGGGCAGTCTGGTTCCGTCCAGGGGAGTAAGGCAAGGTTGCCCGTTGTCTCCATATCTATTCTTGTTATGTGCGGAAGCTCTCTCAAGTAGCCTAAGGAAAGCGGAGCTAGATGGCAGGGGAATAGGGGTTAGGTGCAGCAATCGTAGTCCTCTGGTTAGCCATCTTCTTTTTGCCGATGACAGTATACTATTTTGCAGGGCTAATATCCAACATTGCAAACAGATTAAGAGGTTACTGCGAGTGTATGGCGAGGGGTCAGGCTAACAGGTGAATTTTGACAAATCATCAATCATTTTCAGCCCCAACCTGGACGTGAACACCCGACGAAGCTTACAAATCAGCTTGGGGGTTAGGGATAGCCAAACGCATGACAAGTACCTGGGATTACCTTCACTGGTAGGCAGGCGTAAGGTACAGACATTCGCCATGATCCGAGACCGCGTTTGGAACAAGCTCAGAAACTGGAAGCACACGATGTTCTCCCAGGGTGGCAAGGAAATCTTGATAAAAGCTGTCATGCAGGCGATTCCAACCTTTGTTATGATTGTTTTCTAAATTCCTAGTGGGCTTTGCCAAGAGCTGGGGGCCCTAACATCTAAATTTTGGTGGGGTTCGAAGGAAGGGAAAAGGAAGATCAGCTGAGTGAGTTGGGAGAAGATGTACAAGCCGAAAGCTGTTGGCAAGCTGGGTTTTAGGGACCTGCGGCTTTTCAATCAAGCTCTCGTGGCGAAACAAGCTTGGAGGTTGGTTGTGGATCCGAACTCCCTTACGGCTAAAATGTTCAAGGTGAAGTACCATCCTAAATCGGACTTTCTGCAGGCCTCATGCAAGGTGGGGGCGTCCTATTTATGGCGTAGCTTGGTGTGGGGCAGGGATTTGCTATGTAAAGGTCTTCGTCTGCAGGTGGGGGATAGCCAGGGGATTGATGCATTCAAGGATCCATGGCTTCCTAGACCATCATCTTTTAAACCGATTACGCCTTCCTCAACCGCTCAGTATAAAGTGGCGGACTTCATAAAAGCCAACTCTCACAGCTGGGACATTAGCAAGCTTAGTTAGGTTTTCCTCCCGGTGGATCAGGAAGTGATCCTCTCAATTCCTCTTAGCTCCCTCAGTATTTTGGACCAGTGGAGATGGCATTACGATAAAAGAGGGATGTTTTCTGTTAGGAGTGGGTACAGGGTTGCTTGTCTCGCGACTGAAGAAGGTCGTGCCTCCATTACATCCTTATCCCGCTGGTGGAAGTTTTTGTGGAACATTGGGTTCCCTCCCAAGGTTAAACATTTTCTCTGGAGGGCCTGCCAGGGGATCCTTCCTGTTAAGGTGAACTTGACCCGTAGAAAGGTCACCTCGGAGTCAAAGTGCCCAGTGTGTAACGACGGCCTGGAGACGGAGCATCATATTCTCTTCAGGTGCCCCTTTTGCGTGGTGTGCTTGGCAATATTTGGGGGTTAATAATTCGTTTCTTAACAGGTTTAACTGTGCCTCAGTGGTGGAGGTCTGCAGTGGGTGGATGGATTGGCAGGAGCATGAGGAGGTTGTTAAATGTGGGTTGGTGATGTGGATGATCTGGAATAATCGAAATGCACTAGTTAACGGGGGGTGATCAAGTCGCCCGAGGGTTTGATTGAACGAGCGGTTGTGTTGTTAAAAGAGTTTCAGAGTGCTAGAGCGTCTTCAGTGGGCGGTCTTCCTGTTGGTAAAGCAGTAAAACTGGGAACTTGGGTTCCTCTACAGGATGGAGAGCTGAAGCTGAGCATAGACGCGACAATTAGGCCTGGTCGCTCAGTTGTCGGGGTGAGGGCGGCGATTAGAAATGCTAGAGGCCTGGTGGTTACCGCCATCGCGAAGCAGTTGAGAGGGTCCTTTTCCCCAGTCGTTGGCGAGCTGCTGGCATTGCGGGAGTGTCTGTTGCTAGCCAAGGCCCGCCATCTCAGTATTGCTGCTGCGGAGGTTGACGCAGAGAATGTGGTGTCCCAAGTCTGCTCCAAAAATTGTTTTCGGGGGGACTCCGATATTCTTGTTGATGATATTAAAGGGCTATGTAGAGAGGTTAGGGTAGATAGTTGTCTCGCCATTCCCAGAGCTGGGAACCGCTTGGCACATGACTTAGCTTCTTTAGCCTTGTCCTCGTCGGAGGATTTCATTTGGCATCATGTGGATGTGGCTTTTATTTTCCCCGCTTACGCTCAGCTACGTGGGGTTGTTTGTTAAGTGTTGTAGTTTTAGTTAAAAAAAAAAAAAACTATATAATATTTAATAACTAAAAGTGACAAAAAGTAAAACGTGTCTTGATTGTAGACGGGTTCGAACGTTGGTGAGTTGAAAGTGAAGATGGTTAAAGATTTCCATATTTTCAGATCTTCAACTTCAATAAGATTTGGATTGGAATGTACTTAAAAAAAAAAACACAAGGATTGGAATTTTTTTAATTTTTCATTTTTTTTTCAACAATTTTTTAGACTTGAATGTTATTTATTTTGATTTTTAATAGTTTTACATTTTAATATTACTTATTTATTTTGATTGTTTTATTTTTTATATTGTTATATTTTAATATAATTTTTTTTTTTTATTTTTGATTTTTTATGTCTTTATATTTTATATTATTTTTTAATGTTTTTGTATTATTTATTTTGATTTTTTGATTTTTTATATTTAATGTTAATTTTTTATATTTTTATATTTTAATATTATTTAAATTAAAGGTAAATTCGATATTTTAGCTTCTGTCTAACATTTTCTTTACAAAATTGATGGTACGAGAGATTTTGAATAAAAATGAAGCTAGTAATAAAAAAGGAGATTATACAAACTATGTAGGGTTTGTTGAGATTATCCCTTAATTATATTATGACACATGGGGACATGGAAGGATCACCAACTATTGCAACATTGTATTTATTTTAGTCACTAGTTTATTTTATAATTTTCACTTGTTTTAGGAAGAATTGCAAAAACAAAACTTTAATACAAAGGGCAAATGAAAAGACCTCGACATATTATATAATTGCACAAATACTGTGAGTTTACCCTTCATTACACGGAAGTACCCTGCTGCCAGTTAACTTAATTAAACATAACAGTTTGACCATCCATTCATCATGAAATAACACAAATATCCCTTATAAGATATAATTAATATAAAATCTAAAATAATTAAGAACAAACCTCCGCCACCGCCATGGAAGTTAGTCTCCTTCTAAGCATGAGATGAGATTGGTCTCCATCAGCATGGAGAAAATCTAGACAATCTCCTATCAAATTGGGAGGAGATTGATGATCTCATTGACGTTTGGGGAGAGATTTGGCCGATCTCACCCCACCCAAATGTGGGGGACATTGGAGCATCCCCTAGATCTCATCTACAAGGCGAAGGATATCACCTAGCTTTCCTATGCCTTCATTAGACTTCACTGAAAATGAATCCATCTTTGGCTTATTAATTGCTTTCTTTTTCTTTTTGTATTTTTTCTTTCTTTATTTAAATATAAATATTTTTTGGATATTTTATTTAAATGTTATTATTTAATTTGCCTTTTTTTTTTAAAAAAAAAAGGGCATACTTTTTTTTTTTTAATTTAAATGACTATTTTATCCTTAGCTATTACTTAACCATGGTCAACAACATCAAAGGTACTTTCCTATAATTATAGGTAAACTTGCATTATTTGTGTATTTAGAAATATGATATGGTACTTTAGTTTAAGTTATCCTAAATAAAATTATCACTAAACATGTATCAGAGAAAATTATTAAAAGTGTAGCAAAAAGATTATCTATCATAGCAAATGATTGCTTCATAATTACTTACAAACATCACTTTGTTAATGTATATCTATAAATCACAAAACAATACAATACAATCAACTTCTGCGAAATATTTCATGTTTTTGAGACTTTAAATGCATTTTAGTGAGAGATTAAATTATTAATATACATGAATTTAAAATTAATCACAAGATCGATGGATCATTAGTGTAGTTGCTTCACTAATCAAAAAAATATTACTCAAACTCAGTTTTTAATCACTTCGTGAGTTGATAATGTTGTGTTTCAAGAGGATTTGATGATTAAAAATGAACTGATTTAACTAGCTAGGTTGAGAGGGCAAGAGAGAGTCAGAGTAAGGACAGCTTTATAAGAGAACAAACATGAAATAATTCCATCTAAGGAATTTTAGCCTTCTGTTATTTATGAAGAAACTTCCCTTCTTTATCCCTTAAATTAATGTAAATTTGAATTTATCCACCTCCAATCACTTTTCTTTTTTCATCAACTTTAGTCATGGAATTCAGCAATATGCTCCTCGTTTATATTTTAACTTTTCCCACTCTCCACTAGGTCTCTTTGCTCTCTTTTCCCTTGCCCTCTTTAAGTATTTTAATAAACGTAATTAAGGAACAAATATTGATAAAATCAATCATAAGATTGATCTAGTAATAATTCTCTTGGAATTATACCGCATAGAGGTTGAGTTCAAGTGACTTTTCATTCTCAAACCTCAATTTCATTGTAATGTTTCAAAAAAAAAAATGATAAAATTAATAACTTAAATGACATATTAGGATTATTCTTTAAAACAAATATTGAAAGTTGGTTAAGTTAAAAAAAAAAAAATAATTTGACAGGCTAATATATATTGAAAATTTTCTCAACTTATTATTCAATTATTATGCATAACATTACATTGAATATGATTGCTCTCTAACCCATCTCTCATCTAAATGGACCACAAACTTTACCCTCTACAATTTGCATGCAAAGGGAGATGCCAAATTCCGTAGAGGTTTGATGGCTAATTTCTAGGTGTGTGCCGAATTCACAACACACATAAAAGAGATCCGTGCAAGGATACACGGGTTCACAAGTAGTACAGTAATAAAGAAAGATATCGTTCCCACGAGAATTGTAGCCAATTCGTTAAACACTAAAATTATGTCAAAACTAACCCTATTCAAACTATCGAAAAAAAGAGTGAGAATTGCTAAGGTGAAATTCAAAAATTAAAACTAGAAATTAAAAATCTAACTCAATGGATTAGGATCTCTAGGGTCACAACTTCACTTAACCAATTCACTCAACCTAATTGTCAACTATTTTCACACTATCTTCATCTCGTCCTTAATTGAGTAATTCCAAATTTCTCCATATGTCTTTTCCAATAGTCTAATGGAAATACTCAAGCCTACCTAACCCTTCCTATGTGGATTAACTAAGTCAAGTTTATTAAGTTTAGGTTACTCACTAATGATTATACAAGTACCACAAGTATATTCTTATCTCATGTTACCTATGTCACTTTAATTAGGGTCTCAACGCATATATTCATTTTCCAAGTTCAATATGGTTACTAAATCTCTTAATTAGTGACCAATTAATTTCAGAGCATTAAACATAATTAAAGTGAAAGATAAGAGTGAAGAAACATGCATCAATGATATTAAAAATGTTAAGTTGCAAGGTTAAGTTATATTGTAACCCTAGATATGTAGTTTAATTCATCATTACAAAAGAGAGACAACCTATACTATGTATTAACAACATTTGAACAACAAAATAGACAAGAGAAAGTGAGAAAGTGAGAAATTCATATGGAGTTTGATGAAAAGCTTTCTCTTTCTAAAAGAATGCCTTTCCTTTCCTTCCAAGATGAAGCTTCGTCTCTCTAGTTCTTCTTCCTTGTTGAATGATGCATAATATGAGTCAATCTTAATTCTTTTGCTTGAAGATGATGTAGAATATGAAGTATGAACTCCGAAGACTGCTTCTCACGTCCAACGTTGCTTCTTTCAATAATTGGGGGTGTATTTATAGCTCTCCCAAAGTTAAGGCACAAAAATGAGTGTGAAAGGTTGAAAATACCCTATAAAATTTTCTCTTACGCTGGCTTGGATGAGTGCCCAAAGGGACACAAATGAAATGGTAGGGTGAACTCAGATACGCGTTTGGCTACAAGAGAGCGTGCGGGTAGGCACGCTTTTAGCCTGAGGACGCTCTCAGCTGCGCGTTATGTGGCATGGTAGTGAGCTTGTAGGCGTGCAACTAGTTTGGTGCAACAAGGGAAACACACTCAGATGCATGTTGCGTGATAGAGAGGCACGTGGATCAGCGTGACTTTGGCAGTGAGTGGCGTTTGGTCGCACGCTAGCTTAGTTGGGTTACGCGCAGCTAAGTGTGAAATAAGCAGTATGTAGCGCTTTGATACGCGTTGGCCTGGTTAGGGGCATGGCAATAGGCATACTATTGAGTTAAACCTAGGCTTGATAATGCTTTAATTAAAATTTTCACCTCAAATTGGTTCAATTATTTTAATGTCATCGAGCACACCATATCCGAACTTAATTCCTAAAACAAGTTCACAACCATATTAAACAAACCAACATTTAGTCAAAGATTAAGCAAAAGATTCAAATTTGGAGGCTAAAATCAGGTATCGAAATGGTGTGATCAAGGTTTGACACTTTTTGGACCACAAACTTCTATCTTAGGGGTGGCAATCCGAGTTGGTGGGTCAGGTTAGACATGATGCGAACACGACACGATTAATGAACGGGTTGCACCTTTTCAACACAAACACGATACGATTATAAATGGGTCAATACGAAAACGATACGGTTAACCCGTTTATTTACGGATTATTTATTAACCCGTTTATTGACTTATTTAGCTAACCCGTTTATGATTTAACCATAATGCATTGAAATTTTAATACATATCTAATACAAAATAAAATTAAAATACACAAATATAATCTAAAACCTAAAAATACAAACATCTACAAATGCAATCCAAAACATAAAAATACATCGGAAACATAAAAATACAAACATCCGCAAATATGAGAATAAAAACATAGATAGAAATATAGTCTAATTCTATGTAAACATGAGAAGAAGAATGCAGATCTTTTTTCACTTGGTATCACATGTAGAAAAGTTTGTTAACACGAGAAGAAGGAGAAGAAAGGAGTAATAATGATGGCTTTCTCTCTCTCTCTTTTTCTCTCTCTCTCTTTTTTTTTTCTCTCTCTCTTTATTAGTCTTCATTAGGTGGCCGAAGAAGAAGGAGAAAAAGCTAGAGATGAAGGAGATGCATTGGGTGGCTGCCCATATGGAGTGTGGTGTAGGTGTATGGCTACTGCTAGATGGAGAAATGAGAATGGTATAGGTGTGGTCGTGTGGAGTGTGGTGTGGGTGTGTGGCTGTTATTTGATGGAGAAATAAGAATGGTATGGGTGTGGTCGTGTGGAGTGTAGTGTGGGTGTGGAGTGTGGTGTGGTTACATGAATACCCTTCTAGTATAAAATTACTATTTTACCCTCGTTAAACAGGTCAACCCATGACACGATTAA
This sequence comes from Nephelium lappaceum, assembly GCA_021234005.1. NCBI lineage: Eukaryota > Viridiplantae > Streptophyta > Magnoliopsida > Sapindales > Sapindaceae > Nephelium > Nephelium lappaceum. Next base: position 15,267,373 of record CM038004.1, read on the forward strand.
AGAAACACAAACTCGATATGATTATTAAACGGGTTAAACGGGTTGACCATTTGATTTACTCAACTCGTTAATGCTCAATTCTAACCCATAATATTAGTATCAGATTCGTGTCGACTCGTCGTATCGGGTTCCAAATTGCCACCCTTATTTTATCTTAAACAGTGAATTTATTTGTTCAACAAAAAAATCTTCAAAACTTTTGTTCGTTGGACAAGAAAATTCTTTGATCTAATCTTTTGACTCCACGACGCATCTAGTCACCAAAGTACGTATTTAAATATTCGAAAGGTTTGTAGGAATGATGTTAAAGTGCGTCAAGAGTCACCAAAGTGTACCCTAATCTTATATGTATCATGCGGATAAGTTTTCCATGACATAAATAACCTTCCTTTTGCCCTATATATGTTACAATAATACTGTGTAACAGTGACAGACTCAAAAAGTTTTACGAAAAAAAATATTTATACAAAATAATAATAATAATAATAATAACTAATAAATATTGCCGATATAATCATTTTTTATAAAAATAAAAATTCAATAACATGATGAAATTAAGATAAAATACTATAAATAATGCACTTAATTTAGATGAATTAAATAGTTTAACACTCTAAAAGTTCTAACCATGATATTAAGAGAATAAAAACAACATAACTTATATATTATTATAATTTTTCTTGACTAGACTTTTTATTTTGAATCATTATAATCTCTTTATTAATTTTATTGAAAATATGTGTCTCACATAAATAAGCAAGCTACCATTCAACCATGTATTCCCTAGTTAATTAAGTAAAACTGAAACTATAAATATAGGAAAAAAAAATTGAGGATTTAGTGTTTATTGATTAAATGTAGTAAATTAAAATTTAACATTTTAGGATTTATTGATTAGATGTATGTCAAACTAAAATAATTAAATATAGAAAATAAAAAAAAAACTAATTTAAAATAATATAAAGCTATTGTTAATTTAGAACATAAGAAGAATTACCAAGATTTTGATGACATAAAAAAATTGTTAGTGCTGGTTGGAGATGAATGGTAAAAGGAAAATTTAATATTGGGTGCTAAAAGACAAGAAAATTGAAAACAAAATAACTACTGCAAAGTCAAAAGCCCATAAAAAAAATCTAAAAATAAATTATATATAAAGAAAAATCTGAAATTTTAATTAAATATATATATATATATATATTTTTTCAGAAGAATTTAAGGAGAGGCACTTGTCTGCCCTGGACCCATATTGGGTCCGTCACTGCCGTGTAATAAGAATCTTATAACATGTACTGTGACATGGGGTCACTTAAAAGCAATATGATGTTAACTGGGCCTAGGAAAAGTTTGCGGCTGAAATTGATTTTTAGTGGATCAGCTGACATGCCACATTGTAAGTAATATGATCCTTCACAAAGAAAAGGATCACTTTTGACTGTTGTGGGCAGCTTCTGCATGAATTTTTAAGTTCTAACCTGTTAATCTTATGTTTTAAATGCAACATATTTACACTCTTGACCTACTAATCAATTGGGGTCCCCTTAGATATACCTACAGTATGCATACATTTGACAAAAAAATTATATGGTTGTATTTTAAAATATATGATTGTAATTTGTTATAAATGATTATAACTAAACATATGTGATTATAATTATTAAATGTGATCACATTTACTAACTGTAATCACATATGTTTAGTTATAATAATATATAATAAATTACAACAATATATTTTAAAATACAATCATACGTTTTTTTTTATCAAGTGCATGCATACCTTAGGTGTATACTAAAATGTATCTAATTTAAGATTAAGATGTTGATTGAATGGTTAATAAGAAGATGTGTTTTAATTTGTGATGGGGTTATAAAATACTTATATTTTAAATTTGTAATCAACTATGTGATATAAAGAAGTCTTAATTTCGTAGAATGTTGACAGAATAAATCCTGTCAATTTCCTCGCGGGAGGAATTTGGTAAGAATTGGTTATGTTTCACTTTCCATATTGTGTCACCTAATTTTCTATAGGAGACAGATGATATCTACAAGTCTATTGAAGCAATAGTGCAAGCTTCTCTTAAATTAATGTCACAGCTAAAATGGTTGAGACAGAAAGTATCCTTCCTACTACTTTTGAGTGAAAGGAAAGGACTAAGAACATTTGATTTGTGTTTAATTTACTATGAAAGGCAAAGAATTAGTTCATATATAAATATTATAAATTAGATCACGAACAAAGAGAATAATTCATAAACAATAAAAGTAGTTGAAAGAGAAAAAACTCTAAAACATTAGAGCGTATTGATCATCGTGTGCATCATTAATTGGCATAATGACCAATTCACCTATTTTTTATTAAAAAACTATTTTCAAAATTGGATGCTAATTACAAAACACTCACTAATTTCATTATATATATATATACCCCAAAAATAGATAAAAATCATTGTTGTTATTTGTAATTTAATTATAAACTTTATATCCCAAAAAAAAAAAAAGTTTACTGACCTATATAACTTTTTTTTTTTTCAAAATTTTTGTCTCTCGTTTTTTATTTTTTATTTTTAAAAAATTTGGTAATTATATATTTTGATCACTATTTAAAAAAAGATAAAATGAGAACAAAGAAAACAAAAAGAAATGAAGTTGCAGAGCTATGTTTGCTTCAATTTAGCAATTAAAAGAAATTTTCTGGCATCCACTTAAGTATGTATTTATATATATTAGCGTTAAAGTTGCTTCTTATCATAACTAAAATACATTAGTTAGCCATAGCTAAATGCAAGCATAAATGTAAGTACTAGCTAATTTAATTTTTTAGAGTTTTTATGTGGTGTCATCTTACTTAGAACATATTATATTATATATATTTATATATATAATGTTTTTATAATTAGGTATACTTGATTTTAAAATGTAAGGACTAACCAATCAAATTTATCCATTACATTTTTTCTTCTAAAACAAATTCTCTCTTCTATTTAATTCAAATACAATAAATGAATTTAATTAATTGATTATTACTTTTTAAAATTAAGTATATTTGATTTTAAAAGCTCTATATATATACGTATAATTTCTCCTAACTTTAAAAAGTTACGATGAACAAATTAAATTCATCTATTGTATTCTTTTTTCTAAAACAAATTCTCTTTTATATTCAATTTAAATGTAATGGATAAATTTGATTGATTTATCATAACTTTTAAAATTAGGAAGCACTGACTATAGAAATGTAATAAATGAATTTGATTAGTTTGTCCTAACTTTTTAAAGTTAAGAGACATTGATTATAGAAGTTATATATATATATGTATATATATATATATAGGGTGTAATTATCTTACCTACCCACAAACTTTATCCCTCAATTAGAGTCCTTAGATTGATATTAGTAACCATCTAACAACCAATCCAATAGCTCAAATTGAAGAGTAATATTAGTGGTTAGATAAGATAACTAAACTCCTGTATATATATATATATATATATATATATATATGAGTTTAGCTATCTATATATATGGTTTTAGCTACTTTATCTAACCATTAGCTTTACTCTTTAATTGGAGCCATTGGATTAGTATCAGAAACCACATAACGATCAATCCAATGGCTCCAATTGAAAGGTAAGGTTAGTGATTGAGTAGGGTGTATATATACAAAGAGAGAGAATGTGTGATTTTATAATCAGGTATACCTGATTTTAAAAAGAAATGGCCAATAAATTAAATTTATCCATTGTATTTGAAGTAAATAAGAGAGAAAATTTGTTTTACAAGAGAAAATACAATTAATGAACTTGATTGGTTGGTCATTTACTTTTTAAAATTAGATACATCTGATTATAAAAACAATATCAATATATATATATATATACATTGAAAAAAAAAATTGGGGAAGCACGAGATGGGCACGCTTGACACCACAGATAGAAAATATTGTAGATATTTTCATAAGACATAAATTGTGAGTGGACAGATAGATTTAAAATCAGATATACCTAATTATAAAAACAATATATATATATCTATATATATATATTAAAAAAAAATTGGGGAAGCACAAGATGGGCACGCTTGACACAATAGAAGTACGTGCATTCACCAAAGCAGAAAAATATTGTAGATATTTCATAAGACATAAACTGTGAGTTGACAGATAGATTTAAAATCAGATATACTTGATTATAAAAGTAATATATATATTTTTTTTGAAAAAAAAAAAAAATGGGGAAGCACGAGATGGGCATGCTTGACACCACAGAAGTAGGTGCATTCACCACAGTAGAAAAATATTGTAGATATTTTCATAAGACATAAACTGTGAGTGGATAGATAGATTTAAAATCATCTATACCTAATTATAAAAACAATATATATATTTTAAAAATAAAAAAACAAAAAATTGGGAAAGCACGAGATGGGCACACTTGACACCACAGAAGTAGGTGCATTCACCAAAGCAGAAAAATATTGAAGATATTTTCATAAGAGATAAACTGTGAGTGGACAGATAGATTTAATTTGAACACTTTAAATACATCTACGTGGATCCGTCTGGATTGAAAGTGATGAGGCAATATATACTCTCCAACATGTTGGTACTGATGTAATATTCCCTTTTCATTGAAAAGTCTACCCAAATGTTTGTCTACCTCTTCTCTACAATCTAATAATACCAACAGAAATCAGGTGTGAAGTTGCGGGCAACATAATTACACTTTGCTACAGGTGGTTTTCAAGGGCCCAGCTGTCTTCTATGTATCTAATAACATGATACATTAGCACTGTTGTTTTCATTTTTCAATTTGGGTACAAAAGAAAATATGATTGTTTTTTTTTTTTTTTTTAATTCTAGGAATCTTTATTTGTCAACATATATACAAGGAAATTTTATATGATAATTAAAATGATACATTTCATTATAATTGCATATTGTATAATTTTGTGATTAATTTTCAAATTTTTTCAAGGAAAGTCTCGACTGTCAACTTTTCATGACATATATTCGAATTTTCATGATTTATGTTTAGTTTCTGTGGCACATGAAATATAACTTTTTTTTTTTTTTTTTTTTTTTTTGATTTCCAAAAAATATGTTAAATTTTCTGTGATAAAGTCTGAATGGTTTACCTTGATTCATCTTCGAAATGTGCATGTGTTTACATATACCTCCTCATTTTAACATGATTGGTGTCTAAATCACGCCACATGTCTCTTCCTTCATTGCAGTCAACATCTTTTCCGGCGTCGGCAAATGCTTCTCACTATCATTGATGTAGTGGGGTAATCTACATGTTCTTTAGTCTGCCTCTTCGTTTTAGTGTGGTCAACGTCTAAATCAGGTCATCTTCTCTTATCATGGAGTCGATGTAATGCTTTTGTTTTTTCTTTTGTTTTCGAGAGTTGTATAATTGTATCGTATGATTTTTTGTTTTCTCGATTTTGTATAAAAAATTTTTATAGAGAGTGTTTTGGTAAGATTATGTTTTAGTCTGTACGATAGTGGCTTAAAAATTAAAGAAATATTAGAATGGTGCGTGTATATATATATATATATATATATATATATATTCATTCTTGATGGATGTAAATAGATTTATTGCATCGATTGTATTTAGTTTGGTCGAAAATCTCTTTTCTAGTATAATTTTTGTGTAAATCATATCAACTAGCACCAAATAAATGAAGACTTATTTACTAGCATGAAAAAACTGACTTGAGTTTATAATATCAATATCGTCTTTCAATACTGTCTTTCATTAAAGCCTTATGAGTATTCTATTCTCTTATATCTTAATAACACTCTCCTTTATCTTAACTTCACTCTCCTTTGCATCTTAGTTGTCTTGTACACTCTTGCATCTCACTAACATTCTTTTCAGACATATAAAGTGATTACGTTCATTTTTGAAGTGATGAAGGTGTAATTCGTATTCATTTCCTCTTTGAAGTGAGGGTTGGGGAAGTTGGGCAGTCCAAGGTTTGATGTGAAAATACCTTTAAATGTGATAGTTAGCTTAAATTTAATGAAGGTTTGCATATTCATATGTATATAATGGTTAAGGAAATGGATTTCTACATGTACTTTGATTTAGGTTTGGGTTTGAGTTTGGCATAGAAAGAAGGGTTTGAGAAATCCAGTAGTTAGCAAGTGAACCTGTCTATAATAAGCATGTTTTTGCGAACTAATAAAATCCATGCAATCTAATCTAGTCTCCACAAACTGATCCATGTCATGAGCTAATGTGTGTTTTCGTGAACTATTGTATGTATACACGAACTAATGTATGTTTACGCGAACTACTAGTTTGAGAATAAGTAATTGAATTGTTTTATCTTCTTTGTTGTAGGAAAATGGATTTAATAAGAATGATGATATGTTATAATGATAGATGGGAGGACATACGAGAAGGTGGCCAATAATATGTTGTATTTTCAACTAAAGGTGTACAAGTAAGTGCCTAGAAATCTGACATAGGACTAACTGTTGATGATTCCGAACTCAAAGCTACAATATGATTCGGATAGATATGATCTAAATATAAAAGGACTTGTCATTAATCATGGAATTAAATGTAAGCAAGATGTAAATGATGATGGTGATTTGAACTTTGTCATGTTAGATGATAGAAACATACCTCAAATATGTGTTTCTTTCAAGAACAGGTGAACCATTGTAATGTTCCAAATAATAGTGAAAACAATGATGCGGTTTGTGATAGATATAATTCATACAGTGGTAGCAACCAACCAGATGTTAGAAGACATTGTTTGTAACACATTCCCCACCAATGGATGATTTATGTTAATGCTTATAGTGTAAATGATGAAAACTTTCCATATATACAATTTGAATCGCTGGCGAGATTGAGAGAAAATTTTAATGATGAAATTTCCAACATATTTAAAATTGAAGAACATCCCTATGAGTTTGATGAAGAGGGAGTTGAAGGAAGGCATCCTAAAGAGAATCAAATAGAAAATACTAGCTTATCTCTTTCGCTGGAATGGGTGATTTTGGGGTCAGGAGTCATACTCATTTAAGAAGATATTGTCATGTCTAACCATGACATTGAAAACAGTAGTGTATAAAGGCCAATTTTTCCCATGCAAAAAGGATTTGAAACGTGCTCTTCGACTTTATGCTTTGAGGCAAAACTTTGAATAGTGGGTTAACAGGTCCAACAAGTTCCTATTTCATGCTATTTGCAAATAGGATAATTGCATATGGAAGCATTGGGTATTTGTCGAAAGGAGGGGACTTTCGTCAAAGTTAGAGGATTCATTGATGTGATCTTGTGCCTTAAGGAGGTTCATCATTGTCATCATTAAACTAGTTATGTAATTAATGGAGAAGCTATTGCTCCATGACTATAACATGTTGATGGACAATCATGTGTCTAAAGGACATTATCGTTGATATGAAGATGTTTGGTATTTAAATCACATATAACAAAGCTCACAAGGTATTGTAGTATGCCTTGAATTTAAGATATGAGGATGTTACGAACTCATATGAGTTGCTGCTTGCCTATTGTTATTTAGTTAAATAACATAATCCTAGAACGATCACATGACATGAAGTTGACTTTCTTAATAAATTTAAGTTTTTTTGTACGACCTTAGGCTAATCATTGAGGGGATTTCAAAATTGTATGCGACCATTCTTTGCTGTTAATGGGGCACACCTGAAGGATAGGATTAAGGGAACCATGTTTGTGGCAGTTGCAAATACAAAAATGAATAAATATATCATTTGGCTTTTGGTTATGATGACTCTGAAAATAATCTACCATGGGAGTAGTTCTTGACTTTGTTAAAGAATGCAATTGGTCATGTTGATGACTTGGTTATAATGTAAGATAGCCATCAAAATATAGAGACAACTGTTGAACAAGTGTTCCTATTGACTATCATGGTTTATGTATGTGACATTTGGGCCAAAATGTAAAGAAAACTTATCATTGGTAGGATTTGAAATAGATCTTCAACAAGGCTGTAATAGCGTACACTCAATTTCAGTTTAACCATCACATGAGAGAGTTGACACTACTTCATTGTAGATGTCATAACTCTTTTATGGAAAGGACCCCATAAGTGGTCATGCGTGTCATGCTAATTTTGTTAATGTCAATTATTTGTCATATATATGGAGTGAAATATGAATTTCACAGAGTTCTATATAGACTATTACAAGAAATGTACGGTTGTTGATGCAAATTCATTACCAATAGTCTTGGTTAGGCCTTCTGCCTAATAAGTTATACCGGAAGATGTTCACAATATCGTTGTCCTTCCACTTGACGTGAGACCTCAAATAGGGCAACCAAAGAAAAGCATAATCCCTTTCGTTGGAGCGCACACTTGTACATAGACATGTAAAAGATGTCATTCAAGCAGACACAATAGTCGAAGATGTCACAATCCGGAATCTTTTTAGAATGAAAATAGTGCAAGCAATTCTAACCGCTAACTGAAGATGTCACAATCCACAACCATTAAATTACTCTAGCTCATGTCCAAGTACATAAAGATAAATGAATACTCATAAAGTGTCATCATGTCTACTCATAAATTATTATCATGTCCAAAGTACTCAATATCAACTTTTTAGAATACAAAATATGAAAGAGAAAGAGAAAGACTTATGAGTTAGAGATTCTCTCTAATCCAGATGACTCTCCTTACTCCTTGAAGTGAAAATCCTTCTCTTTCTACAATGAATCTTCAAGTTGACTAGTCCAATCATTTGAGTCTTCTCTACCTTTTCACTAAAGAGGGAATATTGGTAATGTATTAATGTCTTCTCATGTGCTTAGAGAAGTCCAAAGAAGCCTAAATTGGTGTAAAAGTGTGGTATTTATAAGTGGCTTCAATTAAGGTTGAGATTCTCGCTAAAAAAGTCTTGAAGCTGTACTTCTGTCAGGACTTGTAGAGCGAGTTGTATCTTGCATTGCAAGTTGCGTTTGTCCAAGGAAAACGATCGCTGGATGCAACTTGTCTTGCATCTCGTGATGGTCTTGGATTACAAATTGTTTGATGGATTGTTGGATGCACCTCACATTGCATGTAGCGATACTCTTGGTCTGAAATGCACTTCTTGGATTGCTAGTTGTATCTTGCGATGCACCTCACTTTCTTCTCCAATTGTGATTTCTTCAAGCTTTTAAAGTCCTTCAAATTGACCTGAAATGTACCCAATAAGCTCTAAGTTCCCAAGACTTATTCAACTGCACAAAAAATCACTTGAAAAACATTTAAAACATCTAGAATTTGCTTAAGATATAAACACAAAAAAGAGGATTAGAGGCATGAATGAGTGCCAAAATTGAGCACGATCAACTTCATCTGACCGAGTTCAAGCAGTAGTTAAGAAGAAATGTTCAAATTGTCAACAGTTGGGCCACAACCGTTTAACTTTTCTAGGTAGCTACTTAATTCAGATGATGATGATAATGAACCTATTGGGGAAGTAGATGATGCGAATAGTAGCAATTCTTCAGATAGTGACAATTAAAATATAATTATAATTTATTTAACTCTACAATTATAGTTACTTAACTTATCACAAATTCCATTGGCCATGAAAGTACACTCATTTCTGTACTTGTATCTATCATGAATACCTGGACGTATAATTGTTAATAATTGTAAATAGGTTGGATGAATTTCAAAGGATCCAATGCTAGTGCAACTTGCCATTAGTTCGCGAAAGCATTACGTCTAAGCATGGAATTAGTTCATGTAAGCTAGAATTAGTTCGCGAAAGCATGTAAAAGTTCACAAAAAAATTAAGATACTTAAGCTTGACATTTGAACTTCTCTTTCATTCAACTGTTTCACGTGTTGTTCCAAGATATATATGCATTTCCAATTGCAACGTAACATGGATAATCAATATATAAACACAATCAATGAACCATATCCATCTCTCAATATAGTGAAACTAAACTTTATTGATCAACTGTATATAATAATTAACAAAAATACATAAACCTTACTCATCCCAATATAATCATTAATAGTACATAAACATATGAAACAAAACAAGAATCAAACAATCGTGAAATGAGCAAAAATCCTCATCACCATGCATCTCTAATAGATGGGCATCTCATCCACATTGAATGTCAAATCTTGCCTTGATATAATGTGCTTCATGATGTCCATCATTAATGCACCACAATTCCCACTACAACGTATAACATTCTTAGCCATTATATGTAAAATACCAATATTTTGTAAACCACAATAACAACTATAACTCGATTGTTATAGGACTAATGACTTCGCAATATGTACCAACGACATTCACTTCACCAATAACTCCATTCCTCTCCTCATACAGTACCAATCTTAAGTAACAAATCGATCATTTGATAATATCCTTCAAGATTCTTGGACATGCCTAAGTATTGTCTTATTAAAAATCTCGTCAGTAAAACCTAGTGGGATAAAACCTAGACAAGAGAAAAAGAGTGTAGCACACATGCCCAAAAATAAAGAATAATTCTCCCCCTAAAAAATATAAAGCTATCACTATTGTAGTTACTCCAAGATATCGAAAAATATATTTAATTCCATTCTAGTGTCTTCAAGTTGGTATAGAACTAAACATTGTCAAAAGGTTTACTAAAAATGTAATATCTGCTCTTATGTATTGTGCTAAGTATAATAAAACACCAATGGTATTAAGATATAGTACTTCTGGACCAAATATGTTTTCACCATTATCTTTTGGTCGAAATAGATATTTTTTTGGGTCCAAAGATTGGACAACCATAAGAGTACTTACGAGATGAGCATTATCCATATTGAATCCTTTTAGAATGTTTTTAACATAAATTGATTGATGGACTAGTATTCCCTCTTATTTGTGCTTGATCTAAGGCCGAGACAATATCTTGCTTTCCGAAAATCTTTCATCTCAAATTCTATTTTCAAATATTCAATAGTTCTAAGGAGCTCTTCAGGAGTATTAATTAAATTCAAGTCATCGACATATAATGCTATAATTGCAAATCCAAATTCTTATTTATTTATGAATACACATGGATATATAGAATCATTAATATACATCCTTCTTTTATGATATATTCACTAAAATGATTGTACAACATTCGTTTGGATTGCTTCAAACCATATAAAAATTGTTGTAACTTTATAGAATGCGAGTTACGAAAAATTTGAATTATGTGCTTCTAGCATTTTAAATCCTTCAAGGATTATTCTCATAATATGAAATTAACTAGGAGATAATTAATTTTCATATTTTCAATATTAGGTTTTTGCAATAAACCCTTTGAGATACAATTATATCTTACTATCTCAATTTTCATATGAATAATTATTTTTATCAAAACATATGACGTCTTCAAGCGTCCACATGACAAGTCCAATAGAACTGCATAAGTATAGCTTTGCTTTTGTTTTGATCAATAATTCTTATGTCAACATTTATCCATAATCTATGATTCAATATCCTCATCATTTTTTTTGTAATATGTAGAGCAATAAAATCTTAATTTTCTTTAAGTTTTCAATAAACATGTCTCTCCATGGGCTGTTGTAAACTTTCTTGTATTCTTAGAGCAAACTATGATATTTATAGTTCTAGTATGTGCACTTTTTCATATGCAATTAAGATCCCATTTGTGAGTTTCATAGGGGGAGATCCCATAACCTTGTTCCTTGTTCAAAGAATTATATTTTTTAAAAACATTTAACTCTTCAAGAGTTGTTATTTATATGATGAGGATTATATATGACTTCAATGTAATAGTTAAAATGATATGATCTTTCATTATTCATTTCAAGGAACAATAACATTTACTTTTCACAGTTCTATATGTAATGAATGATTTATTTATTGTCATTTATGTAAATTGTTCTTCATGAACAATCAGCCAAGTATAAAATCATTCGGATATGCAATTTGAAAGTAAATGATCCTTTGAACTTTAGGTTCAAATGACTTTTTGAACTTTAGATTCAAATGACTTTACAATAATCGTCATAATGTAAAGATGATATATGTCAATTATAATTTCATGTTGTTAAGTTTTCTAATTTTATCCTTGTTGTCCCCTAACAATAATAAAAATTATTTGTTGGACTTATTTTGTTATTCTTCATGGACTTATTTGCATCATCATAATGTCCTTCTATGACTTATTTATACTTTCTTACTATCCTTTATTGATATGTTGAACTATCATATTGTTATGTAGTGACTAAATTTCAATGTCACATAGTTTCCTTGATCAAGGGCCAAACACATAGTGTCCTTTAGGAATCAAATTGTAATATTAAATATTGTCCTTTACGGACATTTACTAGATAAGAATCTTCAAATTATATAATGGATATCCATGTTACTTCCAATAATTTGATGTATCATTGACTTTGTATTTTTGAATAAAAAACTTTTGATTTCATCATAATTTTTTGATCATATTGTAATTTTGGATTTATCACATTTTTTTTTATCATATTGTACTTACGATCATATCATAGACTTAATCGTAAAATTATGCTTCTGTTATATGACAATAAAAATAATACAATATACTTTTCTTAATGTACATCTAAATAGATTCCTTCAGGATCTATTAAAGTAACAAAGTGCCACTTATACAATATTATTGTCTTTTACTTTGTAATATGCAATTTGCTCTCCTAGTGTCTTTATATATTGGTAAAATGATTAATATGATATTTATATATACTTTAGGTACACCACCATTATAATTTCATAGTTCACCAATAGTAAGTGTTGGAAAACACAAAAGCCCACCCAAAATGTGTTATTAGGCCTTTGGATTATAGGTTGGGTTTTACTCAAAACCCAAGACCAACCCAAGATCCAATATCCAATGTCACTTGGATCATGATTGAAAACTACTAGGGAATTGTCATGGAAGTTGAGTGCAATTAAAAATGTTGGCAGTTTATGACATATAAAACTCTTACTTCAATGTGATAATGTGGTTGCTGCTATTGCATATTTTTCCTGTGACAAAAAATAGAGAAAACACAAAATTTATTTTAACCTTATACTGTGTTGTAAATTTGCTTTCTATCTGTGATTGCTTACCACTCATAGCATTTTTTATTTGTTCCAATTATTACGTTTAAAGGTATGTATTTCAATATCTCTATAATTTAATTGTTATTACTGTTATAATATATTACATTAACATGATATTGTTTAGTGTATGAATGAATATCAACAATGGTATCAAAGCTTTCACATAATAGTGCTCAATTTTATTTTATTTTATTTGTTTTAATTTCATTATTTTTGTTTTAGTTTCACTATTTGTGAACCTTAAATTTTTAAAGTATTAGTTTTATAGGGCAGTAGAGACTTGAAAACTATATGAAAGTAAGAAAAGACACTGATTATTGAAATTTTGTTTGACTTGAATTGGTTAGGAAATTAGAAAACTTCAAATACTCATGTCTTGCATAAACCTAAAGCTATCCTTTAAATATTAATGATTTAAATTGTTTTCCTTTCTATACGAATGATACACCATTGCATAGGGATCATAAAGAGCTTTCCAACGGCATATCATATGACCGATTTTGATGAAATTTGTGCGAGAAAAACAAATTTAACTCAAAACTAAAAATACTGAAATTTGGAAACAAGTTTTGAAAGTTGAAGATAATGAATAGTAACTAGGGACACGTGTCAAGTTAGGAGAGGTTCAGACTAGGCGACATGGCTGTCTAAGATGAAGCCACGTAATACGACGCGTTTCAGCATATGAAGAGTCCACGCATCATGAAATGTGGCCCAATCAGATGAAGCCTCGTGTTAAGCGATGTGGCAATATTTGGAGTGATCGCATGTCAACTGTTTGAACAAATGTGATGGTGCCACGTGTAATGCGATTTGGCAATGCCTAGAGTGGCCATATCACATGAACATATGGCCGTACCAAAGGTTGCCACGTGGCGTACAGAAGGAAGGACACGTTGGCACGTATGTACTGCACATGCGGCCGATGTGCCATAACCATCAGCGCGTGGCCTCAATCAGTGCCTACACATAAGGTCCACGCGCCGTCGCTGATGACAGTTTTTGACTATTGAAAAATTGAAAAAAAAAAAACCATCTCTCATTTTTTTTTTTTAATTTATTTACAATAAAATTTATGAAATATTCGCTCTAGTGGGAGCTGAATTCATACCCTAATCTAATAAATTTTATTTCTTTTTTTTTAGTTATAATAAATTGTTTAACATGCTTAGCATGATAAATTATTTTGTAGATAGCGTATCGTGTTAATCGTTATTATACTGATTCTGATGATGAAATAAAAAAAGTCATTGAGATAATATAAAGTCCTAATAACATCGATATTTTTTATGTTTTGGCTAATGTTAGTAATTTCAAACGACGACGAGGACGTCAAGCCTCTAGACTATGTGCCTTTTGATGTCCCACTTGATATTATAGTCATTTCAGATGATGAGATAGACGTCAAGGTCATTGACATCTCTGATGATGAGCAAGATGTGGAGATCATCAAGATCTTTGAAGATGAGAAGACCAATGTTATAGGGGCTTCTGATAATGAGGTGGTTGAGGTTATGGACATCTCATCGGATGAGAAGGACCTTGAGATGGATGATTTTTGGCATTATGATGACATGGACTATTTTCGATTTTAGTGTGCTTATCTTATTTTATTTGTAAATGTTATATGTATTTGATTTCATAACATTTCTTAATTGTTAGTTTATTTATATCAGTTAAATTGAATGTAAATATCTAATTTCATTTAATATAATTACTTGTGTATTTAATTGAATGATTATTATATTTATCTATTAAAGTGGGTGTTCTTTGCTTAATGTTTTAAAAGGATTGGATTGCACAAAAACCCTTACTCATATACCATGTTTGAAATGCTTGGAGTTGACGATGATTAAGCAGCTTGACTATTTTTTCGACTCTACTCCTTGCATTCACATATTATATTTGTAGGCATACGTTTGCTGCAAAGGAAGTATGAAATAATATAGTGTATGCTAGATTAGATATCCTTTACTTATCTTTGAATAAGATAAGTTTTAAGAAATGGCTTCAGCATCAAAGAATATCATAACAGAGCTTAACAAGGGTGAGAAACTGAATAGTGACAACTATGACATATGGTACTGCAAAATTTAGTACATACTTGAAAAGCAATATGCTTTTGAGACTTCTAAAAATACTATGGTACCACCCTAGTTAGGTACATCTGCTCAAGGTAGAAAAGACATGGAGGTCTATCATACTTGGAAAAGGAAGAATAACATTGCTCGAATCATGATCTTGAGCAGCATAGATGATGACCTTATGTGCATATATGAAAAATATGAGACAGTCTAAGACATATAGATAGCCTTAAAAGACAAGTATGGAGCTATTTCAAGCACTAAGCTGAGGAGGCTTACCATTAAGTTTGACACTTATAAGAAGCATTAAAATCATATAATGAGACAGCACTTTATGATAATGTCATACATGATTCGTGAGCTCAAGTTTGTTAAGCATAACCTTACAAATACGGAGTAAGAACAGGTTGTGATTCGGTCTATTCTCTCTAACTAGAAGAATATAAAGGTCAACATGACTCATAATGACAACATCAAGACGTTTGATGATATTTTGTGTCATGTTGAGTTAGAAGATGAGTGTTTGGAAGCAGCTAAGGCTTTCGGTTAGCTTTATATGACTGAATCTAACAAGCATAAAGGCTCAGACCTTAAGTGTAAGAGAGAGAATAAGAACTTCAAGAAAGAGAAAGGTAACCCTAAGTTTAAGAAGAATGAGATCGAAAAGTGCAAGAAGGGCAAAAGAGTTGGGGGTAAGAAGAACAAGGCCAAAACAATCTGTTTCAACTACAGAAAGTTAGGCCATTTTGCTTATGCATGCAATGAGCCCAGGCAAGAGAAGGCATATTGTTACTCTAATTTGCCTAATTATGTTTATGTTTCTAGTTCTGTATTATTTACTAAATCTCTTTTTTTTTTTTACTATAGACTCAAGAGTAAAAAACCATGTAGCTAGAGACCGTGCAACGTTTGTGGAATATCGTCGAATCAGTCATGTAACAAGATGGATCCACATGGGGAATAATTCACGTGTTGAAGTGAAGGGAATAGGCATATGCAAGCTTGTATTGTATGGTGGTCAAACATTTTATCTCTATGATGTACTTTTTGCTTCAAATATTCGACGAAATTTGATTTCTATTTAAGTACTACTAAAGTTAGAATATGCTTTTAACTTTTATGGTGATTGTATAGTTATTATGTTGGATTCTGTTCGAGTAGGTACTGGTTATATGTTAGATGATTTTATTGTGCTAAATACTGAAACACACGATTTTAATTATGATGATGGTTGTTTTTCTCTAATTGCTTCTTCTAATATTGCAAATGTTGATGCAAATATTTGGTATGCTAGATTGGATCATATAAGTCATGATAGGATGAATAGACTGACCAAAGAAGGATTATTAAGTCTACTTAACAAAGTAGATTTATCTATTTATGAAAGTTGTCTAGTTGAAAAAGCAACTACAAAACCGTTTAGAAAAGAAACTTGAGCTATCCATCCATTATAATTACTTTATTTTGACATCTGTGGTCCGATGAATATTAGAGCAAGGTATGTTGCCCCATATTTTATGACATTCATTAATGATTTTACACGTTTTGGTTATGTCTATTTGATTTCTCACAAATTTGAAGTGTTCAACTACTTTAAATTATACATAAATTTGGTGGGGAATCAATTGGATAGATACATTTAAGTTTTGAGAACTGATTGTGGACGTGAATATCTCTCTGAACAATTCAAGGAATTGTGAAATGAAATGGGTATAGATGGACAAATAACAATTCCTGAAACTCCGCAACAAAATGATGTTGTAGAGAGAATGAATAGAACTTTGTTGGAAATAGTTAGGTCTATGATGGCATAAGAAAATCTCCTAATATCATATTGAGGAGATGCATTATTGACAGCCACATCTATACTTAACCGAGTTCCCATAAAATCAGTCACTTCAACACCTTATAAGTTATGGATAGGTAGAAAACTTAACCTAACTCACTTGCGACCTTGCAAATGTGTAGTTATGTACATGATTTATCTAATAAATATGAAAAACTGGGTGTAAGAAGCAAAAGATATATCTTTATTAGATACTTTTAGCACTCCAAAGGATATGTACTCATTGGAGAATATACGAATGGAGGAGTGATTGAATTAAAATCACGAAATGTCAATTTTTTGGAGAATGAATTTCCTAGCAGATGTGAGATTGATAAAGATGTTCAATTTTATGAATTGGATGATCAAGAAAATGATGTACATCAAAATGCTCTTACGTAGGTAGTTAAAAATTTAATAGGACCTTTAGTCCCTAGTGGGAGCAATGTGATGGACTTGTCATCTCGTAGAAGCAATCATAAGATAATTCCACATTATCGATTTGAGATTGAAGGGGAACCGTTTATGATATCACATGATAGCGATGAGCTGAGAAATGTGAAAGAGGCTCTCAACTCATATGCTAAAGAGTTATGCATGAAAGCTAAGCAAGAAAAAATGGAGTCAATGAAAAACAACCAAGCTTGGGATTTGGTTGATTTACCGCCTAATCGAAAAGCCATTAGAAATAAAAGGGTCTTATGAATCAAACGAAAGACGGATAACACAGTAGAAAGATATAAGACGTGATTGGTTGCTAAAGGTTATGCTTAACAAGAGGGTATAAACTATAAAGAAACTTTCTCACCAGTGGTGAGATTTGCTTTCATACGCCTTATCATGACAATCGTTGCACATATAGATTTAAAGTTGCATCAAATGGATGGAAAGACGATATTTCTCAATGGAGAATTGAAAGAAGAGATTTATATGGAACAGCTTGAGAATTTCATTGTCGAAGGCCAAGAGAGCAAAGTATGTAAACTCAAACGATCCATATATAGATTAAAGTAATCTTTCAGATAATAGTACATTTGTTTTCATCAAGCTGTCATGTCTTATGATTTTATAATGACAGAAGAGGACCATTGTGTGTACATCAAACGATGCGATGATAAATTTGTAATTATCCTTATATGTAAATGATATTTTATTAGCCAGTAACGACAAAAAGTTTGTAACCACCATACAAGGATGGTTGTCCTCAAATTCTGAAATGAAAGATGTGGGTGAGACTGTCTATATATTGGAAGTCAAAATCACAAGAGATCGTTCAAGAAAACTTCTTGCTCTATCACAAGAGACTTATATAAGGATGATTCTTGAACGTTTTAACATGGCTAATTGTAAGCCAATAAATACTCCTATATCAAAAGGATAAACTTTTAGTCTTAACATGTGTCTTAAGACTCTACAAAAACGTGAAAAGATGCAAAAAATTCCTTATTCCAGTGCTATTGGAGTCTTATATATACTATGATGTGTACAAGACCAGATATCTATTATGCTATTGGACTCGCAAGTTGATAACTTTCAAATCCCGGACAAAAACATTGGATTGCTGTTAAAAGAATCTTGGCGTATTTCAAGGGTACTGTAGATTACTCTCTTGGTTATTAGGGAGGTGATCTTCATTTAATCGATTATATGGATGCCGATTGCGGAGGTGATTTAGATGAACTAAAATCCAACTTGAATTATGCATTTTTGCTCAATCACAGTGCCATCTTATGGTCTAGTAAGAAGCAAACATGGATAGTCTTCTCAACAATAGAAGTCGAATTTGTGGCATATTCGATGGTAGTGTCAGAAGCAATTTGATTTAAGATATTCTTGGAAGATCTTAAGATCATTATTGGTGTAGAGCAACCGGTAACTATCTATTGTGACAGTCAAGCTATAATTGCATATACAAAAGATTCCAAGTATCAAAACAAATCTAGACATATGAAGCAAAGTATAATTTTGTGAGGGATATCATAATGAAGAATAAAGTGAAAGTTCAATATATTTCTATACATATGATGATTGCAGACCTATTGACTAAAGTAGTGACTAAAGATGAATATAAGTCACATGCTAAGTTCTTAGGATTGCATAGATTGTAATATTGTTCGTATATATATTGAATTGTTTGAACTGATTTATTCTTCTACTTATGAATATAAATATCAATTCAGTTTGAATCTTCAGTTTAAACTAGCATAAATATTTCATATAAAAACTTGTTAAACATATGTCATCAGGTAGAGACTAGCATTCTTACCCATGCTGTCGCCTTGGTTGTTTGGGAAAACAAGCTAATATGAGACACATATATATCATTGAAAATTATAAGTGATATAATTTTTTTGAAGCTCAAATATATGATTTTGTTGCCTTGACCTGGTCAAGATGAAGTTTTTTCTATATAATAAACTATGAAACCGATCAATGACAATTACCCCATTACCATTAGAACCTGATTAAGTAGGATGTGAGATCTTATATGGCACTTTGAGAAGTGAGCAATTGGGGACTCAATTTAAATGCTCAAATTGCATTTGGAACTCAGATCCGTACAATGAAATAATTATTAGACATATGCATTTTTAATTTAGAATGAAATTCACTATAACACATTATTCATATCATGTGTGCTTGAGTGACCAATATGAAAAACGAAGAATGAATCACTGTTTCCTCATTGTGTAAGTTTCCTTAGAGTTGTAAAGCTCCAAATTGTATCCTTAAAACCATTGGCTTTGCCCTAAAGTCACGGGATGATGTGAGCGCCTTTAGCATATTTTTCAATGTTCATGATAATTCGACTTATGTGGTATGCTTATGGTAGCAATTGTCTTTGTGAACCAAAGGACGAAAATCGAATGAGAAGATTCGATATTTCTTTCATAAAATGGTGTATTCACTGGTCTGCCAATTGTGATCAAATTTGTTATTACAATTATGAGTACATAGAATTATTAAAGCTGAGTGTAGCTTCTTTATAAATTAAAGGAGGGATTAAGTATACTTGTGTTGATGAAATTTTGAAATTGAATTTAGGATATATATGAATAATATGTGATATTTCATCAATGAAATATCAAACTACAAGCTCCAAGATCAACAATTGTTTACGGATCATACAATGTATTTGCCTATACGAATCTTTGAGAACAGATTTGTGTTTGAGTTTGCATCCCTTTATAAACATTGTTCAATTCTATGCGAATGAAAGATGTTGGAAAATACAAAAACCCGCTCAGAATATGTTATTGAGCCTTTGGATTATAGGTCGAGTTTACCCAGAACCCAAGACCATCCCAAGATCCAAGATCCAATATCATTTGGATCATGATTGAAAACTATTAAGGAACTGCTAGAGAAGTTGAGTGTAGTTAAAACTATTGGCAATTTATGGCATATAAAACTCCTCCTTAAACTTGATAATGGGACTGCTACTACTGCATATTTTTCCTGTGATAGAAAATAGAGAAAACATAAATTTTATTTTAAGATTTTTACACTGTATAATGAGTTTGTTTTCCACATGTGATTGCTTACCACCCGTAGCATTGTTCATTTGATTTAGTTATTGCTTTTGAAGGTATATATTTCAATATCTCTATAATTTAATTGTTATTACTGTTGCAATATATAATATTAAGATGATATTGTTTAGTTTATGAATAAATATCAACAATAAGTATTTTCCTTACTTTGCTTTGATGTGAATTCTGCTTCTAGTGGTTAAAATTTATTATGATCACCGAAGCTTTATTGATTTCATTGACCATAATCACTACCATGACTATTAGATGATTTAACATTCGTTTCAAGGAATGATATTAATTAATTTAGTCATATGAGATAAATGGTTTTTCACCCCATAATAATTAACATATCTACTTCATGAGCAAATTTGAAGTATGAATTGTTTCAATCATCTGACTTTGTTTGTTTGTTGATCAAATATACATCTATATAGATATATATATATATATCTATATACGTATATATATATATTTCTTTAAAAATATAAATCGATCATTTTACTAAAAGATATATATGTTGTAATTCTTTAGATCGATTACAATAAATTAATGAACAATTTCTCAAAAGGTATATGTCATATACCTAGTCTCTGTATCTTGCTATCAAGAAAGAAGAAACAACATATCCTTAATCTATAATCTAATGAAAAATAACAAATAAAATAATTAAAAAATTTCATATAAGAGTAAAAATATTCTACCCTTTTTTTTTTTCTTTTTCAAAATTTCACATGTACCAAGATTCAAATCTAATGAAAATATTTGACACCATCAATAATCAAACTAATGAAATTACTTGTATTTTATTATAATTTCAAATCTTATAAAACTTTCGAGATAGAATCTTTTCATATCAAATTCGAATGGATTTATTTTTCTCAATCTTTTTCATTTGCAATTTTGAAACTTTTGATTCCAAAATCTAAATAAATTGTAATCTAGAACTGTAGTAAGAAGGTGAAACTTCTGGTATTGATATTCAAATAAAATGAAGAATAAAGTAATTGAGAATTTAGAATTTCCGATTCTAAGTTTAAAATAAACAATAAAATTTTGGTTTCAAATCTTTCTTTGAGAATCCAATCAATGTAAGCGAATTTGGTGGAGCCATTATGTCATATGCAAAAAACAAGAACATAACATGATAGGGCCAAAACCGTTCAATCTTTGTTTATTTAATTTTTCATAACTTTAGGGAACCACATTGCTTTATGTATATGTATAACATTGGCTTCAAACATAAAGCATCATCTAATGTATTTTATTGTCTTCTTGTTTTAGACTCACAATCAAAGACAGTCTTTCTATAAAATAAGTCAAGGTTGATTATGTCGTTTCAAACAGCTACAATTATTTTATATATACAATTATCCATATTAAGTGTGAAAGCCAACAAAATTTTTAATTGGAATTTAAGTAGAATTTCTAGTGTTTTCAAATAAATCAGGATTATAGAACTTCTAATTCTAGAACACAAAATTAGGTATCAAAAAATCTAATTCTAATTAAATTGGGACTAGAGAACTTTTAGGTCTAAACAAATTTAGAATATAAAACTTTTGATTTTAATTAAATTAAAAATTTAGAACTTCTAGTTCTAATTAAATTGAAAGTATATAACTTTTGGTTCTAATTAAAATGAGAGACTATAGAACCTTTGGTTTTAATTAAAATGAGACTACAGAACTTTTGGTTCTATTTGAAATCAAAACCTTTTAGTTTTAATTTTCACTTACAAACTTCATATTGCAAATAAGAAAGGTGGAAGGAATATCATATAAAATAAGATACCAAAATATAAGTTCAATTTACTTTTGAATGCTAAAGATCCAAAATTACTTTCGAATGCAGGAGATTTAAAAAACAACAACTCCCATAGATCAACATTCATAAAATTATTTGAATCAAATAGTAAGGAAGCAAGTCATATGAATGAATTCTCTTATACCAGATTCATGTTGATAACGTGTTATAAATAAAGCCTAAAAATAATGAATTTAGAACATTAACCAAAACAATAAAGAAAAAGAGAAAATAAAAGAGAAACAGAGAATATAATTCCATTGATAGGATACTTTGAATTATCACAAAACAGGCCTATGTATAAGCAAATTGGGAGAATCATTTCCACAATGAAATAACAATATGACAGGTTATTTCCATGATGGAATAATAACAAACAAGGTAAATAACATTTTCAAATAATTATTTTTTAATTTAATTGTTTTCAAATAATTATTTTTCTAAAAAGTAAAACAAATAAAACAAATTGAAAGTACATGAAAAATCAAACATGTTATTCAAGTTTTGGTTTCAGCCTCCTTGGTTTGTTTCCCTCTCATATACACCTAAGAAAAAGTCAAGGTAAAAACAATACTTGAGAGGATTCCAACCCAAAGGAACACAACTCATGTAGTTTTCATGGGTTTCAATTTACAAACCCGATATTGACCAAACCCAACATAGTCCAACTCAGGTCCGATAATTCCGTGTCTTGTTTGTAATTTGTATAATGCCTCCAAGTCACTCCCAAAATTGCTACCCAACAACTATTGTATAGGATTAAAAGTGTGATTTTAAGGTGTCAATAGGTGCAGTGAGAAAATACATGCCGAGCGATAATATGTAAAGGTTCACATTACTATATAAAATCTATACTACTCACATGATGTTTAGCCTGGTGACTAAACACATCAGCCCGCTTTTCGTAAGCTTTGACTGGTTCGAGTACCACGTCCTACAAAAGTGGACATTCTCCATTTAGTTCACTTGGATATGTGAACAAATTACTCTTAAATCTCTCCAGCTCTCCAATTAGAGGACAGTTGTGGATCCCTCTTTCTCTATTATTAAAGAGTAGAGTTAAATGATGTTGTATTCCAACCGTTTTTTAAAATCTTATCTAAGTGGTTCTAACAGTTGCAAAGTTGATGCAATTATACTTGTAACTTAAAAAAAAAAAAAAAAAAAAAAGTCTATACCATCTAAGGTGATTTAAATCCATTAAAAATCAATCTGCTTAAATAACAAAGGAATTTTAAAAATAAAAATTTTAAAAAACTGAAAATAAATAATCCCTGATTATCCCGCAGGCTAATCACTAAAGCTCCATTAAATTAACTAAATTCTAATGTAAACTTTTGTAGTACTAGTTAAGAAACACCAAAGACTAACTCTACAAAATGGTTTTCGTATTTAAAATCAGATTTCTCTGCAATACCATAATATCTATAAGCCAAGGAAAAAATTAAAAAAAAAAGGACTTGTTCCCTTTGATGCACAATACAAATATCAAAGAGAAGCTACACAAGAAAAATCTAACTACGGTTTATTGTTACAACATCAAAACCTTAAACCTATTGGGGGAAAAGTAATTCACAAACAAAAAATGGGGAATAATCACGCATACACAGTAAAACTACAAACAGAAGATTGAGACGGGCCTGATTTCCTGGAGGGATTCTGCAGCTTGAAACTTTGGATTACTGAGAGTTTTGCGAACATGGCAGAAAGCTATCAAGCATAAACAGTAAGCACGGGCAGAGAACTACAGGGTACCATATATTGATGAGCAAGCACCTTAAAAAATGTTGGAAAGAATAAGCTATAAAGACCAAGAAAGCAAGCTCCCAACACATTTCAACGGAAGAGAACGAGTACTTGTATGATGCATCCACATTTAAGATTGATTGACATAGAGGACAGGGACTAGCCCAGCCATTTTGCCATCCCTCCCAGGGCGTTTCTTCTTCACCTGCAAATAATCGAATACGAGTATATCAGCTGCCAGCATGACTTTATTTAAAATGATTTTCTTACTGGTAAGGAAACTAGTTGGTTGGTTGTCTACTGATAAGCCTACTCAGATTGGTGGACAAGAAGAGTAGGACAAGAAAGTATAAATGAACAAAGAAAATCATGTTTCATTTTCTACATTTATCCTTTGCTTTGTAATACTCACATAGAACCATCCATCCACTTCATACTCAATTTCAACCTCCTCTCCTGCTGTCAAATTCAACTGCAAGGAATGAAAAAACCATAGTTAATCATCAATCAATCGACAGGTTTGACATTTCTGTGTGGCCTATCAAATGTTAACCAGAAGATCAAATTCAATACGTGCAGCATCAATCAGATAGATTATGTGCAGAGTCAATCAGATATTAAACCTGTGGATTTAATTGTACAATGAAAAATGATATATAAATAGACAAGCATTCATATGCCGAATATTTGGAGAGGCAAAACCTTCCCAAATAATGAAGCAGCAGTTCTTGTTTCTAAGGCCAAACTGAGAATCACCTACCTCATCATCCCCCCCAGCAGTAAAATCATAAAGTGCAGATCCTAATTGACGGCTTCCAGAAGAAACTCTATCCTCATCTCCTGATCCAAAACTTTGAGACCCACCCCCAGCTAATGGGTTCTCAAATGACTCATTCCTTTGCCTGGAAGGTGATGTGTATGGTGGAGGCTCTTCTCTAATCTGAAAAAATTTCCAACAATCAGAACCTGAACTCAATTCATACTCTAGAAGAGTGATAGGAGAATTATGAGAGCCTGTCAACCCTTACCGGAGAACCATAACCCTCGTACATTGATGAGAAACCACCCATGGATTGATTGCTAGACCTGCTTGCTCTTTCCTGCAAGATAAGTGAGTCAAAGATCAATGTAATATCCATATAAAGTAACTACTGATTCATGAGACAAGATCAATAACACCAGGATTGCTTACAGAAACCTGTAGGTGTCATTTCAGATTCCATAATTGTGTTATACCATGACATACACATTCAATTACTGATTCATACAGATATAACAATAAATTTATCTTCTTAATTTTTATGCCAAGCAAGATAAGCTTAGGCTATACTAACAATAAAAATTAAGTTCATTACTCTTTCTTCATCAAAGTCAATACCACAAACTTTGGGCCTGCCTCTGTAATGTATATAACAGCAAATATGCTCTCATTCAGGTCATTTTTTCAAAAATAAATTTATTTACTAGTAAATTCTATACAAACTAATTATAGATAACATCATCTGATCTGCATATAATAACAAGGAGGAAGACAAGTATTATAATCATTCCTAGTAATGTAACTTTCCTAACCACACAAGTACCTAATTGCAAATTGAAAACACAGCAATAGCATTGCTGTCTATACCATATCTCTTTTTATGCACGCAATAGGAGGCTGTGGCTTGTGGAAAGGGCCATAGATATTGCACTGTTGTATATAAAGTTTGAGATCCAAAGTATATTTGCTTCTATTTAGAGAGAAAACAATCCAAAAATATTTGCTATTCAGAAAATTTGGCATATTCTTTTAGAACCATCACTGCATGTATTTCAGTAAAATAATTGGTTCAACTCATGACTAGAGAACCAAAATGTTTTATTTTGTGGACTCCTGCCAAAGCCTCTTTTTCCAAGACATTAAGGAAGAAAATGTGTTTCATAGAATCTTAAACGTTAACAACAACTGGAATGACCCCATTAGGATAAAGGGGATGAGAGAAATAAAGGGATTAAATCTTCTATCTTAAAAAAATAAAAGGCCTAGCATAGTCAAAGCTAACCATTTTATTAAACAGGATAAAAAAAGAGGGACTAGGCCTTCAAACGTAACTTCTAAATTGTCCAAACTATTAATCTGTTTAAAATAAAGGAGTCAAACGGATCGGATTGGATTGATCCAATCCAAATATTTTGTGGATGTCATTGGATTCCAAAATAATTTGAATCGAATTGGATTTATAACTACAAAAGTAAGATCCAAACCGGTCCACAAATCTGAACCTGTATAGCATCAAAATGGATCAGATCACGCCAGATCAAATCCAAATTGGGAATTTTTTTTTTTTTTAAATTAAATCTTGATATGACTGTTATTCAAAGCAAGATCCACACCCTCAAGCATTATTTAAAGGTTTTTAAAGTTTATTTCTATATATATATATATATATATATATTTTCTATTAGATACGAAAATAAAAACAAAATAAGAGAAGGAAAGATAAGAGTTTATCAGGAGGAAATAGGAAGAATTAATGAAGATGAAGACAGATGAAAGCATAGTTTTAAAAAGCCCAAGGTGCATTGTTTTAAAAAGCCCAAGATGGGCTGAGGCTTAAAGGCGCTGTAGAGCCCAAGGCGCAAGGCACAAGGCGTGCCTTTCTACGTAAGACACACCTCTTATAAAAAGAAGTGAAAATAATACAAAATCATAAAATTAGGGTCTTATTTATATATGTCCATATAATTGTAGAGATTTATTTATTTATTTTTCAAATAAAATGGTATAATTGAGTATTTTATCATTACTAAAGGGGTTAATTATAATTTGTTCTAATTTAACTAGATATTTTATTATAAATTAGGGAGTTATTTATAATTTTTTGGGTTTAATTGGGTATTTTATTATAAATTAGGGGGTTAGTTGCTATATATACATATAAATATATATATATATATATGAGTTTTGACATGTTAGGGATTTAGGCTTAGCCGTCAGGCCTGTCATCCTTCCCTACCCCACCCCTCTCTCTTCCTTCATCGTAATTTTCTCCCCTCTCTCTCTCTCTCCCCATCTTTACTTCCTTCACCCTTTTCATTTTTGCCTAACTTTCTCCTTAGTCCTCACCGTATTCTTCATTGCAACCATAAAGCCACCTCCGAACCGTTAGTTATGGCCAGTTTTTTGCCCAAGGCGTGCCGTGGGCTTCTACACCTAGGCGCTCCAGGCGTGCGCCTCTTTGAAGGGGTTGTGCTTGGCTAGCGGTTAGGCGCCGGATGGTGCACCCATTGCGCCTCACGCCTAGGTGTGTTTTTTAATACTATGGATGAAAGATTAAAAAAATAATAATAATAAACAAAGGGATGAAATGAGAGAGAGTAAAAGAGGAGATAACTCATTAAATTGCTTTAAAAAATCTTGGTTATTGCACAAGTAAAATTTTACTAATTATTCAACTAAAATACACACGCACTAATAGTTCTTTTTTTTTTTTTTTTTTTTGAAAATCACTAATAGTTCTATTTCACTTGCACAATAACCAAGTAAAATTTTGTAAAATCAATTTAATGAGTTATTCTCTCCTCTTTTACTCTCTCACATTCCAATAAATTTCTCTCATTTGATCCCTTTGCTTTTTTTTTTTTTTCCTCTTTCATTGGTTTTCATCTTCATTCATTCTTCTTATTTCTTCCTTATAAACTCTTACCTCTCCCCCTTTTATTATGATGTCAAATCCATACACAGCCTTTGTTTTTGTATATGATAAAGAAAAATGAGAAAATATGGAAACAAAAGCTTTAAAAACCTTCAAACAATGCTCGAGGGTATCAATCTCACTTTAATTAACAAACATCAAGACTTGAAAAAGAATAATCCAAATCCAATGTTATATGGATCTGGATGTATGAAATAAATTAGTTTGGCTCTTACTTTTGTGGTTGTAAATTCAATCCTAACCACATACTTTTAAAGTCCGATCTCGTGAAGTTGATAAAAATACAGATATTTTAGTATTTCAAATATTGGATCAGATCATATCCGAATTCAATCGGATTTGAATTTTGTCTGTGTCTGATCGGATTTGAATTTTGCCCAAGTCCAATCGGATTTGGATTTTGTGGATCTAATATGTAATCATAAGAGTTGACCCAAGTTTGGATATTATATCAATCGGATCGAATCTATCTAATCCATATAATTTTAAATCGAACAAGATCTAATCTGCAAAAGTCCATGTTAGACCCGATTTGGATTCCATCCGATTTGTTTAACACCTAATTGTAACAATCTTTATCTTCTAACGGTCATTGACACTTAAAAGACTAAACATGGCAGATCAGTGATGTGACTGGAGATAAATAAACAAAAAATAAATCCATTTCACTAATCTTACCGAGTTCTTGGAAGCTCCATAGGTGGATGGCTTTGAACTAAATAAGGAAGGATAGTTCATTCCACCAAAATGGGATGATATGGAGGTTTCAACTGATCCAGTTGAATCAGGGGAAGATGACCCAGAGGACCTCACATCATCCTCCTGCAAATTACAAGGGTTATAACTAGTAAAAGGTTGATTTTGCCATGTGAATTACTTTCTGGATTTGTCCGACTGGCAAAAAAATGTCAAACGGTTTACCTCTAATTCTGAAGATTCTAGGAGGGTCTTTGCCCACATATCATCATAACTCATTGAAGGTCTAGCAATGACATTCTCCTCATCAACATCTGGGGCATCAGTTCCAGCACCAGCAAGAAATTCATTGACCTACCATGCAGCACAGATGATCAGTAAGCACTTAAAATGATATTAATAAATAGCATAACACTCTAAAGGAAAACTTATGTTATTATTTGCAGCAGATTACAGCATAATTGAATATACTTCTGATGTAGATGGAAGTATCATGCAAATCTTTTGCGATGAACTTCATTCTTTCCTACAGATATTGTGTAAGTGATTATCAAATCACAGAAGGCTGATGATCCTAACTGCTAAGCCCAGCTAGTATTATGTGCATAAAATGAGTCGTAAAGTCTCCTACAATCTCCTTTTGATGTAAATCTAGGTTGCATAGAAGATTAAACAAATTCTCTAGTTTGATGAGCCATTCCACCATACTTATTTGATGCTTATAGGAAAGTTCATATCCAGAGCTTGCTGGAGGTTGAACAATTATTGCTTTATCCCAATGTTGCCCTCGCATGTGCTTTACGTGTATGGATTAGCAGATTGTCACCCTGGGTTTATGTTTGAATTTTATTGATTCTTCACATTCACTCTTTAACAAGATAATTTTGTCATATCAGAAAGGTTTACTTAATATTTTTCTCATGTATTTTTCATGGGAGCAACCGAGCAAGTTAACCGGATGACACCATTATATCAGTAAAGATTCTTACCCTATTCATTGCGGGTGCATTCTTGTCCCACAAGCCATCATCACCAAGGTTTGCTGCCCATGCATTTACTAGGTCATCATCAAGCGTGTCAGGCTCAGCCGGAGTCGATTTAGATTCATAAATTAGGTCAGAAATTCCAGTGGCAACTGCTGGATCACTCAAACCAGTAGATGCACTTATATTATGCCGTGTTCGATAGATGTCGATAAGTTTTGCACTGTTGTAAAATATCAGATACGTGAATGAGATCAAAAACGGTAAACATAACAGACAAATAAAATTAACAACGAATGAGAAAGGCTCCACTGAAAGCAAAATATAACTAAAGCAGTTTCAGAGACGTAAAATTCAAACTTCTCCAGTTAAACCATCCTCATTCACTGCTGATTAACTTATTATTAAACAGATACCATTAATCTCAATGAACTAAAACTCAAAAGAAATTGATAACTACTATATACCTAATTGGCCCCAAAGGAAGGTACTTTGCTCTTGGGACGAAGCAGAACAACGAAACAAGATCTAATAACCTCTCGTGTGTTTCATATAGTTTCTTAAGCTCTTCTTCTGTCCATTCTTTTTTCGCATTATCATGATTGCGTATGTCCCTGATCATAAAGATAAGATATTTTGATAAGTGCCACAAATTGAAACACAAATTAAAAGCTAGCTACACAAAAGTTTCATCTCTCTTACTTGATCAGGTCATCTTGTGCTCTATACATTTCATCCAGAACCTTCAGCATGGGACTTATCAGAACTCCAAGGCCTGTACCACTGGCTCCTTGATCCTCCCCATTACTAAGATGCATCTCTGACAATTGAGACTGCACACCACCCTGAGCTAAAGCATGTAAAAATTCATAAATCTGTAGCCTAAAAGGTTCACCCGACCTGATTGCCATAGTTGTAAGAGCCTGAGCAGCGGTAATCCGAATCTGGAATGTCATATAGACCAGAACTGGTAAGGAAAGCAGAATACTCAAGCAACAATACACATGAAATCTTTCACAATAAAACATATCCTGATGACATATTGAGAACTTATATGGTTCATATAGTAGAAATTATTGAATCTAGACACAAGATAATGCATTGACTCACAAATTTTTTTAATTTTTTCAAGAATCAATATTGGAGCTTAATAGGCATAAATTAGTTGATAAGGGTCTCATTGCCTGTGTCAGCATACAGAAACAGAAACTGATCTACCACTGATCAGAAACCATTATCATTCCAACCTCTAATGGACAACCATTGCTCAAGCATATACCAACCAATATTTTAATGCCATCAGCCACATAGTGGTATTGTTTAACTCCACTCCAAGTTCATAGGTAATTAAAGCTGTAGGATTAACACAATATGATAACTTATACCTCCCAGCTGCCACTAAAAGCACATCTCTGAAGTCGAGTCAATGCACCAGCAAGAGTAGGGTTGCGAGAACTAGCAGCAGCAACCATTTTATCTGCATCTAACATCATCAGTGCAGTGCCCGGAGGAGTTGTAGATTCCCAAGCATATTCAGAAGCAGCATAATTTGCATTTTCACCGAGGAACCAAACCTGCAAATTTATCATTTTTGAGATTAAAACAATAGAAGTCTATTTCATAGTGGCTTTTAGACCAACAATGAACAGTACGATTCAAACAATTCAAGTGAATAACAAAGATGCATACTGCAGCTTGGACTAGCCTCTGTAATGCAAGAGCTGACTTTGGATCAGATGCGGATACCCTATCCACTGATAAAGGTCCAAACATTGACCCAGGCTGTGGTGGTGGTAAGTCAAGCACTATAGTCACTGCTTCCAAAGCAGTGTGTTTTCCATCAGGACCAGCTCCAACAAGGCATGTCTAAAATTCATAAACAAAGATTCAATTAATTACTCCTGTGTACGTTAATTAAATACCAAGAGATCAAATACTTAAAACATAAACAGAAACAATTTTGTACTTGACACTTCATATATCATGGTATGGCAATTGTACTAGTAAAAGCAACAATGCCATCTGAGAAGTGGGTAATCCATAGGAAGAACATCAAAACCGTGTGACCATCAGTAAGAAAAGCATTGGAAGAACAGATACAAAACAAAATTTTCTGAGCAGGAGAAAGATCATTAGAGTTAATATTAAATTGATAACATACTTTCCACAGTAATTGTAACACATCAGCATCAATCTTCCCTGGAACTTTAGTAGCAAAGATCCTTGCAATTTCGAGAAGAGTGACAGCCATATCCGGAGTTGCCTGACAAACAAATGACATAAATTACAAATAAATTATAAAATGAGATAACTCAAAGTAACTACCATTTTAACAAGCATAATACTCCTAATTACTTCATATTTTTCTTCTTGACTTGGCCATAAGGCATAAGCTTAATATCTTATCAAAACTTAGAAGCAGTTGATTCATTTGTCATTTGAGTAGAGCTATACTTTTATTAAACTAGACCAAACTTACAAGGTGAGAATTAAGAAAAACAAAGAAGGTCGTAATGTTTAATTCACATGAATCCACCCTAAATTGGAGAGAGGTTGCAATGATATTCCCATGTGATTGTTTAGTTGTGAGAAAAAAGAAAAGAAAAAAGAAGGGAAAGGAATCACTCTTTCGTTCCTTCCAAATTTAATAATTGTGGTTCCTGGCTGAGAACTTATGAATCCCAATTTCATTCCTTATTTTCTAACTTCTAACTTTATCCCTCATAGTTTTCTATACTAGTGTGATAAAAATAAAATTATAAAAAGTCACAAACTTCTTAAGAATACTTGATGACAGCAGATATTGTAATAAAGTTCCATTGTCCCATGACACATTTGACTCTAAGTGTCATGATTATCAAATATATCGGAACCAATATTGCATGGTCTTTATCTCCTCAATCTCAATGACACTAATTTTGTTAAAATCAGTACCATCTTGATCGCCTTTGTTAAAATCTTGACAGTCCTGAAAAGCTTAGCAAAACAGCTTACTCTGATAAGCCATTCAAGACTCTTAACAAAAATGCCAAAACTATACTGATTTAGTCAAAAAAAAAAAAAAAGACTAATTTTCACAAAAACAGCACATAATGATAGGATATTTGTAAGGTATGTACTATTTTAAGAAACTAAATTACCTATTCTCTATGATCATGGTTATTTAAAAGATCAACAAACAATTTCATAACATTAGAAGCAAAAAAACAGTTCGATACTACAATATGGATTAGCATACTAATCTACCAAGAGTTGGAGGTGCTAAAGCTACATACACACTATATGATTTGACGTCATCACATACCTTGAAACGAGCATGCAAAGTGAGTAAAATATCATTCAATAGTGCTGCTGGCCAAGCTGGATCAGAAAGCTCAGATGCAATAATAGATCCTAGTTCGTCAAATGATTCATAGGGGCTTTGCATCCATATTAATGCCTTGATTACCATAGCTCGAACATAAACACACTCACATGCTACAGTTGTTCGCACCACTTCCATAAGTGAAGCTAATAAACCAGCAATTGTATCCTTGCCACTCGCTCCACTGGATACAGAAGTTGCTCTTCGGATGCCTAGTTAAAATTCAACCGAAAAAGGAAAAATTGTCAGAGACTAAAATTAATCTGCAAGATTATAACAATTACCCAGTTGCAATACAACATTTGGTTTGTCCCTATTATATCAATTGCCAATCTAGAAAAACGTCTGCATCAGCCATCTCAATACCAAATTTATCCGTATGAACATCTAAACCACAGACATTATTCGAACATAGAATTTCACAAAATCCAGGATATCATGCTCCAGCATCAAGTACAAATTTTACCTTAAAATATATAAATCAAATCTGAACAAGTAAATGTTATTAAATTAGTTGTGAATGTATCAGCAGTCATAAAATTATCACAATATACAAAACTATCAGCAATCATAAAATTAACACAAAATACAAAAGTATCAGTAATCACAAAATTAACACAAAATACAAAACTATCAGCAATCATAAAAGTAACACAAATATACAAAACATCAAGAATGATTTCACATAAACAGGAAAACAACAGAAGCTACATAAGTCCTACAAATCTGATTTCGCTGAAGATATTGCACCCAGAAAAAGGTTAATATATACGTTCTTGTAGTCAAGTAGCAGAAAACACAGGTAAAAAACTCACTTGATACAATGAGGTTGAGCTAATATAAGCAAACCTATGTGATAAACCATGGTTAAAGCTTGAATCATTGTCTTTTTCCCTCTTGGTGTGTTATGTGCAAGAGTTATGGAGAAAACTTGAATCATCTTTTTCTTCATTGTCTGGCAGTTGGCAAATTTTGGAGTAATTTGTTTTTTTTGGTTGGGATGAAGTGGGCTGTTTCTAAATCTTTATTTTCTTTCTTTTTGAAAGATTTTAAAGCTCTTGATGGAGGAAAGAAAGCGAGCATTCTTTGGTATTGTGGAGCTTTTGCCATTTTTTTGGATTTTTTGGGAAGAGAGAAACAAAAGAATTTTTAAAGATGTTGAAAAGGGGAAGAATTTATTATGGGATAAAGCTTATTATTTGGCTTCTCTTTAGGTTTCTACTAGCGAAGATTTTAAAGATTCTTCTTTGTTTTTCATTTTGTTTGATTGGAAATTTGTTGTTCGTTGAGTAATTTTTCTTATTGGTTTCTTGTTCTCGTTTTTTACTAGTGTTTTGGTGGATCGTAGGTTCATGTTTATATCTAAATTCTTTATTATGAAATAACGTCTTTGTTTCCTATCAAAAAAGATAAATAAATAAACCATGGTTAAAGTGACAATCCATATACAATCATTTAGAATTGCTTGGATTTTAAAAATCACCAGAATTTGATTATTAAGGATCCTCTTAAATACAAGACAGATCTTATCAAACACATGTAGAGGACAGACACAAGAAAAGAGAAAAGACCTTCAGGGCGCGAGGTTTCATTAGAATCTGAATCAAGTGAATCTACAGTCTCAGAATATGTATTTAAATGAACTCCTTCATCAACATCCTGCAAGCCTAAAGAAAATGCCGCAGCACGGCTTTTTCCCATCTCCTGCACAACTCTAGCTGCTGCATGTAGTACTGGCCTTGAGAAACTACGGAAAGAACTCTCTAACCTAAACAAAAATCAGAAGAGAATAATCATTTCATATAACTATCTTAGTACACAGTTAACCCATCTTATCTCACAAGATAATACAGTAGTAATATTACCCATGAGAAATTGTATCACGTCTAACTTTATCAACATAGATTATTTTGGTTCTACTGGCTCAGCATAATAATAATGATAATAATGATATGATAATGATGCTGATGAAAATGATGATGATATGATGAAAGTAGCAGTAATTATAATAATAATAATAATATTATTATTATTAAGTAAAGGATTTTGATCAACCTTCTCATTACAAGTTTAATAAGAGGTTGTGGGCGCCTTGTCTTTTGAGATTTATCTTTAGAAGCCTTTGGTGGTAGTGAGTCATTTGGTTCAGCACTGGATCCCTTTGATGATACAGAAGGTGCTTCTGGCAACTTGAGAATTTCCCTGGTTAAACGGTACCACCCAGCTGCCCGCTCTTCAGGCCTATAGCACACAAACGTAAGGACTACAGTATTCTTGAAATTAAATTGATTATGGTGGAGAAATACACATACCTCTCCGCATTATCAGATTTTCCCAATACACATAAGATTGCCTCAAAACAGACTCTTTCACTGGGATCCAACAGGAGCTGATAGAGTACAGAGTTGAACTGAGATTTTATGTCTGGCCTCTCTACACCAAATTACAAAGAAGCCAATCATACACAAAATTCAAGCCATACATACCAGCGATACAGAAGGAAACTTCCCAAACACACTTACCATCCAGTGAGCGAGCTCTAGATATTGTATGGCACAACCTGGCCAATGATACTCTAGCAAGGACATCATGCAAATGGAGGACATCCTGCAAAGCCCCTGATTCATGACACATCCAAATATCTTAATGGAAACCACAAAATTGGGTAATAAGGTACAAAATTGACTCTTTCCAATCTTTGGTCCAATTCATCAAATCTGGGAGCTTGCCCCCACATCTGGTTAAAAGCTTACAGATTTTATATATATAATGTTGCACTTCCTTTGTTAATCACTAATAGGAACCACAAAATGGCAAGGGGTCTCAACTGTCAATATTTAATAACCAATTTTCACCGTGTACGGGGCAATAAGACCAAAGTTCAGGTATGTGTATATTTTTCCCTATTGGCTTCTTTACTGGTCTGGCTCCTCAGAGAAATCCTTTTTCTACACCAGGATTCAAAATCCCTGCAGCCCCACTTTAGCCCTTCCAAACTCTATATGAAAAGCTCGAGTCTATTCAAAACTTTTGGGTTACAGTTGCCAAAATTGAACACAAATGATAGGATCCAAAGTAGACGAGCTGGTTTGTGCATATCCCCTCTCTGAATAGTTTTTAATGTGTAAAGAAAAAATGCTTAAAGTATCAACGACCTTTCTATTCACTGCCCTCTAATTGTCAAGCCTTACAATAAGTCCTTGAAAATGGCTAAAATGAGTTGGTCTAAGCCCACCTCTCATAGGGACCTTTTAGCTGAACATTGTAAGCCATAAGGAAAGGGTAAGAAGGCTGCTTTTTTTTGAAAGTGTGCCGTGATAGCCAGCCTTTGCATGGTTTGAAAGAAAACTTAAGAAAGATTTAAGACTTCAATAGGGATATAAGCAAATTCTTATGGGAGAGGGTCAAATCTTGCACTAATCTTCAGGCTTCAATTTCCCAGGAGTTTAAAGATCAGTGTTTATCAAAGTTAGGAAGCAGCAGTTTTGTGAGAACAATGATCCAATTGGCTTTATTGTCTTTCTGTTCTTGTTTTGTGGAATTCTTGTTCACCTATCCCATCGTCTTTTCATAAATATATATATACATATATATATTGTTTCCAACTAAAATAATTTTAATCTTTTCATAAATAGATATCTTGTCTCTGATTAAAATAATTATAACAATAATACAAACAGAAAAGATTAAGAAGACTACCTCCTGGGAGAACAAGCTTTCCTGCACAAAAGTTTACAAGATAACTTGTCAGATGCATGTAAATAATATGCTATGACGAAGTATGAAGAAGATATGCTTGCATGGCAGAAAACAACATGCGATTGTAAAAGGTTTAAAAGATAGTCAAGTCACCTAATGCCATAGCAACAGCATAAGGATCCCTAGTTGCCAGCTCAGAGAGGATTTCCAAAGCATGCCTCACAGCAACAGGATCGGCAAATGAAACCCTACAGTGGAACACAAACCCATATCGGAAACAAGTTTAAGAAAAAAAATAAAAATAAAAAGAGCAACATGAAGATACCATCAACTTGTATTGGAAATGACAAATAAAAGGAAAATTTGAAAAAAGCAACAGCAAAAGATACTGCAACTAAGTGTAAAATATTATCTAGACAAGTGCATAAAGGATAACTGACCAAATGTCTCTAACGAACTACATTAACAAGGAAACCATATATCAGAATTATAAAAGAAAAATCTCTCAAAGATATACTATAAATATCTTGTGATGTTCTCCAAAAAAAATATCCTAGTTTTTGTTTTTCTCCATATCGGTGTGTCATGTGTAAGAATAATGGGAAAATTTTGGACCATCTCTTTCTTCATTGTCCGGTGATGGGTTATTTATGGAACAGATTGTTTTCTTTAGTTGGTTTGAAATGGACAGCCCCTAAAACTTTATGTTCTTTCTTTTTGAAAAAATTTAAACTTCTTGGAGCAAGAAAGAAGGCTAGTATTTTTTGGTATTGTGGAGTGTTCATCATTCTTTGGGTTATCTAGGAAGAAAGAAATAAAAAAATCTTTGAAGAAGCTGAAGAGAACGAGACCTTTTTAGAGGATAAAGCATATTACTTAACTTCTCTCTGGACTTCTTATAGTGAAGATTTTAAAGATTTTTCTTTATTTCTCATTATGCTTGATAGGAAGGCTGTTGTTTGTTGATGTTTATTCCAATCCTGGTTTTAGTTTTTGTTTTGGTTTTTGTTGTTAGTGGATTTCTGATTCACAGTTGTAACTTATTTCTTTTTTATTAATAAATTTGTTGTTTCCTATCAAAAATATATATATATATATATTCAATATTCAAAATAAGAATTTCTGGAAGAGGGAAAAATAAACACCACTCACAAATCACTCATAATCCAAATTCAACTACAAAAGGCCATATTTCTACAAATTTCTAGATAACAATTGACTCCTAATAAAAAAATGCTTCATATCAAAAAAGACAAATCAAAAGTCTTGAATGAATAAAAGTTGGAGCAAACCTTTGACCTTTTATTAGTATTTCCTTCCCATATAATGGGATACATACATTGCATATCCAGTATCATAATGTGATAATAGTACAATCAAACAGAAGTTCCGAAGGCAAGAATTCTTCAATGATAGGCATATATCAATGAAACTGCCAAGTACCTAAAATGCAAGTGGAGGCAAACAAGAACACAGGACATAATGCAGTTCCTTTTACTAAGGGGAGTAGTGGTAAAGGAGGTAAAGGGGAACGGTCAGAACATTAACCTAACACAGTCTGGAAATTTACCAGCCACTAGAACATGATTGGAAGATAAGTAATGACAAGTTTAAGAACAATTTGAAAGGTATATTGTAGATGAACCAACACAAGGGGCAACATCACATGATAATGAAAGCACAACCATGTAATATCCATAGTTCAAAAGCCACTGTCTTAGGACAGTAAATCAATCCCCAAGGTATACTAGCTCAAAAGCAAATTGGTATAACAAAAGGAAGCAAAACAAGTGGTCATCAAGCTAGCCACCATTCATGTAGATTTTTAACGTGTTTCAACTGCATGTCAACTAAAGTTCTTGATTTCCTCAAAAATTTTGTAAGGCACCAATAAGTCTAGAAGAAAAACTGATGTAGGACAAATTAGCAAAAAGAGTTTTCATGAATATAGGATTTGAATGTCTTCAATGTTAAGTTTCTTAGTTTTAATTAGTTTTAAATTAGGAAGTTAAGAGTCAATCAATTAGGATTCCTAATTCTAGTAATTTTAGGACTAGATTCATTATAAAGAGGCTTGATTTGTTTGAGTTTAATATGTTATTGATTATTTTTGTCAGTGATAATAAATTTTAAGTTTTGGTCTTATTGTTTATTTACTATTTACCTGTTTCGATTTCGAAACAAATCTTCTGTTACACCAAAATTGGTATCAGAGCGTGGTTTGCCGTCGATTGATAGCTGAAATTGGTTCAAATGGACAACCAACCCTTGACAACAAACTACGCTTCGCGATTTTTGAGCAACGACTCGATAGAATGGACGAAAAACTTTAACAACTCAATGAAATTGTTGGAAACCATGTTGACCAAATCTCATGACTCTAAGCAAGAGATATTTTAGGAATTCAATTCCTAATGTAGTATTTCCATGTATAAAAATAGATTAGTTTAATTTGTGTAATTAGTCTATTATATTCCTAAAAGTTAGGTGTATATTTCTCTATTTAAACCAAGATGTAAAAGCTAGAAATATACAATACAATTTTATCATTTTTCATTTAACATTTTCATGGTTTCAGAGCTAGGCTTTCGACTCTAAAACCTAAGCCTTTGTTTTTGAGCCCTTTATCATGTCAACCCTTGAAAACCCTTCTGGTCAATCTGACCATCACACTGTCCAAATCTCTATTATACAACTTAATGGAGAAAATTTCCATTGTTAATCCCTATCTGTTCGAATGTATATCCGCGAACTAGGGAAGATCAGGTACTTAACTGGTGATAAGAAGGAACC
Organism: Nephelium lappaceum; assembly: GCA_021234005.1. Taxonomy (NCBI): domain Eukaryota; kingdom Viridiplantae; phylum Streptophyta; class Magnoliopsida; order Sapindales; family Sapindaceae; genus Nephelium; species Nephelium lappaceum. Next base: position 15,306,696 of record CM038004.1, read on the forward strand.
CGACAAGAAGGATGCACAATATGCAACCTGGGAGGCAAAAAACGTAAAGGTGATGGCGTGGCTTACCAACTCTATAAAGGAAGATGTAAGTTCAACCTATCTTAACTATCCAACAACCAAGGAAATGTGGGATAACCTAATATAGATGTACTCAGATATGGGAAATCAATCTCAGATTTATGAGTTATAGCTAAAACTTGGAGAACTAAAGCAAGGAACAAAAACTATGACCAAATATTTTTCAGCTTTGAAGAGACTGTGGCAAGAACTGGACATGTTCAAGGATTATACTTGGAAGGATCCCATAATTGGAACTCATTATTAGAAGGAAATCAATACTTCTCAAGTGTACTCATTCTTAGCAAGGCTAAATGTGTAGTTTGATGAAGTTAGGGCTCGTACCATAGATGTCCCTTGTCACCTCTGAATGAAGTATTTGCAGAAGTGCAAAGAGAGGAGAGTAGATAAGCTATAATGTTGGGAAAAAAGAAGCCAACATCCAGTCCTGTTGAGACCTCAATTTTGATATCACAAGAGAATACAACTTTGAAGGCAACTATTCGCAGACCAAAAGAGAAGAAAAAAATCTGGAGTGACTATTGTCGTCGTCCTTGTCACACTAGAGAAATATGTTAGAAGATGAACGGCAAACCAGAATATTGGAAGGCTCAGGAAAAGGTTCCTCTCATGCAAACTCAGTAGAACAGACTACCTTTACAAAGGAACAAATAGATCAGCTCCTAAAACCGGTGAACCAGTCCTCAACTCCTAACTGTTCTCTTGTCCATATGGGTAACTTATCTACTAGCTTTATAAGTCACAATAATCACACACCCTGGATCATTGATTCAAGTGCATTAGACCACATCACAAGCATATCATCTTTATTCCAAAATTACAGCCCTTGTCCAGGTAATAAGAAAGTCAAACTAGCAGATGGGAGTCTTTCTCCTATTGCGGGAAAAGGATATGTCAAAATATCTTATACTCTCACCCTAGAGTCGGTTTTACATGTCCTTCATTTGTCTTGTAATTTATTATATGTTACTAAACTGTCAAAGGATTCCAATTATTCTGTCATCTTCACATCTCAAAATTGTCTTTCAGGATAAGAACTTGGGAAAAGAGATTGACAATGCTAGAGAAGACAATGGACTCTATTATTTGAAAGCAATAAAAAACAGGCAATAGGACTATCCTATGATGTAAACTCTCTTTCAGATACAGAGCAAATAATGACTTGACATTATAGGCTAGGTCATCTAGTTTTCCTTACTCGAAGCATTTGTTTCCTTCTTTGTTCCAAAAATCGAAAAAATCAAAACTTACAATGTGATATCTGCTCATTCTTTAAGAGTACTTGACAAATATGTACCTCAAAACCATGTAAGGCTTCAAAACCCTTTTATTTAATTCATAGTGATGTTTGGGTGCCCTGTAACACCACATCTTTATTTGGTAAAAGATGGTTTGTAACATTTATTGATGATCACACTAGACTATGTTGGTTGTGATTAAACAAAAATCTGAAGTCCAAAACCTATTCAAAATATTTTATAACATGATTGAAACACAATTTCAAACAAGAATCAATATCTTACAAATCGATAATGGTAAAGAATATTTCAATATAACTTTGGGACAATTTTTAAATGATAAAAGCATCCAACATCAATATACATGTAGTCATATACCCCAACAAAATAGGGTTGTAGAAAGAAAAAACCACCATCTTCTTGAGATTAGTAGGGCTCTCATGCTAGCTATTAATGTTCGATATTATTTGTAGAGAGATGCAGTCCTAACATGTACATATTTGATTAATACGGTTCCCTCTAAAGTTCTATATCATAAAACACCATTCAATTGTTTGAAAGAATTTTCTCCCAAAAATAGGTTGCACTCAAACTTACCTCTCAAAGTTTTTGGGTATACTATTTTTTTGCATATCCCATATATGGGCCGATAAAAACTTACTCCGAAGTCTGAAAAATGCATTTTTATTGGTTATGCAAGTAACCAAAAAAGGTATAAAGTCTTTAATCCTACAACAAAGAAGATACATGTTAGTATGGATGTTGTGTTTCTTGAACAATAACCATTTTTTGAAACTCATCTCCAAGAGGAAAAGTATAGTGTATTTGAAGATAAGAGTAGGGATGAGGGTATTGGTAGAATTTTTCAAGGCAAAGAAACTAGTGCTAGTTTTCCAACACCCTATCTTCCTAGCCTTCCTAGTACTCAAAATGAACTTTTAGGATCTAGACCTATCCATCAAAACACTGTTTCAAGTCAAAATTTGCCTATTTTAAGGGGAGATACATCACAGGACCAGAACTTGGTGGCGAAACGTCAACTTACCACTTAAATACTGGTCTATACCAGGAAGAGGTCTCAAAATAATAGACATCATCAGTCTACTCAAGGCCAAAGTAAACCAGCCGACCCCTCAGAACTTGTTTTGGAACAGTCTTAACCAGGTAATTCCTCTATGACTATTGAACCTACTTTATCTTCTCAATTTGATCCTCCACCTACTGTAACCGAGTCAAACACAGAGCATAACACCAAAATTTTTGACATAGACATTGACATTCCAATTGCTATTAGAAAAGGTATTAGGTCATGTACTAATCACCCTATAAACAAATACCTATCATACCACATGTTATCTAGCAATCATCAAGCCTTCACTTCAAAAAGATCTCACTTTTCCATCCCTAGAAACATACAAGAAGCTTTAGAGTGTTCTAGATGGAAAAAGGCAGCTATGGAGGAAATGAATGCACTGGTTAAAAATAATAAATGGAAGGGTGCTAAGTTGCCTAGAGGTAAAAAAGCAATAAGGACTTTGGATAAAAAAACAAAACGTGGTGGCTAGAAGCAGCACTGAAGCAGAACATAGAGCAACAACTCTAGGCATTTTTGTGAAGGACTTTGGATAAGAAGAATCTTGGAAGACCTTAATATCAAGTCAAACTCTCCAATAAAGCAATACTGCGATAACAAATCTGCCATCGCAACAGCTCACAATCCAATCCTACATGATAGGACTAAACATGTAGAAATTAACAAGCATTTTATTAAAGAAAAAATTGACAAAGGTGAGGTATGCATGCTCTATCTGCCCACTACAGAACAGATAGCTAACATCCTCACAAAGAGCCTTCCTAGAAGACAGCTTGATGATCTAATGTCCAAGCTGGCAATGAAATATGTCTTCAAACCAGCTTGAGGGAAAGAGTGTTGGAAACTATGTTGACCGAATCACATGATTCTAAGGAAGAGATATTTTAGGAATTCAATTCCTAATTTAGTATTTCCATGTATAAAAATAGATTAGCTTACTTTGTTTAATTAGCCTATTATATTCTTACAAGTTAGGTTTATATTTCTTTATTTAAACCAAGATGTAAAACCTAGAAATATACGACACAATTTTATCATTCTTCCTTTAACGTTTTTAGAAATAAAGAAAGCACTTCGGGAGTTTCCAACAAACCCTTACTGCGAAGACTCTCGAAGCAAGACAAGTTGCTGGTGAACGTCAACCTGACTTAACAGGTGGCTGGACAGGGACCACTGGTGATGACAACAGGTGATAACGAAGTTGAAATCTGGACAACCGTGACTTGCACAAACCAAATCTAGGTAGAAGAGACCCACAACCTATGCGACCAGCAAGATGATCCATGCAACCCGACCCAAATCTACAGATTGGAGCCAGCAGAGGCTGAAACAAAGATGATGAGGGCCGACAACCCCAAATCGGCAACGTCAGTGGTCAAATTAGCAGAGGTAGAGGCTCGTTTGATGGATTTCGTGACCCAACAATCATGACCTAATCTCAACCACATCAACCCAACCCAGTTTGTGTATATCAAAGGAGTAATCAAGGTGTTTTTCGGTGGTATGTCGACAGAGGAGGATGACAACCGGAATACGATAGTGGTAGAGGTAGGTTTGCGTCCATCAGAGGCTTTGATGATTCTTCAGGAGACGAGGATAATACCAATGTAGGCAACAACGCTTTTAAGAATGATCGCAATGTTTTTGGGAACACTCAGTATTGCCAAGATCAACAAGATTACAAGATGAAGATTTGATGACCGATTATACATTGAGGACTTCTTTGATTACATACATAGCGTTGAACAATTTTTTTATTATTCAAAGATCTCGAAGGAGCGACAAGTTAGGACAGTGGCATATTAGCTAAAAGCAGAAGCTGCACCTTGTTGGGAACAGTTGCAATTCCACCGTCAAAGACAAGGAAAGCAACGTGTTTGAACATAGGAAAAGATGAAACGATTGTTTAAACAGCAATTTCTTCCTCTTGACTACGAACAATTCCCACGTCAATAGTTTCAGAATTGCCGACAAATGAATTAGAAAGTTACATAATACACTGAAGAGTTTTATCGATTAAGTACTAGGTGTAACTTGATTGAAACTGTGAATCAACAAGTGGTTAGATATATCGAAGGTGTAAGATTGGACATTCAAGATAAGTTAGTTCTCCACAATGTCTGAACATTAAGTGATGTAGTCAATTTGGCCTTGAAAGTTTAGATTCAATTAAACCGACCAGTTAACAAGAAGCCAAGTAATTTTTGAACATTCGCTCCAGATACTTCAACCACTCCAGGAGAGTCCACAATGACTGATAATAGTGAGAACAATTCTAAACTCACTCCTACACCCAGACTCCAAAACAAGGACGAAGTGCAAGTGCTACCCCTAATCAAGCAACAATACCAAATCAACAACTGCATCGAACCAATCCTAAGCCTTACGCGCAACCTAATTTGTCTAGGCAAATGCTTTAGGTCTAATCAACCTAGACATCTTTCGAATAACTGACCTAATCGAAGGATTGTTAATTTTGCTAAAGAAGAGAAAACGGGGGGCTACTCTATAGGAGATAATGATATTTATAAAGAGGCTGAGTATACTGAAGGAGATGAAGGGAAAGCAATTGTTTGTTAGGAGTTACAACATGGCCGAGTCAAAACTCAAGGGTGAGTTTTTTTCAAGAGACGGGGATTGATGTAGGACAAATTAGGAAATTGAGTTCTTATTAAAATAGGATTTAAATTTCTGTAATGTTAAGTTTCCTAGTTTTAATTAGTTTTAACTTAGAAAGTTAAGAGTCAATTAGAATTCCTAATTCTAGTAGTTTTAGGACTAGATTCATTATAAAAGGGCTTGGTTTGTTTGAGTTTAATATGTTATTGATTATTTTCTTCAGTGATAATAAACTTTATATTTTAGTTTTATTGTTTCTTTACTGTTTACTAGTTTCGATTTCGAAACAAATCTTCCGTTGCACCAAAAACAAACAATGATGATATCATGGGCATCTCAAATACAAAAACAGTACGACATGAGAACATAAACAGACAATAAAGTATAAACATTAGGGGACCTTATATAATGTACTCATTTCAGATTTATGAACAATTCTTGTCAATCAAAGGCTGGACCATTAAGTTGCCCCATCTCAAACATCAACAAACTGATAGAACAAATTAATACATGCTTAAGGAATTGGAAAAAAAAAAACAAAACAAAACAAAACAAAACTACAAGAACATAGAAAACCAGCAAATTACAGTGTCCAAGATAACTACATAAATTTCTAAAGGGGCAGATAAAAGGTTTGAGAAAATCTAGAATCTCATTCAACAAGACAACTGATTACCATTACTGATTATGTGTATACATCAGATGATCAAGTTCATGTTTTAAGTGTTGTGTATATCATGTAGATGCAAGCAGCATACTGAGAGTAATGAAAATGTAGCATCGATAAAACAGATCAATGTCAGTTAAAGAGCAGAATGTAAGAAACTAACCCCTGCACAGCCCGATGTAGAAATGCTGGATTTCCTGGATCCAGTGGAAGTCTCCTCAAAGCACTCAAGGCAGCATATTGCAAGTTACCCCGCATGATAGACTAATAATCAACAAAAAATAATTTAAACAGTGGAATAACTCATATGGAAAAAATAAGAAGTTGTGAAAGCATAAGTGGCCTTTATTCTACAGCACATTTTACTTTTTCCATTAACAAAGAAAAGTAGAACCAAGGCGCATGCCAAAAGAGTTGTGATTTGCAAATTGCGATATGAAATAATGTGATTTTCTACTAAGATGAAGTGAAAATCTTAAATTTCCTCCAAGACTATGAAATTTGCATTAATTTGCCAGACAACTGTGATCCTAGTCCAAATTTTATTTGAAGAGGTGGACTACCCAAGTTCACCCATTCACAATCTCACATAATGAATTATTAATTATTATAAGGGTAATATAAAACACTGTTAAGGGTTTTCTGAAGTCACTGGAAGAACTTTTTGCACAAGATAATGTGATCAAAAAGTTCCCTGAACCCAAGTCTAGTACAAACAAATCTCTCAATGACTTCAAGCGAATTATTTTTATAGGAAACAAAAACTTTTTTGAATATAAAGATAAGGAATATAAAACCAGTAGTCCACCAAGACAATGAGCAAAACAAAATACAAAATACAAAATAGAAAAAAATCAATCAATAAACAACAGTCTTCCAATCAAGCATAATGAGAAATAAAAAATTGTCTTTGAAATCTTCACTAGTAGATTGCCCACAAGCTTTATCCCTTAAAAACTCTGCTCCTCTTCAACTTCATAAAAAAATCTTTTGTTTCTTTCTTCCCAAATAACCCATAAAATAGCAAAGACTCCACACTAATAAAGTATTCTAGCTTTCTTTCCTCCTACAAAGCTTTGAAATCTTCCAAAAAGAAAGAAAACAAAATTTCAAGAGCAGCCCACTTCATATCAACCAATGAAAACAATCCACTCTAAAGTTTACTAAGTACTAGACAATGACGAAGATAATTCAAATTTTCCTCAAAACTTTTGCACAAGACACACCAAGAGGGAAAAAGGCAAGAATTAGGATATCTCATAGTTTTAAAAGGCGCAAGGCGCACCGAGGCGCAAAGGGGCTGTGGAGCCTGAGGCGCAAGGCGCAAGGCGCGCCTTTTCGAGGCAAAGCGCACTTTTTATAAAAAAAGTTAAAATATTATAAAATCATAAAATTTGAGTTTTTTTATATATGTATATATAATTATAGGGGTTTTTTATTTATTATTCAAATTAGAGGATTTTATTGGATATTTAATAATAATTTAGGGAGTTATTTACAATTTTCTCTAGCTCTGATTGGATATTTTATCATAACTTAGGGGTTATTTGCAATTTCTACATATATATTTAAAGTTAGACAGCCCTAGCCGTCAGTTCTCTCTTCCTCACCCTCCCTTTCCTTCACCCTCTTCTTTCTTGCCTCTTTCTCTCCAGCTCTCCTCACCGTCTGCAGTCAACCAACCGCCATGTTGGAGCGCCGATTTCGGCGACTGGAATGCCGGTGTGAGGAGAGAGGAGTGGATCGGCGACAAGAAGGTTGGTTTCAAGGTTGTTTGGCGGCCATTCACTAACAATAATGGACTTGAGATGGCGGCTGGAAGACGGTCGGAGGACAGAATGGGTAGCTTTGGGTCGGGGTGAGGTCGTGAAGAGAGGGAGGCTAGTTAGAGTAGAAATGGCAGAAAAAAAAAATGCAGTCACTTATAAGGGCGTCTGGGCTGCAACAGGCGGCGGAAATGGTTGGTCAGCGGGCGGATGGCGGCTGGAGGACGGCCAGACAACAGAATGGGTGGGTTTAGGTTGGGGTGAGGTCGTGAACAGAGAGGGAGGCGGCTGGTTAGGCCGTTAGGGTGGAAATGGCAGAGAAAAAAAAATGCTGTCACTTATAGGGCGCCTGATGCAGCCCAGGCGCGCCTTGCGCGACTGCGCCTGGACGGTGTTCAGGCGCCGGAACGGCGACTCGCGTCGCCCGGCGCCCAGGCGCGCCTTTTAAAACAATGGGATATCTCTTTTGAACAACATCACAAATACTTATTTTACTATGAGCAATTAGCCAAACTAAGAATTTTATCTTGTTAAGAGCTTTCGACTTCCAAATTACACCAGCAAGATCAAACCTTGAATGAGATTCATCATGAATCAACCATTCGAACAAAGACTTACAAGAAAAAAATTTCATGGGAAATCAAGCTCTAAACTCTTTTATCTCCATTCCCACATTGAAAGAAACACCATCAAGCAAGGAAGTAAGCGTAAAAAATTCCTCAATCTCTCTACCATTCAAATTCCACCTAAAATCAAAAGACCATCCTCTAGGTTGAGAAGATCCATCCAATCTACTTTGAAGTAAAGCAATTTGTGAAAAACAATGCTTATATAATCTTCGAAACCTTAAGCAAATAGCAAAGTCATTTCCATAGATCTAACTTCTTTGGCTGCTTAAACAACTTTTTCATAAACTATAGTTCTTAAATTAGACTGTTCAGTAGTAGTAGAAATTTGTGTAAAGGATAAAGATTTATATCTAAGAGGCAACTACCAAGAAATAGGTCACTGTGTGCGTGTAGAATATTAAATGAAATATATCATTATTAAGAAATAAGATACAAAGCTAAAAGACAGCATACGATAAAATACATGAATCAATGACATAATAATTAGCAAGCTTAAAAGTTACCAATAATCAATATGGGAAGCTGATAATATTACCTCTTTGTCACCGCCTTTAGTCCCAAACATGCCCTTCTTACGTTTTTGAGGGACATCAGCAACCTGAAAATAAATTTGTGATTTAAAGCATTACAACACAAGGACAGTCCAAAACAACAAAATTATGTTGTAAATCTGAAAAGAAACAAAATTAAAAAACCGCAACCAATTTATAGATGCTGTTTCACATGAAAGTTGATTGATTTCTTATATGCCAAAAAGAAAAACTCAAAATTGCATTAGTTAAGGCAGAGCTCCAAGCAACCTAATGTAGGCAAAAACAAAATTGTCAATAATGGCTTTCCTATTTCTTTAGAATTTATTTTCCTTTTTCTATTAGATTTATTTCTTTCAATTTTTTTAGGAATTTTTAGTGCTTGTCTAAGTAGAATTTATCCTGTTTCATAACTTGTGCTTGTTTAGAGATTCTAGTAATCAGTTTCCTATGAAGTAGTTTACTTAATGAAATCATGTTCCTTTCAAAACATGAAATCATGTTCCTTTCAAAACATTTATTTTCTGTGGGTCCAAGGTTATATGCATCTACTAGAACAATATCTAGTATTTTTCAATGTGTTTAGGAGCTATTGCGTTTGCATCATAGTTTGACAAAGTAAATTATCTTTCTACATTGTAACAAGGAGCTACTGAGATTGCCTCAGGGTTCAACAACATCAAATTATTTTGCTCTACCGCACAACATCGCAACTGCTGCTTCCAAAACTTTAATATTCAGAGGGCATTATCAAACTTTTCTTTCAAAGTTCCACGTCTGAGGGGCATAACTTACTTTCTCTTCCAAAGTTTCATGGCCAATTCCATGATTCAAATAATGTAAAATTATGTAGACGACTTATGAAATATCACAAAAATTAAATATGTGTTCCTTCCCAAATGAAAGTTTTTCAGGTAATGATTCTAAATCTAATAGGTAAACAGAGTCCTTCAAATTCACAAGCTACTTGTAATTCACTTTCTCATTCAAACCAAGAATCTAGATTTTACATTTATGTTTGAACTTTTGGTCACTCTAAAATGTAAAACAGATTATGTGGGGAATGCGTTGATGAATTGTGCATCCAACCATACAAGGAGACTTATTATTTTCAACCAACACAAGCAATCTTTCTAATCAATTTCTTTGATAGGACTTTCTAATCAATTTCTGATATGCAAGAAAAACAAGAAAACAAAACGTGTTCACTCAAACGATAATGGAACAATTTTAAGGACAAACCTTATCAAGAATGCCAAATACAATTTCGTACAACTTGGACAAAATATCAGTGTTGCTTGAAGGACCAGACGTAAGAGCCTTTAAAGCTTGCAATCTCCGGGCATGAACTTCAAAAATAATAGATAAACAAAAGTCAGACTCTCAAACCAGATCAAAAAGCACTTTTTCCTCCCTGTTAGAAGTCAACTAGGCAATAAGAAAAACAAATTTTCATTGCATTCTAGACAGTAATGTTCAACTAAGCAATAGCAGTGACAAAACCAACATTGCTTGCATTGTAAACAACCATGTTATCATGATGCACTACTTTTGCATCAATCTAGTTTTATAAGAAAAAGAAATTATATTTTTAATGCAAAAAGCGTACAGAAAGCAAATCAGCATTCCACAAAGTCAACATAGAAAAAAGAATGGATATAATGATATAGATATATCACAAGACCAAGGTAGAAATGAATCCCAAAACAAAATATGAAAGAAACTTAAACCCAGGCCAAACAAGAGAGTATTACCAAGAACATGAATACAAACAAAACCAAACTATCCTTTTTTGCTTGGTATAAGCCTATAATAAATTAAAACCCCCAAGTCCCAATGTAAGTGAAACATGATTCCAAAACCTCTTGCATGACAAGATAGTTTACCAACTGAACAAGGTAACATCCACAAGAGTTGAGAACAATCAAACCATCCAAACAAACAAACTAAAAATGCAATTTACATTCCACATCAGGATTCGAAGCTTCTGTTGTGAGTTGATTAACTATTCGTGGTACGACGTCAGCTCTAGTCACCCCTCCACCAGCATCTATGTCAGCAAGAGCATCCCAGTTTGGTGTAGGGATCCCACCACCTTGACTCAATCCTTGTGAACCAGTATCTGATAAAATCCTGGCCAAGTAGTAATACACATAACGTAGGACACTCCTATCTTCACACTGCTGATCAAGCTGTAGAAGACATGAAATAAACCTCAGTCTCACCACCCATTTCAAACCTAAATCCCTCAAAATAACTGAAAACAACATTCCCTGCCAAACCAACAGCTCAAAGCACTAGTTCTCAGCTATAAAATTACAACGACCCAACCCACGATACTTTGCCTAACTACACTAAATTGTAACATAATTATCATTCATAAAATCTAAGAAATAATGGTGACAAGGAAGCATACCATCAGAAGTGACGGTGCCAAGGAAGGATCAACCGAATTGTATACCGCAAGCTTCGGAAACACATGATGCACTAACTGCTTCTGCGAACTTTTCTATTCACAAATTATAGAAATACATAACAACATCATCATTCACTTGAATTTATAAAAAAAATAATAATAAGGCACACACACACACAAAAACACAAAAAATTAGCATTTTGAACACCGAAAAGGCATGGTTACCTGATCCGACGTGGCAGCTAGTTCATGAATGCTCCTGGCAAGTTGTGCATACGAAACCGGCTGCATAGTACATCACACAGAGCTCATAATTGAAGCAAAAACGAAACACCACAATGGCAGTGAGTGAGCGAGTGAGTGAGTGAGCAAGACCTTTTTGTTCTGCTTTTGCTTCTGCGGCATGATATTGCCGATATTACTGATATTACCTCGAACAGGATTCAAAACGGCCTTGGCAGCAGAAACGGTGTCGTTTTGGATCTGCAAGAGAGCTGCTCTCTTCGACCTCCTCTCTCCCAACGTCGTCTTCGACGAAACGCCTCCAGATGCGACCGGCGCCGCCGAGGACGGAGGGTTCGAGGAGGACGTGGTGGAGGCGGACGACGTAGTTGTGGTGGAGGAGACTGTCGAGGGGTCGGCCGTTATCAGATCCATCAATGTCGTGCCGGAAGACTCCTGTGACGATCAATCAAACGCGACAAAAATAGTGAGAAAAATTTTGATTTCGAAAGCGAAGAAATGGAGATCTGACGGAACAATCGACCGAACAAAAAGGAATGGATTTTTTTTACCGCCATGATTGCGGTTGTTGAAGAGACAACAACACTGACTGATTTCAGTTGTTAGGAGAGAAATCAACTTCACAGAAATTAACTTCAGTTGATTTCAAACACAGGCAAATTGAAATGTTTCCTGTTAAAAAAATAAATAAATAAAAATATTGATTTGTATCGTAATAGGCTCCCTGGGTAAATGCGCAAGGGAAGAAATTGTAATGTGGGAACGTGGCGATTGTAGAGAGAGATAATCCCATTGTGTCCTTGTATTTTAACATAATTGCTGATTATATCCCTTTAGTTTTTTATAATCCTATTTCATCCTCTACCATTACTCAAATGTTCGGAATAATTAAAATATCTTTATAGTTTTACTCTTGCATATTGACAATCAAAATTTAATTTTTGACGTCAAATTTATTTGAACATTTCGATATAATACAGGGGACATTTAATCTCTTTTATAAATCGATAAAGGAATAGTAATGATTTTTAAAAATATTGACAAATTTTGGTATTATATCAAACTATAGGGGAAAATAGGATTATTCCATTGTCAAGACGGACACCGTGCAAAAATTAGTGGACTTGGGTTTGATTAATTGAGTTGGGTCTTTAAAGGATGAATATGTTTTTCCAAGAACCATAATTTCACCCCTCTAAATTTGCATGTGCGTCCCTTTAACAAATTTATCCCATTAAATAATTTTTTTAAAAATCCTAATTTACCAAAAAAGAATATTATTAGCACCAGAATCAGCTTACTTTCCTTTCTCTACAAAGTTAACCATTACAACCAAAAGTTTAACTTACTTTCAAGAGTTGACCATCACACAAATTTAGTTTATTTTCTTTTCTTTGTAACCAAGATTTTAGCTTACTTTGAATTGTAATTATTTCCTTTATTGTCTACATACTTGATTGTATATATGTCTATTATTGTATAGTTTATACAATTGAGCGATGAAGCAAATTCAAATCACAAAATTTCACATTGTATTAGAGCTTTTTTTTTTTCTCATTGCCTTCTCTATTCATCCATTATAGAGTCATGTCTATTGATCCAAATCAAACTACACAAACATCTAATTTGCGAGATCTATATCAAACTTGCCAATTGCAGATGTTTCTTTACCATGCTTTCTACCTCATTTGATCATCCTAGAGCCTTTCTTGTATCAAATGTGCTGACAAGTGACAATTATCCAACATGGAAAAGATCCATGAAGATGTCGTTGAATGTTAAAAATAAACTAGAATTTTTTTTACAGTAGCATGGTCATGCCATCGAAGGATTCCCCATATTTAAAAGTTTGGGAACAATGTAATTATATGTTGTTGTCATGGATGCTCAATGGAATTGAGAAAAGTCTGGCTAGCAGTCTGATTTATTGTGATACTTCAAGGTCTCTTTGGATCCAGTCGAAAGAACGATTCTCACAAAGCAATAATCCACGGATATATGAACTCAAGAAGGTCATATTTAACCTTCAACAGGAAGAAAAAGCATTAGTAATTTATTTTAGTACTTCGAAATCATATTAGGATAAGTTGTCCACACTAACCACTATTTCTTCTTACATATGTGAAACTTCACAAGAGTTGCAAGATTTGTTAGAAACTGAAAAAGTTTTTCAATTTTTAATGGGTTTTGATGACACTTATTCTCATATACATAGTCAAATCTTGGCAATGGAACCTTTTCCAAATGTTGGAAAGGCTGACTCAAAAATTCATCAAGAAGAACGTTAACATCTTCTCCATGTTTCAAGTCACAGTCACCCATTGAATCCACTACACTGGCAATAAATAATAAGTCTCATTCAGCAAACCAATCAAATAAAATTTCTCGTACTTTTGGGTAAGGAATGCAAGAAACACAAGGTCGTGGTGAACCATGTTCTAATCATTATGAAAATATGGGCATGTCAAAGCCAAATGCTATAAAATTGTTGGTTATCCACCAAATTGAAGACCTTCGAATCAGTTTCATGTTGCTGCTCCAACAACCACCAAGCCACAACAAACAAATAAGCATTCAATTCTAACAAGTTAGACTCCATTATTATCCTTTAAATCCTCTGCTCCAATTCCAAGTCTCACCATTAAGCACTACAAGTAGTTGTTATCTTTGCTTTTAGCAAATGAGTTTAATCATTCCCCAACTACAAATTTAGTCAATAAACTCCTTCCTTTTTGCAATTCTGTTATACATACTAGTGATAATTAATGGAGAATAGATAGCGGAGCATTTGACCATATGACACCTCATATCTCTTTTCTTAAAATTCCATGCCCACACCTCATGCTAAACCGGTTAGACTACCAAATGGTTCAACTATTTCAACCACCAAATGTGGTTATGTTGAGTTATCTTCTTCTTTATCTTTAAAAAAGAATGTTTTATTAGTTCCTAATTTCAATTTTAATCTCTTTTCTGTGAATAAATTGACAAAATATTTAAATTGTGTTGCTATTTTTTTCCTAATTTTTGTGTCTTTCAGAAGCTTTCATTGAAGAAGCTGATTGGCATGTTGTAAAGGAATCAAATTCTAGTCTTTGGCATCTTTGGCTTGGCCAACCATCCAAAGATTGAATTTATCACTTTTACCCAAATAAAAAGGGAATTTATCACTTTTATTTATGATGTTTCTTCTTTGAGGAATTTATCTTTTATTTATGATGTTTCTTCTTTGAGGAATTTATCACTTTTACCCAAATAAAAAGGGAATTTTTGTTTTTACCCAATATTTTATAAAAATTTGTTTTTGACCTCTCAAACAAAATATTTCCATTGTATACCCAAGATTACTAAATTACCTTAAAATTAAAATTACCCAATTACCCTAACCGAAATTATCAAAATAGTCTTCTTCTTCCTCCTAACATCCAAACCTCTTTTCTCTTACTCTATTCATGGTTTTTCTTCTTTCATTCACCATTATAGCCGAAAGTCAAACCTTCTAGCAAGGGATTCTTCATTGGAGCTTCTTTGTCCATTAAAGGTTTTTGATCCATTCAAGGTTTTTGATCCATTCAAGTGTGATCCATTGAAGGTTTTGAAGCTTCTTCTTCCATTTCAAGTGATTTGAGTTTTGAAGGTAATGTACATGTTTTTGTTGGTTGGTTTTTAGGTTGTTTGTTCAAATTGTAAGCTAAAGGCTTTAAGAGTGATTTGATTGTGATATATGGCATACATAAGGTAGATTTGTAGATTTGCAGTTCCTACAAAATCTGCGACGAAATCGGTTTTTAATTTACCTAAAAAACTGATTTCAGTTTTATAGAGGTGTAAAACTGATTTAACCATGTGATCAGTTTTCATGCCACTGTAAAACCGAAATCGATTTTTCATGTAAATGAAAAACTGATTTGACCAATTTTTCATGTTTTCGATATTTGTTGTGTTTTGGCTGTCATATATTAAATTTTAGTGTTATATGTGGTTAGATATGATCGTATTAGGTAATATTTAATTGCATTTAGTTGTAAAGTGTTGTGCGGTTTTTTGATCTACTTAAAAACTTAGTTAAGCAGTGTTAGCATAATTGTGATATATCTTATATTTTTAATGGTGGGTATTGATTTATAGTGATTTTGTTATGTTTGACTGTACTTTGTAATGTTGACCCATTGTACTAAGACTAATTAAACATTCTTTGAATGTTATAGGAATGGCTCAAGAGACGATCGTAATCAACTTTGATGGAGAGTGGAATGGATCTAACTATGTTGGGGGTGAGTCGATCATGTGTGGGGTCCCCAAATATAGTAGTTTTTCATCGTTGGTGGATGTTGTGTATAGAGAGGCTAGCATTGATAGAAGAAGGTGGGATATTCGTATTTATTATTTACTACAAAGTATGACAAATGGCCAAGTGAAAAAGATACATATCATGTTCGATCTTGGTGTGGTTGGTTTGATGGCGATGAAAAATGTTGATGTTAGAGAGATTTATATCGATAAGGTTGCAAGAGATTTTGGAGCTGGAGTTAGTAGACATATCGTTCGTCCAAATGTCACCGACTCAATACTAGACACAAGACATGACATGCCAAATACTGATAGACCTGTAAATTCGTATATGGTTCAAAGTCAATTTTATCTTACTTCAGGTGTTGGTAGCAATCAAGTTGATGCTTCGGTCACCCAATTTACATCTATGGAAAGTCTCATTAATGACATTAATGATGATTATATGAATGATGTTAGTAATGATGAAGATCAGGACACAGATGATGATGGTGATGGGACAGAGGATAGTGATGAAGAGCAAACTGGAGATAGTGATGAAGAGGAAACTCGATTTAATGATATCATTGAGGATGAAAGGTTTCCAGAAATAAGATTTTTGGGTTTATAATTTCAGAACAATCTTTCACAACCATACTGGATTGTTCCTAGTGTAGAACTAAGCGACATTAAGGCTACTTCAAGCGTTGTGTCAACTGTTTACCAACGTGGTACTTTGTATAAAGGTGTACTCTTTGATGGCAAATAGGAAATGTGTACAGCTATTGGAGAATATGCTTTGAAATCCAATTTTGAATATCATGTTAGACGTTCAGATGTAGAGCGATTTTAAAACTGGTTGCAATGATAAGAGTTATAGCTTTATAGTTCATGCAAGATGCAGAAAGGGTTGTTTGATATGGTTTGTGTTGAAGTATGCGACGGAACACACGTGTCGTCAGATAGCCATGGAATCACATATGAAAAGTGTGAAGGCTATTGTCATCGAAAAATTATAAGCAGGAAAGGTGAGGAAAGATATTTATACACCTAATCGTTTGATCGGAGAAATGCTAGAGCAGTATAGTGTGCAGATCTTGTACAGTAAAGCTTGGAAGGCTTTACAATATGCAAAGAAACTAGCATATAGACAAGTGGATGAGTCATATCAACAGTTTCCGTCCTACTTTGAAATGTTAAAAGTATCAAACCCCAACACAATGACGGCAATTGAGAGAGATGAAAACAATCGGTTCTTTTATTCGTTCGTTGCACTTGGAGCTTGTGTTGAGGGTTTTCGATCTTACATGAGACCGATTGTTGCTATTGATGCCACCCATTTGAAAGGTGAATACAAATGGGTGATTTTTTTTTTCTACCTACAAAGATGGGTCGGAGATGATTTATCTCATCACTTTTGGATTTGTTGATAGAGAGTCAGACCATTCATAGACTTGGTTTTTAAGCAGATTACAAGAGGCAATCGGTGTGTCAGACGATTTACTTACCGTATCTGATCGTCACAAAAGCATATCGAATGAGATTAGTGTAGTTTTTTCTGAAGTACCACACATATTGTGTTTTTTCCACCTGTGGCAAAACCTTAAGCAACATTATAACAAGTATTCGAATGTGATGGAAAAAGCATTTTACAATGTAGCATACAGTTATGTGCTAGATGACCGTAATAGAATGCGGGAAGAAATTCGGGTGTTACATCTGAAATCACATGAAACTTTGGTTAAGGTTGAGGTGAGCAGGTGGTCACGAGCACATTGTCAAAAAAGAAGATATGACATGATGACCACTAACATTGCAGAATCACTCAATAATTGCATGATTCAAGCACGTCGTTTATCAATAACAACTGCACATGAATATGTGAGAAATGTGTTACAAAGATGGTTTAATAATAAACGTTGTGCTGCTGAAAAACTCACGGCTTATGTTACCACTATTGCATACGATCGAATCATGTTGGCAAAAAATTTATCTATGGAAGGTATCGTACATCCTATTACAGAACCGATCACATACAGTGTTCTACATCCTAGCAAAGGCAATGCAGGGGTTAATATTGAAGCGAGCACATGCACTTGCTTGCAGTGGAACTTAGATCAGTTGTCATGTATTCATGCATGTGCTGTAGCCAGGTATCATAATTGTATGTTGTCATTTTTTGTATTTAATGTCATATCATATTTTTACACTTAAATTTATGATACATGTCAGGTTTAAGGACGTCAGTTATGATACACTTTGCAGTCATTATTATAGCACAGAGTGGTTGAAAGTTGCATATGCACGTCCGATCAATCCTGTTCCTAAATTGTCTAGTTGGAATGTTTCCGCGGAAGTTAGAAACATGATTGTACTACCATCCATAAGAAAAAGACAAGCAGGTAGGCCGAAAGAGGTTCGGATTCCTTCAGTTGGGGAAGCCCGTCGAACTAAGAAGTGTGGAAAATATGGTCAGAGGGGACATAACCGTCTTATTGCCTTAACCCCCCTACATCCTCCAGTGGAGGGACAAGTGTAGCTGTAAGTGCAGAAGCCCAAACTAACGAAGCTGCTACAGCAGAAGCTAGAACAAGTGCAAATGCTCATGCAAATACTGTGCCCTCATGAAGATACCGCCTCTGTCATGAGACTAGGCACAACCAACGTCGATGCTCTCAACGGTTTTCTACGCTCAATCTAATGTTGGGTAATGATGCAAACATTGATGATTAGACACATTAATTAATTAAAGCTTTTGTTTTGTTTAATGTGTGTCATGTTATTTTTTGAAATGAATTAAATTACTCAAATTTTGTAATAAAGTGATACTATTCTTTACTCAGATAGTAAAAAAATAGGGAAAAGTCTGTTAAATGTTCATTAATTTTAATTAAAAAAATTAAATTACTAAATAAATTCTAATTTAACAAAGAATGAAGTGAAGTAATTGACATCAAAACGGAAAAAGGGATAAAAATTGGACAAACAAAAGGATCGGTTATTCATTACGTTTAAGACACCGAAATCGGTTTTTAAACTCTCCTAAAACCGATCATTGATTTTTCCCTCATTTTCATCTGATTGGTTTTTCATATGTATGAGAAACCGATTTCAGTTTTTAAACCCCCATGAAAAATCGATCGTTGTTTTTCTTATGTTTATCCCCATCTGATGGCTTTTGGTAGACAATAAATGGCCCCGAATTACTTAAATTTAAACAATTAAAGTAAAATTGGGTAAATAACTTACATAATGACTCTATACGGTGAAATTGAAGTTAGACATAGCATTAGGTGACAATATTTCACATTGTACAAATCTTAATGTAGATTCATCCAACCATGTTTAATTGTAATGTTAATCCATACTGAAATGTAACATCAATTCTATGATTTTTTGTGTTTTTTGGGCACTAGGAACCTTCAAATTTGAAGGGAAAATGGGTAAAAATTGGTCAAACTAAATGATTGGTTTTTCATTATGGTTACGAAACCGATATCGGTTTTTAATATCCCTTAAAAATCGATATCGGTTTTTAATATCCCTTAAAAATCGATCTATGATTTATCCCTCCTTTTTGTTTGATCGGTTTTTCAGGTATATGAGAAACCGATTTCGGTTTTTTAAACACCCCTGAAAAACCGAACTTTGTTTATCTTGCTTTCCCCTTTGATGGCTCCATATGGTGACATTGAAGTTATACATGACTTTTAAGTAACAACGTTTTACTTTGTGCTTAAAGTTAGATCATTTCAATGATAATATAAAGTATACGTTGATTTTTTCGATATTTCTAATTTGAATATTATTGAATTCTATATAAATGAATGAATAATTATAAAAAAAAAAAAATACAATTACTTATATACAACCTCTCCATCAGAGTTTAATATCTATTTTCCTAATTTATTTACTTTATACAATGGTGTCGAAAAGGTATATAGATCCTTAGCAATCTCTGCCCTTAGTCTAATGGCATCTGCAACCTGATCAGGTCGTCTTGATTTCCATGTACTCTCGTTTGATTGTAACAGATCATGTATGTACATGGCCATATATGCTCCACAGCTCGTCCTGTATCAGTAACAAATTAATTAAATGATGTTAACATACCATTAAATATAATATATATATTTATATATTTATAAAAATATATAAAAAAATATTTATATATATATTGATGGGGCACAACCGATCTATCAAGAAACTTACTCACCCATCAGATTGCTGATTCAACTGTTCACCGCTCATCCACGGATAGCATTTCTATCTGGGTCCTCTCATAAAATCCCACAAACCGCAATAAGATAGGCATAAAAAATACCAACGGCTCAAGTGGCTCCATGCGCACAGCTAAATCAGTATGTGCAAGAGAATCATATATTAATATCTTCTTCTGTCTGAGGCACACCTAACAAAGAACCCAATGACTTTGATTTAGGCTACATGGCAGCAACACCTGCAGTTTGAAGGCGTCAGTGATATAGGACTAATTTGAATCATCAAATAATAACTTTTAATTTTCGAACAACACTCACATTTTCAACATCCCACCACGGTACTAATGAGTCTAGCTTGCCAAAACCGAATGCTAGTCACTCTGAGGGTACATTAGCTGTAACCGGATCAAATGCTTTTCCTGTGAGGACGTAATGCTCTCTATAGTACAATGTCATCAATGTCTGCAAGATAAAAAATTAAACATGTTATTTAACTTAAGGGATACATGACGATAAATTGTAGTGGCGTAACTTATTGAAATGTAAACACTCACAAATAAAGAGCTCCCATGAACCGCGTATCTAGTGTCCTCAACCTCATTCAACTTCTTTCGTAAGCACATCAAATAAGAATCGATGTGCTCTGAACCCAACCATTGGTTCTCGTCCTCAATTGTTTGTAGTATGTCCGGTATCACGCACCACTAACAATGATCAACCGCACGCCTAAAATATAAGAAAAAAAATAAAAAATTGTAAATTTTATTACAATAGTAACCAGGATAAAAAGATAATAGTGCTTATTATCAAAACCTGAGGTCCAACGACGTGGAAGCTTTGTATTCATCATAAACAGCCTCTACGGGGTCTACAAACTCTTCCACTTCCTCGACCTGCATTTGGGGCACCTTCTTTTTCTTTTTTGTTGGTCTAGGATTTGTGTATCGTGTCCGCAGAGATGCCTCTAGCTTCGTCTTTCGTTTGCCCCGCTCCTAGATGACCTAATCATGCAACTATAAGCAAATCAAAACCATCAATTAAACATTTAGAATTATATATCAAACTGTAACACAATTGAAATACTATACATACCTGATCATCACCACGTTCAGCATCTGCATATGATTAACCTCCTAAGACCTTCTGGAAGTGGTGGATCTCTTGATCCTTTTGTTGGAGGGGTGATTGGTGGACACTGTGAGATTGATGGACCTCCTGGTCCTCTTGATGGATGACTGTCTGGTCCTTATGGATAGACGACTGATGGATTACCTCATCGTCATGGCGAGGTGACTGATGGACCCCCTCATCCTGATATGGTGGTGGTGGTGGTAGTGGGCTATAGATATGATCATTAAAGACAAAGCTCCAATCATCATCATCATCATCGTCGTCGTCGTCGTCCATAGGAATTTTTAAATGTTCTTTCACTTGTCTCAGCCTTCTATCCATCTTCCTTATTACTTTGTCCATCTTACTTACTTTCTTGTGGGTTGCCTTCTGTAAACCCACTAAATACTCAAATAACTGCTTTACCTGCATAATATATATAAAAATCATTTTACACAGTGTACGCAATTGTAAAAAAAAATTTGACAAAGTCTCCCCTGTTTTTTGAGTATCCAGTGAAATATAACTTGCATATTTAAAATTACACTTCATCTATCACGTTTAGAGACTCCTATCTCACTCCATATGATTATACAAAATGTCCACAATTTTTCCATTTACTCAAATGCATATTCACTTAACAATAAAATAATAATAAAAAAAAGATTCAGATTCGTACCTCAGAATGTACTGTCCGTACATCGTGCGACTTTTTGGTCTATAACTCTGCAAAGGTATTCTCTGATTTGGTCTATACACTTGGGATGTCTTCATGCTGCTCATCATCCTCCCTTGCAAACTTATCAACCTCATCATCACCTCTTTCATCCTCTACCTAATAATCATCATCACCTCGTGCATCATCACCATAATCGTCATCATCATCCTCACTCCCTCCGCCACTAACTTTATGTACATCTTCGCCAACCAAATGTTTCGGATTGAAAGATTTCTAATAATCCATATTTTTTTCGACATCAGTAGGCTCAAAGGTTTACGCAATGCCAACTATCTACAATATATACATAAATAAATAGTTAGTTATATTATTAATACTTTATCTAAATAAGGATAGTTAAAACAAAAAAATAAAAAATAAAGGAAACCAATTTAAATTAAGTTCACCACTTACAGGGGGAAAACCATTCAGGTTGGTTTTGCCTTTCAGGGTCCTCTTAAGTGTCCGTCTCCTACACCTTGGCAGCTCATTTTGCAAGGACTGATTATCTTTCGCTATCTTATCTCGTAACATCGGAATTATTTCCACCCAACCACTACTATAATGCAAAAATGATTAAATTAAAAACAAACATATAGTTAGTGTATAGATATATAAAACCCTATATATCAACCATATTAAGAGGAAACTATAATTATTAACCGTGTTGGGTATACCTAAAATGTATGGATATAACTATAAAGATTAATGGTCTTCGGTGGGGTTTTCACCCGCTCTTCATTAATCGCCATATAGAGGCAGTGGACTAGCGTACTATAGCTCAATATATCCCAAGGGAACAAGTTCCATACCTCTGTATTCTCTATCATAACCCACATAAAGTGACCAATGCTGGCCATGTCATCATGCCCTATGAAGAGATGGAAAGTGATCCCTACAATTGCTAACTTCAATAAATCCTCATTATTTAAAACATCTTCACGTGCACGGCCCTGACGTGCTGTATGACTCATTACCTCAAGAAAGGTGGCTAAACTGGGGACACTCGGTGACACTCCACTTAACAATCGCCATATGATACTCTTCTCATCATTTTGTACCGTATTGAAGATTTATCGATCTATACCCCCAAAAGGAAGTCCTATCACCAATAAAAACTCCTATTTCCCAAACCTATACGTTCTTCCCCCGATTTTAAACCACATTTCATCACGACGCTCACCGGGGACCTCCACCTCTCTAACAAGAAACCATAATAACACTAAAGTAGTAGTTGTATTGTTGTTGCTTATCTTTAAAATATGTCTGAATGGGCACTCTCTTATGAACTGGTCGTATAAGCCTCGTCTAATAATAGTCGCAATGATTTTACCAAGCTATTTTTGACCAATATGTATATTCTCACTCGAATTCTTGCCAATTGTTTGTGAACTATATTTGTACTTGAAATCCATCTATAGAAAACAAACAAAAACAGTAAATGATTAGTATATACTATGATGTGAACAAATAAAATCGATTTTTAACTATGTGTGAAAAACTGGTCAATATCATTGATCGGTTTTTACCATGTGTGAAAAATCGATCAATATCATTGTTGGCATTTTACTTCGGTTTCACATCATTAATCGGTTTTAAACTTCGATTTTTCACAAACTACTCGGTTTTCCACGCCAGTTTTTCACATCATGATCTATGTTCCATCGGTTTTTCACTTTATGATCGGTTTTCCACTTCTGTTTTTCACTTCATGATTGATTATTCACTTTGATTTTGCACAATACACCCAGTCTGTGGAAATTGATGTTCAAAACCGGAGTGAATAGCCGAAGTAGAAAACCGAAGTGAAAAATCGAAGTGTAAAACCGATGTGAAAAACCGAATCAATGTCGACGATGCTGTGATCATCGGAATCGACCATTTTCAATACAAATCCAACCAAATCTAACATATTCTAAACCTAATCGTCATAACCTAATATGCATAACACATAAACCATCTCAAAATCGCAAAATAACATTAAAAAATCTCAAACATGAGACCGGTAAGGTAGATTCGAGTACCTTGCCAAATGGAGATGGTCACTAACGGTCGAAGATGGTTTGGCAAGGTCGACAACTGCGCGAGAATGGTCGAAAACGGTCGAACGATTGGTCAGGCTTGTGCAAATGGTTGATCGGGTACGGGTCGCACAATATGGGTTGAGTTTTAGATGTGCAATCGGTGATGAAAAAACTTTCCACCAGTTTCTTACACATATATAAGCAGGGGCTGTTTTGTAATTACATAATTTGTTTTTTTTTTTAATTTTTTGAAAATTAAGGGCTTATGGGTAAATATGTGTAAGGGCATTATGGGTAATTTGGGTATATAATGAAATTATTTTGTTTGAGGGGTTAAAATCAATATTTTTTAAAATAATGGGTAAAAAGAAAAATCACCCTTTTAAATTGGGTAATTTTGGTAATTTCCACTTCTTCTTTTAATTCCTCTTGTGAAGTTTGTCAACTTGCTAAGCACATAGGTAGTCCATTTCAATTAGATACAAACCGTTCTGAGATGTTTTTTCGATTAATTTTTTACAACATTTTGGGCCCATATCGCACATTATTTCCTCACTATTGTTGATGATCATACTCGTTAATGTACTTGAGTTTATCTTATGTGTCATAAATCTTAAACCTTTCATTTACTAAAAAATTTATGCTCAATGATCAAAACACAATTTCAAACTTCTATTAAAAATTTCAAATTTATCAAAGGAGTAAATTTTTCTTTCTAATCAAATGAAATCTTTTTTTAATGAGCATGGGATTTTGCATCAACACACTTGTGTTGAAACTCTGATGGAAATCAAGTTAGCAATCATAGAGAACAAGGCAGTTCCAATGATACTTTGGGCATCAATGTTGGACCAATGACACGAGCTAAAGCGAAAAGGATGAAAGAAACTTTAACTGAGCTAATCAAGGACTTTTGGGCAAGAATCATGCACAACTTGGGCTAGAAAGTTTGAAGGCATCCCAAGGGCTTAAAACCACCATTCAAGGCCAAAAGAATCAAGATTGAAGTAATTTGGGCCTAAATTACAATAGGCCATGCACAAATGGTATTTTTGGGACTTCATATCTTTTGATACAGAAGGCGTTATGAGGTGTGCCATATGTCACTAGAAAGATCAGAGTCTTAACTTCATTTTGGCATTTTGAAGTGTGTCACTCGAAGACTCCAAGAGGAAATTATGACTGAATAAATTTTAGTGGTCTGTATTTAACAGGTTTCGAGAATTGAAGAGTTTTTTTTTTTTTTGAATTCTTTGAATCCTTGTCAATTAAGTTTTTATTATTTCTTGCTTCTAGTTGTTTGCATTTATTTTCTTTTGTTTCCCATGCTTAAAGCGTTGTTCCAAGAGTGTCTATAAATATTAGACTCATGTAAGCCAAATATATGTAAAATGATTATTTTGGTTAATTGAATGAGAGCTTTAATGTAACATGCCATTCCGGAATTATGTATGTAGCCTATACGATGATGTGTACGATCTTATTTTGACAGAATAAAGTGTTTAGAATGTATTTTGAATGCATCTATATCATTTCGATAAGCTTTTGGACGAACCAAAAATATTTTCGGAATCTGACCGAAAATTCTGAAAGGATTTTCGAAGATTTTTAAAAATTTAGAAAAGTGTCCACCTTAGAACTTTAGAAAGTATTAATAAGCTTAAGAAACACCTTAGAACTTTAAAACACACTTTTGAACGAAATTCGGGCCAAAACGGAGTCAATCCGGAAATCCCCTAAGCCGATCGAGTGAATTTTCAGAGACCTGCACAAGGGCCTAGAATGACATTTAAGAGTCACCAAAGCCACTAGAAGCATGTAGGAAGTCCAAATATAGGCCCCGAAGAGTTTTCGAAGAATTTCCAAAAAGTCACGAAAAAGCCAAATTCGGGCATTCCGAAAGATTGGAATGAAAAGAGATAAGGATGAGTGGACAAGTGGGGCTAGGATGCATGCATGAAGGACATGTGGCATAAGAGTAGTATGCATGCAAGACACTTGTCAAAAGGGGAGTGTGCATGGAAGACATGTGTAAAGAGACTTTATGCATGGTGTGACATGTGTCATGAAGAATGCATGCATGGATGACACTTGCCAAGAGAAATCATGCATGTTGGACACTTGGCTAGCATGCAAGGATGGCAAACTTGTAGATTGGAGCAACTTTAAGGGCAATTATCAATTAAATGGCCAAACATATATAGTAGAATGCATGAAAGATGAAACAAATGAGGTCATTTGTGTGAAGTGAGGTGTGTGGCGTCCAAGAGAGGAGAAAAAGGGGTGTGTATGGCAGCCATCAAGGGGGAAGGGCAGCAGCCTTGCATGGTGTTTCTAAGGTAATTTCAAGCCCTTTCAAGCTTATTCCAAGGTTCCAAGCAAGTTAAACACCAAGATACTTCCATCTACAACACATTTTTAAGGCTAGTGACTATTTTCCTTGATTTTTGGTGTGTAAAATGGATGTCAATGGGGCTGTCATGGGCTGTTGTGATTTCATAAATGTTTGTTTGAGATTTTGAGACTAAAATATGATGAAAATATGATGAAAGTGTCCATGCATGAAGGTTGATGAAAGCTTGAATAAAGATTGATGTTGAATGCATGATTGGTCATGGCTAGGAGGAGTTTTTGATGTTCCAAAATAAATTTTAATGTGATGACATGATATTTGAGGTTAGATGGATGTACATGCAAGTGAAAAATATGAAAAATGGATGCATGATAAATATATGCAAGTCACGCCCAAGGAATGATTTTATCACTTAAATGGATTTTTTATTTTGTTGACATGAGAATGACATGAAATTGATGTAACTTGAAGCTTGCAAACATGAAACATTTGATGGAATGGGTTTGTGATACACGGGCAATGGGTGTGTAATTGCCTCAAATTAAATTTTAATGAATTGATAAATTTCCATTCTTGTATAGGTGTTAGATGAATGGAAAATGAAGTTGAATTGAAATGTGACAATATGGATTTTAGTGTGATGTGTATTCGGCTATAGGGTGATTAGAATGGTGGATTTATATTTTGAATGATGTGAATGATCTTATGAGGTAAATGTATGGTGGAATTAACTTGGAAATGGAAGAAAACTCAATTGATGATGAGTTATGGTTAGGTTCGGCCATAAGGTGCAATTTTGAGCTATTGTAGAATTTTGATTGAAATGACATGAAATTGGCATTGTTTTATGAATGTTGGATGTGAATGTGGCATGAAAAATAACTAAAATTCGAATGGAATGAATATGCGAAAAACTAGTGTTGTCACGACTAGAATAAGACTTTTTGAAGAGTTTCCGTAGTCGTACGATTGTTGTGACTTGATGCATTGGTAGAAATGTGCTATATTTAAATTGCATGCAAATCGAAATTGTTTGCGAAATTTGCCTAAGACTAGAATATGTAAAATGCATAGGTAACGAGGACCCGACAGAACTCGCATAAGAGAACGAAAAAAAAAATAATAAGCTAAAGGAAAAGAGTTGAGTGTCCTTTCAAAATATTTTATGCAAGTGAATTTTTATAAAAGTATTTGTTCGCAATTGTTTTATGTTCGAGCAATTTTATGAAATGCCTAAGTACATGCCATGAAATGTTTATTCATGATCTTATGCAAATGTACATGTTTTGAAAATGCTATGCATGATTTTATGGTATGTTTATGAAATGAAAAGTAAGAAAACAAAAAGTAGCAAAAGTAAAATGTTTTAATGGCCTAAGACACACCTACTAGGTATCTCCACGAGTTGTACCCAGTGAAAAGTACCCTAAAGACGTGCATGGTAGTGTCTAAGTTGTTTGTCATTAACTATGCTAACAGTGGGAAATACCTGCAATGGTGACTGAGTCGTATAGTCCAGTCGGTGAGTCACCATGCATGTATAGAGTTATATAATGGCTAGCTTCCTGTAGCGATGAGGTTTTCCGTTACGTGGAATCGGACAAATGATCTAAGTGATGAGAAATTCCGCTTGGAGCGAAGGAAATTCCGCTCTGTCATGTATCTAAGGTGTCAAATGAAATATAGGCTATTGGTGGTTAAA
Source organism: Nephelium lappaceum (assembly GCA_021234005.1). NCBI lineage: Eukaryota > Viridiplantae > Streptophyta > Magnoliopsida > Sapindales > Sapindaceae > Nephelium > Nephelium lappaceum. The sequence continues at coordinate 15,334,371 of CM038004.1, forward strand.
TTTATTAAATGTAAATGTTTTCGCTTAAATTATGGTATACCACCCACGAATTATGCTACATGGAAAATATGCTACACTACTTTATATTAGGTTTTAAATACTCATGATTTATTGATGATATGACATGTTTATGTACGTATATGCGTATTTTATTTAAGGTTTTCAAACCTTGCTTTCCTTTATCATATGGCATATGTATTTTAGCAATTGCATTATACTAAACAAACTTTTTAGGGAGGTATTTTCCTAAAGTAGTTTAGTTAAAAAATTTAACACTTACACAGCTTATAGCTTACTCTTTTATTTTATGTTTCAAAACAAAACCTCATTAAGTGCAGACGTAGGTGTTTCAGCTTTAAAGACCCCTACCACGGACTAGTGAGCGCGTCGGGTGTAGCTGCATTGAAATTGTAATCTTTTTGTGTTTGATCATGAATGTGCATTATTTTTGGACTTTTGTAAACTTTGAATTGATATTAAGTTGAACTTTTGTAATCCATGCATATTCATAAAATGAAATGTTTAAGTTCTTCTTTTGAAATTGCATAAACTATTTTGTGGTTGTTTGTGTATTGGAAATGAAGGCTTGAGGCCTAGCAGTTGAGAAAAATAATTGCTATAGAAGTGTACAGGTTTCACTTGATTTTCTTACAGGTGGGATTTTCAGAAATGCAGCTGTTATGTTGTCAAAATTTTTAAAATCCTATTTTGTAAAAGTATTTGAAAAGCAAAAAATTTTCATCGAATTCTGCACCATTAAAACACTTTAAGGATGTTTTAAAAAGAGATTTCAGAAACGTTCACGACTTGGCTTCGCGGAGACTTTCTAGTCGGTTAAGATTTCGTCTGGGAAGCTTCCGTGGAGTACCGGACGGGTTGCCTGATAGGTTATAAGTTTGGGGTCCGTCAGCGTTGGTATCAAAGCTTAGTTTTTACTTGCATATGATTTTGAAACACTTTATTGTTTTACGTGCCTTGATTTCATGACATAAGAGTATTTTGCATGTGTTCATGAATGTGTTTTGATGAAATCACAGCATTATGTACCGTCGAACTAGGAGAGCTCTGAGAGAAGCGTCTGGAGATGCTCCAGCACCTGATGCACCTATAGAGAAGGAGTCAGAACCATTGACGAGTTCCGAAGACGTGTCGATGAGTCAAGCTCGCCCTGGACCGTCAGGACTGACGGATCCGACTGACGGTGGGTTTAATGCTGAATAGGTGGCCTAGATCTTGACCGCGGCGCTACACCAGCCGCGTGAGTCATCGGATGCAGTGAAGTGCACTATTGAGCGTGTTTGTAAATTGGGTGCGAAATCGTTTGACTGGAGTAGCGATCCCGAGAGTGCCCTTATATGGCTAGACAAGATTGACAAGATATACAAGGTTGTTGGGTGCTTAGATGATCAGAGAGTGACATTTTCCTCATTCCTCCTCGAAGAAAGAGCTATAGAAATGTACAGGTTTCACTTGATTTTCTTATAGGTGGGATTTTCATAAATGCAACTGTTATGCTGTCAAAATTTTTAAAATCCTACTTTGTAAAAGTATTCAACAAACGAAAAATTTCCACAGAATTCTGCACCATTAGAAAACTTTAAGGATGTTTTAAAAAGGGATTTCAGAAATGTTCACGGCTTGGCTTCACAGAGACTTTCCAATCGGTTAAGATTTCGTCTGGGAGGCTTCCATGGAGCATGGGTTGCCTGATAGGTTATAGGTTTGGGGCCCATCATTTAATCTTTTGTTCTTCGATTAACTTTATGGTCCTATCAAGCTAACGCTTGTGGCGATCGAATCCGACTTATCTCTCACCTTTCTCATCTCATTTTTGGAAGTGACGTCAATATCATTCTTTTATAACTTTGGTTCTTGATTGACAATATATAACCAACGAATCAAGGTTCATTTATAACTTTGGTTCTTAGTTATCATATAATCAATGGGTCAGGGTTCCTCTTATAAACCTATAATTAGTTTTCTTAGTGTTGTGTTCTAATATCGACTGTGGATGCTTTGTCGACATATGGGTATCGCATCATCTTGGTATTAGAGTTTCAGTTATTAATTCAGGTTTGGTTATCAATTGTATTTTCTTGTGTCTTGCATATTACTTGTGTTTGTTTCATTATATCCATTTGCTTTTCCTTGTTGTTCGTATCACTGTATATCTGTTCGTATTATCATATCTCTGTTCACATCATCTTATCTCTGTTCGTGTCACCATATCTATGTTCGCATCATTTTATCTCTGTTCTTATCATCATATCTCTATTTGCATCTTCTTTCTATTTGTGTCATCATATCTCTGTTCGCATCATTATTTGTGATATTTTGTTCTTATTGTTGGAACTTCTTGAATTGCATCATATTTTTGGTTTTACATTCAATTTGCAAGTTTTCATTGTTCTTCATTGTATGTGTGTTTTGAAATATTAAAAAAAAAAGCAAAAAAAAAAAAAAAAAGTATATATATTAAAAAAAAAAGTTAAACACCATTGTACTTGCATTGAAATAAGTTAATTTTTGATTACCTTATCTATGAGACAAGTATCTTGTGGCATCAAACCAGATTCATTCTTTTTAATCTGCTTGTTATCCTTTGTTTCTCACCTTGTCTACAATTTTTGTTTTGTTTCTTGATTGTTTTGTGCTTCTTGTTCCTTTTGTTGCCCTTTTGTTTTCTTTGTTTCCTTGCTGAGATTTGCTAGAGGAGGTTACTCCAAGGGTGACATTGGTGTGATCTATTAGTTGAATGAAGAACTTAGTAGGAAAAGTTGTGTGAGTAAAAACAACAATATAAAGAGAAAATCTGAGTGTTAAAAGAGTGAAACATGAGTGTTGAGTGAACAATACGTGAGTAATTGGAGTGAAACATGTGAGGGAGTATTGTGAGGTCTTTTCTAACATCTTTTTTGTAAGTTTCAATCATATTAATAAATAAAGATAAGGATGTTAGAGGAGGAGGAAAAGTGGATGTGTGCTCATGCTCAAAGCAATGCAACAACAATTTGAAAGGATGAAAATGGTGTCTGTAGATATTTGAGATAGATTGGAGAGACAGGACGCTGCCATAGCAAATTTGCAAAGAGATCCGCAAAAGAGAACTCTGAATTGCGTGGTGGTAATAATGATAATGAGGTTGAACATGAGGGAGATTTAGAAGTTGATGACGATGCCACCATTATCAATATGTGCAGATTCGTAAGATGTGGTAAAGATGGTCAAAGAGATATGTTTAATGGAGAAGATAGACATTTTGGAAGATGGGAAAAGAGACAAGATTGTGACTTAGGTAGTATCAAAATGAAGATTACTCCATTCCAAGGCAAGAATGATCCTGATGTGTATTTAGATTGGGTAAATAAGGTGGAGCTAGTTTTTGGTTTCCATAATTATTTCGAGGCAAAAAAGGTGAAATTGGCAACCGTTGAATTCACTAATTATGTTGTGATTCGTTAGGATCAACTTGTGCTAAATAGGCATAGAAACTGAGAACATCTTATTGATACTTAGGAAGAGATGAAGGCTGTGATGAAGGGGGGGTTTGCTCCTAATTATTACTATTGTGATCTTTATCAAAGATAGAAAGATCTTGCTCAAGGATCTAAGAGTGTTGAGGATTACCATAAGGAGATGGAAACTGCCATGATTAGAGCAAATATAGAGGAAGATAGAGAGGCAACCATGGCACAATTTTTACAAGGATTGAACTGTGTGATCGGGCTAAAATAAATCGCGATTTTATATTCTAAACCTATGCTTTTGTGATGAAAACTCGAGTGAAATAGAGGTGTTTTAATGTTTTATAAGTGTTATGTGCAGGAATTTAATAGAGAGGTCAAATTGTAATTTTTTTGAGTGCTGGAAGTTATCGCAGCCTTGTTGCCCGCGTAAAGGGACTGCACCTAAGCATAGGCCTTGCTTCATGCGTGATTGACCTGCAGCAATGTTTCAAGTGGTCCAAACGTGCATTTAAATGGCAACAAAGTTGTCCTTACTCATTTTGATCTTGAAAAATCGTCATTAATGGCTTCGAAGATTTTCAGTTTATGTGACAAAACCAATTTAGTCAAGTGAGGATTTAATCAATCAGTGAAATGAAGGAAGGAATTCAAAATAAAAATTATTCACGAGGATTGAAGGAAACAAATTTTCTATCAAAGGAAGTTTATGATGTTAAAGGAAGTTTGTGAAGCAGTCAACTGTCAGCATACAAAGAATCTCATAATTAATTTAAGCATCCAGTTTTTCAAAAACAGAAAGGAGAGAATCAAGGTGAAAAACAGGAAAATTGAGATTGCAGGTGGAATAAAATGATAATGATACCCTAAACTGGTGCAGCTATAAAAGTTTCAATTTTTATAATGAAAATTGAGACTGTTGATAGAAGAAAAATCATAGAGAAAACAGCAACGGAGGACTTGTGACAGAAAAACACTTTTAGAGCAAATGACGGCAAAGGAAAAGTTGAGGCTATCAGTGTGACTGTATCAATTGACTCAGTTGAGTTCAAGGAAGACTTGCAAAAATTACACAGTGACTTCTTCCTTAATTTATTTTCTCAATTAATACAATGTTTTTTATTTTGATTTCAATTTTTCCCATTGTGTTAATTGGTTTCATGGAGAACTAAACGATTTTATCTAGGAATACAATGTAGCCAGCTATTTCAATTCTCGTTCAATGATTTATTGGTGTTTAATATTTTTATTCTTATTGTCAGTATTCTGTTCTATTGTTATTATATGTGGTTAATTAACTTGGGCCTAATTAATTAACCTGATCTGTTAACTATATTGCACTTGGAAAAGGCGACTATAGTTTAGACATCAATAGAATGGCATGAATCTTAAAGGATAGGAATATACCTATAAGGTTTGTGTAATTGTTGTGGATAATTGGATCCTAAAGAATTAAGACTAATTAATCGGCAAAGGAATATAGCAATTTAATTTCTCTGAATATTTTCACTTGACCATTCGAAAGAGGCTAGTGAAGATTTAAGAGTTATCCGATTAAATACGCAATATAATTATTTATTTTATTTTATTTTATTTTAAAGAGAATAAGTCATTGGAATAGTTGGTGAAATTGTATTTCCTAGATACTTTATTCTGTCGTGGTCTGCTGTCTTTATAAGTAATTTTTAATTATTTGTTTAGTTAAGTTGTATTTTTAATTTTAATATATAAATATTCTTGTCAATTAAGAAGTCTGAATAAAATTGGTTTGAAGGAAGTTGGTAATTGATACTTAAAAATTAGTAGTTGTCTCTATGGGAACAACTTTGATTTGCCAGTATATTACATTAAGACCGTGTATACTTGCATGCGACCTATTGTAATCAATGCATTAGGATTTTTACCCATCAAGTTTGTAGCGCCGTTGCTGGGGACAACGTGCATTTTATAGTATCAATATCAATACTAGTTGAAACAATCTTAGTTCAAATTATTGTATTTTATTTATTTTATTTTTATTTATTTTTATTTTTTCTTTTTTTAGTTTATTTTATTTTATTTTACAGGTGCTAAAGGTCATTTTATGAGAAGGTCTAAAAGCACTGAACTATTGCCATTCGACAATGAAATCGAGAGAACAGTTTAAGGAATAAGGAAAGCTAGGCGTTTGGCAGAACAAAAAGTAAACATGGGAGATAATCAACCACCACTCGAGGGCTCCAAACCTCTCAGAGATTATTCTATACCAACTGTGGAAGGGATCCACCAAAGCATTCGCAGACCAGCCATCCAAGCGAAGAACTTCGAGATCAAACTAGCAACCATTCAAATGGTTCAATCCGTAGTGCAATTTTCCGGTTTACTCAATGAAGATCCAAATGAGCACATCGCAAATTTCTTGGAGATTTGCGACACCTTCAAATACAATAGAGTGATGGATGACGCCATTCGGTTGAGATTGTTCCCTTTCTCATAAAGGGACAGAGCAAAAAGCTGGCTGAATTCATTGCCTCGAGCCTCTATCACAACATGGGACGATCTGGCATAGAAGTTCCTAGCAAAGTATTTTCCTCCAGCAAAAACAGCGAAATTGAGGAATGATATTGCTGCATTTACGCAAATGGAAGGAGAATCATTATATGAGGCTTGGGAGAGGTTCAAGAAGTTGCTTCGAAAGTGTCCTCATCATGGAGTGCCGGAATGGTCGCAAATACAGACTTTTTATCAAGGCCTATCAGAGGCTAGAAGATCCAATGTGGATGCTGCTGCAGGTGGAGCACTACTAAAAAGAAATGTGGATGACGCATTTGAGTTGATCGAAGAAATGTCATCCAACATCTACCAATGGCCATCTGAGAGATCAAAACCCAGAAAAGCAGTGTTTGGTGTTCACGAGCTAGATGCTATTATAGCACTGACAGCTCAAGTTTCTGCTTTAACTAAAAGATTTGATGCTTACGGTATGGGTGCAACTGACGTCAATGCAATTCAAAGCTCATTAGTTAGCTCTGAAGAATACGGAGGCAGCCATGCAACAGATAGTGGTCTGGGTAATCAGGAGCCGGTACAATTTGTAGCTAATTTTAACAGACAACACAATGATCCATACTCAAATGTTTACAACCCTGGGTGGAGAAATCACCCGAATTTTTCGTGGAAGCAGAATCAAGATTAGACATCATCATTGAAACCTGCAATTCCACCTGGTTTTCAAAGTCAACCACAACAAGTTCCATCTCAAGTCAAGAAGCCATCAATGGAGGAAATGATGATGAAATTCATGACGAACACTGACTCTCTTTTGCAGAATCAGCAGAACATGTTACAGGCTCAGCAGAATCAGTTGCAAAATTAGCAGAATCAGCAAAATCAATTTCAAGCTCAATTACAAAACCAAAGTGCATCGATTTGAAACTTGGAAGTGCAATTGGGGCAAATCGCAAATGCCATCAATAGTAGACCATATGGAAACTTACCCAGTGATACAGAGCAAAACCCGAGGAGGGAAGGTAAAGAGAGTGTAAGGCTATCACTTTGAGGAATGGTAAGGAGTTGAATCAGAACACGGAACAATCTACTATTGCGTCCAAACCATTAGAAGATGAGGAGCTAGTTACAGACAAGGAAGAGCAAAAGGATGAGAAAGAAGAACCAACAAAGCCTAAAGGAGAAAAAAGAGCATCTCAAGTACCATCTTTGCCATTTCCGCAGAGGTTTCAAAAGCAAAAACTAGACAAGCAGTTCTCAAAGTTCTTAGAGGTATTTAAAAAGCTACATATCAACATACCTTTTGCAGAAGCGCTAGAACAGATGCCTAGATACGTGAAGTTCATAAAAGAGATCCTATTGAATAAAAGAAAGTTGGAGGAGTTCGAGCGCTTACAGAAGAATGCAGCGTAATCCTACAACAAAAATTACCTCCAAAATTAAAGGATCCAGACAGTTTTACCATTCCGTGCATAATTGGAGAAAACTTTGAAGGAATGGCCTTGTGTGATCTAGGGGCAAGTATCAACTTAATGCCCTTATCCATCTATAAAAGATTAGGTTTGGGGGAAGCCAAACCTACATCAGTTACTCTTCAACTTGCAGATCGATCTGTGAAGTGACCTAAAGGTGTAATTGAGGATATTCTGGTGAAAGTGGAGAAATTTATATTCCCAGCGGATTTCATTATCCTTGATATGGAAAAAGACCGAGAGATTCCTATCATCTTGGGAAGACCCTTCTTAACCACCGGAAGAATTGTGATTGATGTGCAGAAGGGCCAGTTAACAATGAGGATAGAAGATGAAAAGGTCACCTTTAATGTTTTCAAAGCTCTGAGATTTCCTGGTGACATCGACGAATGCAATAGAGTGGAAGTGTTGCACGATTGTGTTAAGGAGGTACGCAATGAAGAAACTCCATTGGATGCTCTGGAAGCTGCATTGGTGTATTTAAGCAAGGAAAATCGTGAAGAGGTCCAAGATTATGTGGAGATACTTGAAGCAGCTCCAAAGTATAAGGTGTTGAATATGTATAATGCTCAGCCCTTTTTGGCATCATCGATACTCAAACTATCAATAGCGGAGCCACCATTACTAGAACTTAGACCTCTCTCGAAACATTTACAATATGCTTATCTTGGGGAGGCATCCACTTTCCCAGTAATCATCTCAGCAGATTTGAATGATGTACAAGAAGAGAAATTGTTGACGGTGTTGAGAAAAAACAAGTTAGCCTTGGGATGGACAATCACTGATATAAGGGGTATCAACCCATCTTTCTGCATGCATAAGATCTTAATGGAAGATAACCACAAGCCCACCATACCACCTCAACGTCGACTGATAACTCATCATCCAAGGACAAAGAAATGGCATGACAAGAAAATCTTAGCCTAGCATTTTGAACCAGGACAGTGGGTGTTGTTATTCAATTCCAGGCTACGATTATTCCTAGGCAAGCTCAAATCTAGATGGTTGGGGCCTTTCATTGTCAAAACAGTATACCCTTATGAAGCAGTGGAAGTTGAAGAAGAGAGTTTAGGCCGAATTTTTAGGGTTAATGGTCAGCGGCTGAAGCACTATTTTGGTGGCGAAGTGGAACGACAAAAATCCACTATCGCCTTGACAGATCTGAACAATTGAAGGCATAAGGGAGTCTAGCTAAAGACTTTAAATTAAGCGCTTCTTGGGAGACAACTCAAGTTTTCTAGCCCTCTATTTTATTTTATTTAAATTGTTTTTATTTTTATTTTTTTATTCTTATTTTTATTTTTTTTAGGTTTCTTTTCAATGTTATAATTCTTGGGTTTTTTTTTGTTTGTTAGGTGAAATTCGGAGTGCGCACGAGTGGTCAATAATTTTTATTGGCACAAACTGCAGGAAAATTTAAAAAAAAAGGGCAATCATGCTGTGATACGTGTTTTGCACTACCTGCTACCAATGTCTGTTCACCTATTTTTCATCCACAATTCTCCTTTCACTTCCACCATTTCTTCCTTGAGGACTAAGTAAATTCTTTTATTTTTACATTCTTTACTTGCCTTTTAATTTTTATGTTTTTCTTTATCTTTTGCATGATATTTTCCGTGAAGTACTGTCTATTTACTATCTTTTATTTTTAATTGTGGTTTTTATTTTTGCCATCCTGAACTTGGGGACAATGGTTAGACTAGGTTTGGGGGTGGAAACAATCATGTTTCAAATTTGATTAATAAATTGACCGTGTGCTTTCGAGAGAAGAGTTATTGCGCTATGTGATTGGTAATCTTGACTAGGGAAGAGTCATGAAAGTCATAAGCATGGTTTGATGTTATCAAAGACTTTGAACCCAGTAGGAGAATGTAGAGTTATTGTGCATGCATAGATGTGGTCTATTAGTGGAGACTACCCTTGTGAGTAATCTTAACCTTTAGCACTTTGTTCTAAGGGTAATTTTTCGTTTCCACTCATAAAACACTTTTCAAAAAATTTTGTTGCGACTAGTTGGTCTCTTTAGGCTTTGATTAGACCTTAAGGGCAGAAATTCATTGCAATTATTTATGATTTCTGAATTTTTGAGTCGTTGTGTGAACCTATTGACATGAAGCAGACATATGTGTGTAATTACCACCAGAAAAAGGCTAAGAAACCAAAATTTTTCGATCCTAAATTGTGTGTAAGCCTAAAACCGAATTGAAGCCAAACATATAATAGCTTTTATTTTCTTTCACTCTCACGAATTATCCTGTGCCTACCCATATTAAAAAAAATAATAATAAATCCTTATCTTAGGAGCTTGGATTTTAAAGAAAATAATGCTACAGGGATGGAAGAAAGAAGTATTTTTATTGCAGAAAAAAAAATTCAAGATTGGGGGATTTGTTATGTGAAGACAGTGGTATAGTGGATAAGTTGTAAAAAAAAAAAAAAAGATGAAGAAATAAAAGGGGATAAAGGTCACTTAGAGGAGTGATAGTCGATGCTAAATGCAACAATTTTAGAGATGCAATGAATAGTCTCTGGGAAAGTCCAAGCTCCTCGTTATAGACCTTGTTCCAGTTCTTTGTAGCCAAAACCCCAAACCTCGTTACATCCTTTTAAAAGACCTGCTGATTAATAGGAGATCATGATTACTTAGAGTCAGAATTGTGGATGTTGCACTGTCTTTAGATGTCTGATTCTTTCAAGAGACCTTGTTGGTGCTTATCGTTTACAATTCATAATTTATTATACAAGCAATATGAAGACTTGAATTCTTTTTTATGCATAAACTCTTAAATGCTTGTATATTGTGAGAGTGTTGCCTTAGGACTCTGTGAGAAAAATTATTTATTTAATGAGTGAATTCCAGTGAGGCGTAGAGTCGAAGCGAAATAAGGCCATGATATGTGTGCTTAGTATTGTCGAACTTCAATTGTTGGGTGATGAGTTGGAGAGGACTGATGATTGTGTGAGGATTATTAGTGACTTTTTTTTAGTCACGGTTCAAGATCTCAGGTGAAGTGATTTTTCTTGAAGAATACACTGGAAGATTGGTTGTTTTGTTCGAACATGATTGTGTTACATTTGTGGGTATCGTAGCTGGTAAACCCTCAGGAGACACAACTCCTCCAGCTAGGGACACTTAGAGGTTTAAAGGCTTGTGGCATGTGCTAAATGTCATCGTGTTTACCTACGAAAGTGGATGTGGTTTAATTTTTGTTGTTTCTGTTTTATAGATTTTTGACTCGAGGGCGAGCAAGAGTTAGGTTTAGGGGTATTTGATCGGGCTAAAATAAAGAGCGATTTTATATTCTAAACCTATGCTTTTATGATGAAAACTCGAGTGAAATAGAGGTGTTTTAATATTTTATAAGTGTTTTGTGTAGAAATTTAATAGAGAGGTCAAATTGTAATTTTTTTTAGTGTTGGAAGTTCTCGCAGCCTTGTTGCATGTGTAAAGGGACTGCACCTAAGCATAGGCCTTGCTTTATGCGTGATTGACCTGCAGCAATGTTTCAAGTGGTTCAAACGTGCATTTAAATGGCAACAAAGTTTTCCTTACTCATTTTGATCTTGAAAAATCGTCATTAATGGCTTCAAAGATTTTCAGTTTATGTGACAAAACCAATTTAGTCAAGTGAGGATTTAATCAATCAGTAAAATGAAGGAAAGAATTCAAAATAAAAATTACTCACGAGGATTGAAGGAAACAAATTTTCTGTCAAAGGAAGTTTATGATGTTAAAGGAAGTTTGTGAAGCAGTCAACTGTCAGCATGCAAAGAATCTCAGAATTAATTTAAGCATCCAGTTTTTCAAAGGCAGAAAGGAGAGAATCAAGGTGAAAAACAAGAAAATTGAGATTGCGGGTGGAATAAAATGATAATGATACCCTAAACCGGTGCAGCTATAAAGGTTTCAATTTTTATAATGAAAATGGAGACTATTGATAGAAGAAAAATCACAGAGAAAACAACAACGGAGGACTTGTGACAGAAAAACACTTTTAGAGCAAACGACGGCAAAGTAAGAGTTGAGGCTATCAGCGTGACTGTATCAATTGACTCAGTTGTGTTCAAGGAAGACTTGCAAAAATTACACAGTGACTTCTTCCTTAATTTATTTTCTCAATTAATACAATGTTTTTTATTTTGATTTCAATTTTTCCCATTGTGTTAATTGGTTTCATGGAGAACTAAACGATTTTATCTAGGAATACAATGTAGCCAGCTATTTCAATTCTCGTTCAATGATTTATTGGTGTTTAATATTTTTATTCTTATTGTCAGTATTCTGTTCTATTGTTAATATATGTGGTTAATTAATTTGGGCCTAATTAATTAACCTGATCTGTTAACTATATTGCACTTGCAAAAGGCGACTATAGTTTAGACATCAATAGAATGACATGAATCTTAAAGGATAGGAATATACCTATAAGGTTTGTGTAATCGTTATGGATAATTGGATCCTAAAGAATTCAGACTAATTAATCAGCATAGGAATATAGCAGTTTAATTTCTCTGAATATTTTCACTTGACCATTCGAAAGAGGCTAGTGAAGATTTAAGAGTTATCCGATTAAATACGCAATAGAATTATTTATTTTATTTTAATGAGAATAAGTCATTGGAATAGTTGGTGAAATTGTATTTCCTAGATACTTTATTCTGTCGTGGTCTTCTGTCTTTATAAGTAATTTTTAATTATTTGTTTAGTTAAGTTGTATTTTTAATTTTCATATATTAATATTCTAGTCAATTAAGAAGTCTGAATAAAATTGGTTTCAAGGAAGTTGGTAATTGATACTTAAAAATTAATAGTTATCTCTGTGGGAACGACCTTTATTTGCCAGTATATTACATTGTGACCATGTATACTTGCACGCGACCTATTGTAATAAGTGCATTAGGATTTTTACCCATCACTGTGATATAGCTAATGTGGTGGAGTTGCAACACTATATAGAATTAAAGATATGGTGCATATGGCAATGAAAGTAGAAAGACAACTCAAGAGGAAGAGCACCGACATTAGATATGGACAAAATTCGGGTTCTTTATTTTCTTGGAAACCTAATTAGAGCAAAAGGGATGACAAAGTTGTTTTTAACCCTAAGGCTGAAGAACTTAAGGCAAAAGAAGTTAGAGGCAGTAATGAGAAGGGTAAAGTCGAAGCTACATAAGGCTAAAATCAAGATATCAAGTGTTTTTAATACTTGGGAAGAGGTCATATAGCTTCTCACTGTCCTAACAAGAGAACTATGATTCTAAGGGAGGATGGAGATGTAGAAACCAATGGTGAACGTGATGATGAAGAAATGCGACCTTTGGTAGATGCTAGCGATGAAGAAAACATGGAATACCTTGTTGATGACAAATTACTTGTGATAAGATGTGCTTTAAGTGTGCAAGTAAACGAGGATGATGAAGTGCAATATGATATGTTTCATACTAGATGCTATGTTAAATACAAGGTTTGTAGTGTGATCATTGATGGAGTTAGTTATACCAATGTTGCTAGTATAGAATTAATGGAGAAGTTAAGTCTACTTACTACACCACATCCTAGACCGTACAAATTGTAGTGGTTGAATGATTGTAGGGAAATAAAGGTAACTAACAAGCATTAGTATCATTTTCTATTAGAAGATACAAGGATGAGGTTTTATGTGATATTGTACCTATGCATGCTAGTCATTTGTTGTTAAAGAGGTTGTAGCAATTTGATGGAAGAGCTATGCATAATGGGTTCAAAAATAGGTACTCATTCATTATGGATGAGAGAACAATCACTCTTGTATTATTAACACCTAAGGAGGTATATAAAGATCAAGTGAGGATAAGAGAGAGTGAGCAAAAGAAAGAGAATGAGAGAAAAAGAGTGGTTGAGATTTCAAACACTAATAAGGCTGAGAGAAAGGAAGCTGAGTGTGAGAAAAGGAGTAACAAAACACTAGAGTGTGAGCAGAAGAAAAGTAGGCAAGTTGAGTGTAAATGAGAGAATGAGAGAAAGAAAAGTAAGAAAAAAAAAATGAATGGTTATGCAAAAGAAAGTAATGTGAGGGTTGTTTTCCTAGCTAAGTGGCAAATGTTTTTGCTTTTGTACAAAGACACTTATTTCTCTAACTTTGACCTTAATGTTTTTTTGCCTAGTGTTATTACAACTCTTTCACAAAACTTTAAGGATGTTTTTCTCGAAGAGATACCTAATGGACTACCACCAAGAAGGGGAATAGAGTATCACTCGGGGCTGCAATTTCAAATAGACCCACTTATAGAAGTAATCTTAAGGAGACCAAAGAGCTTCAAAGGCAAGTTGATAAGTTGATTAAGAAGAGGTATGTGAAGGACAACATAAGTTCGTGTGCTGTACTGGTTCTTACTTGTGCCTAAGAAGGATTGGAGACGACGTATGTGCATCGATTATAGAGCTGTCAACAAAATTATACTTAAGTATCGACATCCCATGCCTAGATTGGATGACATGTTAGATGAGTTGCATGGATCATGTGTGTGTTCAAAAATTGATCTTAAGAGTGGATGCCATCAAATTAGGATGAGAGAAGATGATAAGTGGAAAACTGTATTTAAAACTAAGTATGATTTGTATGAGTGGTTAGTCATGTCATTTGGTCTAACTATTGCACCTATCACTTTCATGAGATTAATGAACCATGTATTGAGTTCCTTCATTGGTAAAATTATGGCTATTTACTTTGATGAATATTGGTGTACAACAAGAATTTAGATGAAAATGTTAGACATTTACATTGTTTGCCGGATGTGTTAAGGAAATAAAAGTTGTGTAATAATTTAAAGAAATGTTCCTTTTGCATGGATAAGATTGTGTTTTTGGGCTATGTTGTTACTACCAAGGGGATAGAAGTAGATGGGGAGAAGGTTAAGACTATTCGGGAGTGGCCTACATCTAGGATTGTTAGTGAGGTGTGAAGTTTTCATGGTCTAGCAAGTTTCTATAGAAGGTTCGTCAAAGACTTTAACACCATAGCAACACCATTGACTAAGGTTGTTAAGAAAATTATAGGTTAGTGAACAACAACATGCATTTGATTTGATTAAGATAAGTTGTGTTCTACACCATTGTTTGCATTGCCTAATTTTTCTAAAACATTTGAAATTGAATGTGATGCATCAAGGATAAGTATAGGGGCTATTCTTATATAAGAGAGGCGTCCTATAGCTTACTTTAGTGAAAAATTGAGTGAGATAACATTGAATTATCCTACATATGATAAGGAGTTGAATGCTGTAGTGGCCTTAGAAACTTGGTAACATTATTTATGGTCTAAGGGATTTATAATCCATACTAATCATGAGTTCTTAAAGCATTTGAAAAGACAAAGTAAGTTGAGTAGGAGGAATACTAAATATGTAGAGTTTATAGACATGTTTCTTTATGTGATCGAGTATAAGCAAGGTAAGGAAAACGCTGTGGCTAATGCATTGTCTCACGGGTATGCATTGATTTCTACCTTGAATGCAAGTTTGTTGGGTTTTGAGTATATTAAAGAATTGTATGTGAATTATCTCGATTTTACTAGGGTGTATATTGCTTGTTAGGAGGTTGCTTTTGGAAAAGTTCATAGGCGTAAGAGATATTTATTTAAAGAGAGTAGGTTATGTATTCCTTAAGGGTCTATGAGAGAGTTGCTTATTAGAGAAGTGTATGGGGGTAGTTTAATAGGACACTTTAGTGTTAGAAAAACTTTAGATATACTAGTTGAGCATTTTTTTTTTTGCTGCACATGAAGAGAGATATTGAGCGACTTTGTGAGAAGTGCATAACATGTAGGCGGTCTAAGTCTAAAGTTTTGTCCCATGGTTTGTATACATCTTTGCCTATACTTAGTAAACCTTGGATTGACATTTCTATAGATTTTGTGTTGGGTTTACCTAGGTCCAAAAAGGGTCAAGATTATGTGTTTGTTGTGGTTGATAGGTTTTCAAAGATGACACATTTCATACCATGTCATAAGACTGATGATGCAACAAACATTGCTGATTTATTCTTCAAGAAGGTTGTGCGACTTCATGGAATGCCAAGGACAATAGTTTTAGACCGAGATGTGAAGTTCCTAAGCTACTTTTGGAAAACTTTGTGGGGAAATTTTGGAACTAACCTCTGATTTTCTACTACTTACCATCCACAAAATGATGGACAAATAGAAGTGGTGAATAGGACTCTAACTACCTTGCTACGTTCTATCATGCAAAAGAACTTAAAGAATTGGGAGAAGTATTTGCCGCATGTGGAGTTTGCTTACAATAGAAATGTGCATTCAGTAACAAATTGCTCTCCATTTGAGGTCTTTTATGGGTTCAATCCATTGACTCCATTAGACTTGATAACTATGCTTATAGAGAAGAGAGCAAACTTGGATGGTAAAAGAAAGGCTGATTTTGTTAAGCAACTACATGAGAAGGTTAGGCAACACATTCAAATGAAAACTGTGCAATTTGCAACTCAAGCTAATAAAAGGTGTAAAATAGTGGTATTTGAACCAAGTGATTGGGTTTGGGTGCATATGCACAGGAAAAGGTTTCCAATGTAAAGAAAATCTAAGTTGCAACCATGAGAAGATGAGCCATTCCAAGTGATTGCATGAATCAATGACAATGCCTACAAGCTAGACTTACTGGTGAGTATAATATTAGTGCTACATTTAATGCTTCTGACCTTTCTCTTTTTGATGTAAGCGATGATTTAAGGACAAATCCTATTGAAGAAATGGAGAATGATGGAAATCGAGGTAGCAATCATGGAGAACAAGGTAGTTTCAATGATCCTTTGAGCATCAATGGTGGACCAATGAAACGGGCTAAAGCTAAAAGGATGAAAGAAGCTTTAAATGGGCTAATTAAGGACATTTGGGCCAAGAATCATACACAACTTGGGCTGGACAGTTTGGAGGTGTCACAAGGGCTTAAAACACCATTCAAGTCCAAGAGAATCAAGATTGAAGGTATTTGGGCCTCAACTACAATTGGCCATACATGAGGGGTATTTTTGCGACGTCACTTCTTTTGCTATCAGAGGAGTTATACGGCGTGCCATATGTCATTGGAAAGATTGGAGTCTTAACTTCATTTTGGCATTTTGAAGCATGTCATTTGAAGACTTCAAGAAGAAGTTATGACCAAATACATTTTAGTGATTTGTATTCAACAAGTTTTGAGAATTGAAGAGTTTTTCTTGAATTTTTTGAATCTTTGTCAACTAAGTTTTTATTATTTCTTGCTTCTAGTTGTTTGCATTTATTTTCTTATGTTTCCCATTCTTGGAGGGTTGTTCCAAGCGTGTCTATAAATATTAGACTCATGTAAGCCAAATATATGTAAGATGATTATTTTGGTTAATTGAATTAAAGCTTTTATCCTTTGTTCTTTAAAGAACTTTGTGATCTTATCAAGCTAATGCTTGTGGCGATCGAATCCAACTTATCTCCCATCTTTCTTACCTCTTTCTTGAGAGTGGTGTTAATATTCTTCTTTTATAATTTCGATTATTGATTGACAACGTATAACCAATGGGTCAATGATCCTTTATAACTTTGGTTCTTCATTGTCATATAATCAATGGGTCAAGGCTCATTTTGTAAATTTGTAATTAGCTTTCTTGTGGTTGTGTTCTAATATCTACTGTGGGTGCCTTGTCAGCATATGGGTATTACATCAAACTCCCTAACAAAATGCGGTAGTTGAACATAAGCATAGTCATATTCTATAAGTTGCACATGCATTACATTTTTCTATCACATTTGCCTTTGTCTTTTTGGGGTGATTGTATTTTAACTGCAACCTACTTGATCAATCGTATTCCTACCTCTAATTTAAGTGGCAAAACCCCTGATGAAATGCTTTTAAAATCAAGCCACCCTACAATAATCTTCATGTGTTTTGGTGTCTTTGTTATGCTCACACTAAAAATGCAAATCATCATAAGTTTACACCATGTGCCACAAAATGTATCTTTATTGGCTATCCTTTTGGTTATCAAGGATACAAAGTCTATGATATCGCTAAGAAAAAACTTCTATTTCTCGTGATGTCATATTTGTTGAAAATGAATTTTCATTCAATGATAAAATGTCTTTTGATATTTCAAGAGAACCTATCATACTCTTTCCTGTCGTGTCTACCTTTGATGAAGATGCTCATATACTTGAGCCTTATTCAGATGTTAGACCATCTCGTGAAACGACAAGTGTGCCTCTACCACCTTTTCGATGATCTCAACAACACTCTTACTATCCTTGATACCTTCAAAATTATATGTGCTCTACTGCTCATCAAACTTTATCTGAAAACTTGACAACACATCATCAATCTTTGGTACGCAGTTTATATCCATTATCTAACTATATTTCATATGACTTTCTAGTCATCATGTAGCATTTCTTTCTGCTATCTCTAATGATATGGAGGCTAGTAATTATGCTCAAGCTGTTAAACATGCTCAGTGACATGATGCTACAACTGTGGAAATTCAAGCTCTAAAGCAAAATAAAACATGGACTGTGCAAGATTTACCTCTTGGTAAGCAACCTATTGGATGCAAATGGGTATACAAAATAAAAAAGAAAGTTAATGGCTCTATCAATCGATATAAAGCCCAACTCGTTACCAAAGGTTATACTCAAACAGAAGATTTAGATTATAATGAAATATTTGCACTAGTTGCAAAACTTGTGATTATAAGATGTGTATTTGCAGTGGCTGCTATTCATGGATGGTTTTTGTTTTAATTAGATATGCATAATGCATTCCTTCATGGTGATTTGCATGAGGAAATTTACATGACTTTACCACTGGCTTTTCATAAAAAGGGGAGTCTTCTCAATTTTGTCGACTAAGTAAAACTTTACAAGGCCTTAAACAAGCTTCTTGAAATTGGTTTGGAAAATTCTTATTTGCTTTAAAGAAAATTAGTTATATTCAATCTCATGCTGATTCATGTTTGTTTACTAACAGACATGATTCTTATTTTATAGTGATGCTTCTTTACGTTGATAACATAATTGTGATAGGTAACCATCATGGTGCAATAGTTGCATTGAAGAGTTTTCTACATACTCAGTTCCACATTAAGGACTTGGGCACTTTGAAATATTTTTCACTCGTTTGTATCATGGCATTTTTTTTAAATCAAAGAAAATGTGCTTTGGATGTATTTTAGATAGTGGGCAATTAGGTGCATGACCATCTCATTTTTCAATGAAATAAAACTTGAAACTATCTAGTAATTATGGTGAGCTCTGTCCAATTGCTGCTCAATATTGACACTTAGTTAGATGTCTCATCTATTTGACCATTACAAGACCAGACATGTATATTCCGTGAATATCTTAAGTCAATTCATGAAATCTCCTAGACAACCATACTATTAGGCTACCTTACACATCTTGCGATACATTAAATCTTCACCAGAAGCGGGTATTCTCTTATCTTCCTCTAGCTCGTTAAATCTCTTAGCTTTCTGACTTAGATTGGGCAAGTTGTTCGATGACTCGACTATCTACCATTAGATCCTTCATCATGCTTGGCAATAGTCCCATTTCTTGGAAAACCAAAAAAAAAAAAAAAAATCAGTTGTGTCTTGTTCATCCACTGAAGCTGAATATTGGGTCATGGCCATAACAACATGTGAACTTATTTGGCTTAAGTCATTACTTCCTTGATCTGGGTGTGGATCATTATCAATCTATGACTTTACATTATGACAATCAAGCCGCTTCCATATAGCAGCAAATCCAATTTTGTATGAAAGCATAAAACATATCGAAATAGATTGCTATCTTGTTCAAGAAAAGATGACCATAGGGATTATGTCATTAGCTCATGTTTCTTCTCATCAACAGTTGGCTAACATCTTTATCAAGTTCAAAGGCTTGAAATGATCTTATTAGTTCGTCCATCCTCAACAGATTTATATTTTTGTATGTTTAATAGTAGCCACTTTAGCTTGAAATTTGTTAGGAAGAGATCTCAGAACTTTTTGCACTAGTTTGTTTTCTGGAATTCTTTCACCTAAAGCAAAACACTCATTAGCAATATCACTTAATTTAGCAAAAAATTCAGCAAGCATTTGATCTTCAAGCTTTTTTAAATTCTCAAAGCTAGATAAAAGCATTTGTAATTTGGATTGTTTCAATTCATCAATTCCTTCATGAGTGTTTTAAAGGATATCTCATGCTTCATTTGTTGTGACACAAGTAGAAATCAATTTGAATTGATTCACATCTACTCCATTGAAAATTGCATAAAATACCTTGCTATTGTAAGTTACTAATCTATCTTATTCAACTGTCCATGATACTTTAGACTTTGGTGTTCACCTTTGCTGATCATTTATCACTATTGGATAAGTCCACCCTATCAAGATTGGCTTCCAAGCTCTTTCATTAATAGATTTGATGAATGCCCTCTTACTAAGGATAATTGGATCTTTTAAGCAAAGGAGGTCAAGAAATTAAAACTCCTTCTGATAAGGGTACCATACTGCATAGAAAACAAATTAAAAGTTCATAAAGATCTCACTACGTAATTTCTAGTGACTCGCTTTGATATCAATTGAAATAACCTATTTCCTAAGTGGTACCCAATTTTCGCAACTAAGTTAAACAACGGAGATGTTATAACAACTTATAGATAGCTATTGTGAGTTATGACAACTGATGAAGAGTTGTCATAACATCTGAATGAGAACTTTTATACAAAATAAATAAAAATGTTGTAACAATCAAATGCATATGTTGTAACAGAACCAAAAGAAGACACCAATATTTTTAATGTGGTTTCGTTTTTCCCTACATCCGTGAGGCCACGGGTAGAGTTATAAATTTATCAATGAAGCTTTAAATAATACAACCTATTGTTGACTTATTAAACCTAAAAGGTTGATGCAAAGCTTGTACAAGTTCACTAATCAAGTTTATGTAAGATCCTCT
The DNA here is from genome assembly GCA_021234005.1 of Nephelium lappaceum. NCBI lineage: Eukaryota > Viridiplantae > Streptophyta > Magnoliopsida > Sapindales > Sapindaceae > Nephelium > Nephelium lappaceum. The sequence goes on from CM038004.1 coordinate 15,354,753, forward strand.
CATTTTCAATGGTTTTTAGTTTCTTGAACTCCTTTCAAAAACTTGAAACCTATCCTTTTCCAAAAATCTAATAACTTGTTCTCCCACCAAGCTCTTGTTACAAACCCGACCTAGCAAGCTCTCCATTTCCTAAGTCTAGAAAACAACTTAGAGAACAATCTCTCTAAATCCGACCTAGCAAGCTCTCCATTTCCTAAGTCTAGAAAACAACTTAGAGAACAATCTCTTTAGCACTCAAACTCGTAGTCCTTGCTTGCTTTTCTTTAATAATTTGGTCAAGTTTTATCGAAGGAACGTGCATCACTCAACATGGAAAAGAATCTGCAAAGAAATCAGTTGAATTAAAGATAAGAATCCAGAAAATAAAAACTGCTAAAAAATAGAGGAAAAAATCCTATCTTTTAGCTTTGACCAAATCTCTATAATTCCAAGATTTTTTGCTCAATCGAGTCTAGTCCAAAAGCCATCTAGATTCTTGCTGCACTAGTGCACAAAAGCTGGCTAATTAAACTTTACAAAATAAACAAATATTTATCTTTAAATCAAAAGGGATTATTGCCAAAATAGAAAAGTAAAAAAATTTTATTCTTTTAAAAAATAATTTCTAAATGATATACAATGAAAACTCATGTCTTTGCTTGTCAAATAATCATAAAAATAATCTTGACACAAAGTAGACCCCATAAAACATGAAACAAAGTCAAAGCAAGAAAATTGCTCTGATTTCTATTATTGGACTTGCTGACTTAGCTGTTATGAGTTGTAACAACTCCCAAAGAGTTGTTGTAACAACTAGTTGTCAGCAAGCAAAACCTGTTTCAAGACATGTTTTATGCAGCCTGTTACAATCAAGGTTCAAACTAACAATGACTTTGTTGCATCCATGCCATATGATGCTAACACCTATACACGAATAAGAAGAAAACAGAGCAAAGCAGTAGCAGAGAGACACACCATCTTTACATGAATAGAGGTCGTGAAGGCGTCAAATGCGACACCTTCACAAACTCTGTTCGTGTAGAGTTTTGGTGTTGTTGCTTTCCTCTGGTTTTAGAGAAGAAAAACAAAGTGTGTTGGACATGAAAAGTGATGACTGCTTGGCATGAGGATTGTTGAGTTTGTTTCATCTTGCAGAAAATTGATGACTAGTTGTCATGGACATGAACAAATGTGGCAACGTACATGTGGGTGATGGAGCAGTGGAGGAGAGAGTTTTCCAAAAATGAAAGGGTGAGAGAATTTTGAAATGAGCATGTTGGACATGAAAACATCTGGGTTCGGGTAGTGAAAAAAGAGGCAAGTCGCATAGTCAATAGAATCGGAGATGGTGATGGAACAGCGAAGGAGGAGCTTTTCAAGACAATTTTGTCATGTAAACTAATGGACAATTTTGTTGAAATCTGATGGAGCAATAGAGAATAAAAATGAAACAATTTGTGAAAAAAAAAAAACTCATTTAAGAAGCATCATTAAAATTTATGAACAGTAAAATTGTGCTATTAAAACTCATTTCAATTCATTGATATTAATGAAACAAGTCTCCAAGTTCTTTAGTACTATATAAAAAAAGAACTTGTGTAATTTATCCTTACAAACTTTCAAAGATTGCTAAAATTTTAAAGATACTAATAAGTATTTGATCCTCAGTTGTATCAAATTCAAATTATAAACCTTTAGAGACTTCTGTTTGTGAGATTATTTACTTAATAGTTTACACATGCAATTAAACTTGGTTGTATTTTTTTTACCACTCTTCACTTTCATTCGGATTCATCACTACTACATATGTGATACATTAACAAATTGACGTGTTTACTGGTGGTGGAAATTGAAATTACTTAATATAAGGCGCAATTTTAAATATATATATGTACACGTGTGCGTGCACATTCTTTGTCGAAATTGAAAGCATAAATACAAACACAAAACAAATTTAAATAACACATTACAAATACAAATCCAATCATAGGGAGAGATTCAAATTCATATAGATATATCTCCAATGCCGTTTTTAGTAATTATCATACAGAATAGAAATAAGTATGCATCAAACAATAACATATAAGACCTCAAAACACATGTAATTATGTTATTATCTTATATCTCCAAAGGAAATGAATTTAAAAGAACAGAATTGAAAATACATATCACTCTCACACTCAGATTATACAAAGATATATATATTAGCTATATAGTAAATAATAAATAGAAAATTAAAGCACCTTGAATGATAGACCTGAACCCTCAAATTTGTGCTCCATAAGCTGTGATAATTGCTTCACCATTGAAGGGTTGAGATAGTTGACCCAATCTCCTACTATTCCTTTCCTAAACAAGTGCTTATTTTCAAACTGCTTACAGAATGTCATTGCTTTCCCAGATTTATTCACTCCCAATTCCTTCAAATTCTCAAAACTACACAGCTTAGCTATGTCTTCAATTACACCTTCTCTCTCCTCCTCCACAGAAAATGGAAACCCCAAAAAGCTTGCCAACTCCTTCAAGTTTGACACAATATCTTCCTTCATCTCCTCATATTTCAAGAACAACACTTTCTCTGGCCTCTTCATGCTCTCATTCCAGTACCCTAGCATGTGGTCCCAAGATGGACCAAACCCAACAACCCCGTTACAATACATTTTAAATGCTTCCTCTAGAGAAAAGTGGGGTAGAGATTCTGGTCTCAGCTTCTTCATAAAATGCCATAAAGAAATGAAAGTGTCAAAAGGGTTTCTACACAAGTAAACAATCTTGACATTTTCAGACTTCTTGATGGACTCCTCCAAGGAAGGATATGGAACATGGGTTGCAAATGTTCTTGGCTCAGGCAAGTTGGAGAGCTCAGGAACTTGGTTGTTTGCATATAGTTGGTACTCGAGAAATGGCACAAGATCATGAGGATTTGAAGTGAGCAAAGGGTGGTTTTGAATATTTGAAGTGGCAGCAGGAAAACGTTCACGGTTCATAATGGCAAAAGCCAAGGCTTTCAACCAAGTGGTGCCTGATTTGGGGATGGTAGCTATAACAACATCAGATTCTCTTGATTTGAAGTGTTTTTGGAATGAAATTATGGACTGAATCTCTTTTGGTTGGCACCAAAAGCCTTGAAATTGATAGAGAAAAGCAGTTCTCCATCCTTTCTCTTTTGGAAGAGAAACAAGCAACTCTTTGCACTCTTGGCTAACCAACTGATCCAACTCTTCTTCTTCTTTCTCCTCCTCTGCCGCCGACACGAATTTCTGGTGGTGTTTTGTGAAATGGGTGGTGGTAGGGATTATATTGGAAGCGGTGGTGACAGCGGCAGACCTAGGCATTTTTCTCTTCCCTTCTTTACTTTAATTTTTGGAAAAAGGAAAAAGCTCAAGAGAAGAGAATTGCTTTGCACGAAAATTAGACAGCAAAAGAGGTGTTTGTACAGGCGGAGGTGACATTGGTTTTTTGATTGGATAATGTAAGTTGAGTGTGTACATGCACTTGAGCAAGTTGAGTGTGTTTATGCGCTTGAGCAAGTTGAGTGTGTGTATGCGCGTGGTGATACAGGCCGGACCTCGTCACTCGTTTGCATTGCCAAATTTAGTGAGGTACCTTTTCGTTATCTTGTTTGGGAAAGTGACGTTAGCTTTTTGTTATTGTGATCTTTGCACATGTTAAAAGTGAATAACATAGAGCTCCATGATGAGCATAATTTATATATTTTTATTATCCTTAAATATAGATTTATTAGTCCAATATTGTGTTAATTTTATTTTAATTAGTTGTGTTTTTAGTGAAATAAGAAAATTTTTGTATCAAATTAGAACAAATTATAGTTTTTTCAAATCAAAATCCAAATCAATTGAATATTCAAATTCAGATCCAATTCAAAATCCAAACCCAAGCCTAGAACATATATCAAGCAATCAGGAAATATTGTTGAGACAAGAAACACATAAATAAAAAGGAAAAAGCTAAAAACGGGTTTTTGTGGTTATAAAAGAAGCAACTGGTAATGAAAGGGAAAAAAAAAAGTATGGATAGTTTCTGCTACTAGCTTTGGCAGAAAAAAGAGAGCAAGCAATAGCAAATTTCTTGGAACAAAAACAAATGTGGGAGAGACTTAGAGCAAACAAGGTTTGAGATTAGAAGGCAAAACCTTAAGAGCCCGTTTGTTTTGAGGGTTGGGATTGGATTTGGATAAAAATTTATCCAAACCCATGTTTGGTCCAACCAAATCACCTTTCACTAAATTATCTCTTCCCAATTTTATCCCACCAGATTGGGATAAATGAAACCTATTAAACTTGTGGGTTAAAAAAAAACTATCTCTCTCTTCACCTGGATCTCATCTCTCTCCACCACGTCGTCCGCCTCCTCGAGAACCAACTTTCCTCCGACAAGCTCTCACTCCACACCAACCTACTCAACTAGCTCTCCTCCCTCAATGAAACCGACCACACCTTCTCCACTGTTCGACCCGCCATCTCCTCCCTCTAGTCCTTCGTCTGCCATGTTCGATCTGAGATCTCCGACCCTTTCAAATCCATCAAACCCAAAACTCGGTCTCCACTACACCACCAAGCTCCTCCAACACACCATCTGCACTTTAGGCTTTCTAAGAAGCTTCGCATCTCACCTTTACATCAATACCCGACCCAAACAAGGAAAGAAAGTGAAGGGTGGATGGTGATGAGAGAGGGAGGAGGGTGATGGTGGTACAGGACAGAAGGTCTACCTGTGGAAAAGAGAAGTTTTTGCTGAAAAATTTTGATAAAGTCCCTAGAAAATTTACTTAAAACCTAAGTTTGTACTCACTATTTTTAATTCTATTCTATATTTGACCAAATATGGGATAACATCCAATCCTATCTCATTCAATCCAATTCAATCCAATCCAATCCTATCTTATGCACTAAATGAGGCCTAAGAGCCTTGGAGCTAAAAGGGACCAACATGTTGTCACCTTGGAGAACAAAGTTGACTTTTTTGGTTTAGGCAAATTGCCACCAATTGAGCTGAACTTCTTCATGTGAGTTTGATCAATTTATTTTTTTGTTCTTACTATCACCATGACTGATTCATTTTATTTTCAAAGGTGTAGGATGAAGTCTTATTGACTTTATAATGATTTTGCTATTAGAGTATTATTCTCAATTTGGTTTTTACTGTTTAAATAATTCTTAGTTTCACCAATTATTAAAATAAAATTGTTTTACCTTCAATATCAAGTATTTTAGATAGTTACAAAATTATTTTATTAATTTGACTTTGGATTGAAAAAATTTAAATATAGATTTTTGATTATATGTTTTTCAAATGTTCAATACATGTAATGCTTAGATCTTATAAATTTCAAGTCTTGAAGTATGATAAGAAAACTAGAGAAAACAATAGATTGATTTCCGGGTTGTTTCTTTAATTTTAAGAATAATAGTTTAAATATTAAAATATTACAAATTGATAACAGTGGATTTTGAATCTCATATTTTTCTTGCATTGCTTGAGTTTTCCAAATTAATTATGTCCTATTAATTTTGATTTTTTTTTAGTTAATTTTCAAATTTCAAATTTTGTTAACTATATTATAATTAAATTTAATTTGGAATTAGGTTGATATTTTATCAATCTCTAAGGGATTGTCCTCGTACTCGAATAATTTATTTTACAATAATTCGTGTAGTTGCGAATATTTAAAATTTTGCACAACACTACACCTAAAGAATAATAGTTATTAATATGTACAATAATTTTTTTTTTAATTGTGGTTTGTGGGATATGATGTAGATAGAATAAGAAATTATTGGTTACTATCATCCAGGTGTTTTAAAATAGCAGAAAAACATGAAGCAGATAGAATAAGAAATTATCTTATCAGAATCATCCTTGTGTTTTAAAATTGTAGGCGAAAATTGAGGTTCACAAACTTATCATTATGGTGGTTGATGGTGGAGGAAAGGTATTTAATTCAAAAGGAGATAAAAGATAATTTATTTTTTTCTATGGTAGATCTTTTGTTTTGGATGAAATAAATCCCCACATAGCGAGATACCATATTTCACTTGTAGTTGGATATTATAGATAAAAAATGGGACGTGATGTTCTAACAATACAAGAATGGGGCACGATAAGTTATAACTAATAATTACAAATAAAGATATGGCATTAATTGAGATATTTTTTTTTGGGAATGTCTAGCTTTACTAATTACAAATAGGGTTACATAGGTATTAAGAAATTTATATTATAGAATCAGAAAGTATCTAGTAGCGTCATCAATGAAAATGCTTCGCAAAAAAACATGAGACAGATAGAATAAGAAATTATCTGATTAATTAGTGTCATCCTCACATTTTAAAATGGTAGGTAGGGAAAAAAGTATTCAAACTAATCGTTTTGGTGGCTGATGGTATAGTGAAGGTTGAATACAAAATGTGGAGAGGAAAGATTTTTTATTTTTTTTTCTATGTTAGATTTTTTATCTTTTGATTAAATGAATCCCCATATTCTACTTATAGTTAGACTCAATGGATATAGATATGAGAGTTCTCACTATATAAGAATGGGACATTAAATGATTGATAAATGATAACTAATAACTATATATAAGATATGTCATATAAATTGAGATAATTTTTTTTGGAATGTCTACTAACTACAAATAGTGTTAGGTAGGAACCAAAAGATTTATTTATTTTTTTTAAAAAAAAATAAGTAGATTATTTATTATAAATATCATTAAATATAGTAAAATTGAACATATTAATTTGGATAACAATGGCTAGAGCAAGAAGGATATAGAAGCATGGGTTTGTAAAGCAAGAAAGATGCAATCAAATTACTTGGAATCTATTACAAGCACACCACCTATTGATAAACACAAAAATGATGAAGACACAATTCTGTTGAATGCAAAAAGATAAACATCGGCCACCCATTCAATGCATCTAATGATATCTTTTAAAGCTGATACAGGCTACATTTTATTAAAGTTAACATCAAATGAGTCAATTACGCGTGCTAGGAGGGATGTGCAATGCATCTAATTATTAAACTATGAAAATTTATATTTTTATAAAATTAAGATAGTACTAACCAGACAAAAGGGTTGGATCTTTTATATATAGAGAAAATACAGACTCCATAAAAAGGTACCAATGATGTTATAGTTTATTAGATCTCTTGCGATCATATTAAATGTACTCCTGTAAGTGAATTTCACATTATATTAGGATTGATGAGATTTTGCTTTTAGTTTTTTTTTTTTTTAATTTTTTAATTTTTTTAATATATATAATAATTTTATAATTAAGTACACCTAATTTTAAAAAATAATAATCAATCAATCAAAATCATCAATTGTATTTGAATTAAATAGGAGAGAAATTTTATTTTAGGAGAAAGAATGCAATGGATGAATTTAATTAATTGATTCTTATTTTTTAAAATCAAATATATCTAATTATAAAAGTACTATCTATATATATGGAATTCTAAATATCTTTGTCAACAACAATTAACTATTGCTTATCAATGATTAAATTATGCATCATTAGCTTCAAAAGTAGTGTGGATTTAATGCAAAAACAAGAGCTGGCCGACAACAATTAACTATTGCTTATCAATGATTAAATTATGCATCATTAGCTTCAAAAGTAGTGCGGATCCAATGCAAAAAGAAGAGCTAGCAATTATCTTGTCTCCTCTGCCGACTTGTGAAAATAGTTTGTGCTGCGCCGCCATCTATATCATACTTGAATAGTAAGTACTACTTCCAAGTTCTAGATTCTTATTTCAACTCGAATTAATTTCTCTTTTCTCCAAAAAGGTTGAGACTTTGACCTATGGACTTTTCTTGTCCACGGGATTTATAATGTCTAAATCCTCCTTTCAATAATTTAACTACACTATGCATAGTTTATAAATATATTTAGTTTTCTTTTTCTTTCGATGTTGTTAGAGTATATGTTTTTCGATTATAAAAATAAAGAACTAGATACATATAGTGATTGATATGATCAAATTTTAGTGTTTTCTATAAATTCAAGACATGAAGCAGAAGATACAACTCAAGTTGCAATCTTAATATTATAAAGGAAAAAATGTCACTAGATAAACTTTATCGTGTCCATTATATATAGGGGTCCCCCTAAATACACTTGAGTATGTATACACTTGATAAATATATATATATATATATAAGTGTATTTTAAAATACATGACTATAATTTGTTATATATGATTATAACTAAACATATTTGATTAAAGTCAGTAAATGTGATCACAATCAGTAAATATGATCACATTTATTGATTGTAATAACACATGTTTAGTTATAATCACATATAATAAATTACAATCACATATTTTATAATAAAATCATGTGTTTTTTTTTTTTTTTATCAAATGTATGCATACCCAAATGAATGCTAAAATGTGTCACACACACACACACACACACACATATATATGGGGTCCCCTTAGATATACCTGAGATATGTATACACTTGACAAAAAAAAAAAAAACCATGATTACATTGTAAAATACGTGATTGTAATTTATTATATGTTATTATAACTAAACATATGTGATTATAATCAGTAAATATAATCATATTATTTGTAATCACACATATTTAGTTGTAATCATATATAATAAATTACAATCACACATTTTAGAATGCAATCACGCTTTTTTTTTTTTTGTGTCAAATGTATGCATATCCCAGGTGTATGCTAGAATATGCTCTTTCTCTCTCTCTCTCTCTCTCTCTCTCTCTCTCTCTCTCTCTCTTTATATATATATATATATATGGGCTACAAGCCTGTTAAGGCCCAGCTAGTCGACAAGCTTAAAGCGCTAACGATGGAGTAACGAAGTTCAAAATCCATTGTCCACAACACACGTTAGCAAGTGCCATGTTAATAGGGTGATTAATGGGTTCAATCATGTTAAGGCAATAAGTCATACAGAATTAATTTGCTCTCATGGAAAACAGCTCGATGATATATTGGCATAAGGACCCGCAATATTATATCATCTCGTAATTACCTAAGTAGTATAGATTTCTAGAAGCAAGAAGACTTTCTGCAAGCTAGCCGAAATTAGTATATTTCTTTACTTTAGCAAATCTCCATAAAGGGAAATAGAATTCCATCAAACAGGAAGATCCCTACAATGCACAAAAGATCTCTTCAAACAGGAAGTTGCTAGAAATGCACTTTGATTCAAATATAAAATTATTAATTATAATTTTATGTAAAATAGGAAGGAAGATTTCAATCTTTGCTATATTTTGGTAATCAAATCATATGTAAACAAGGAACTCTAACATTATATAAAAGGGTCCTTCGTATGTGAATGAAGACACACTACAACTTAATCATTAACCCCAAGCTGAAACACAAACTTTAGCCTCAGTAATAACATAATTGTGGACATATGCAACAGGCAAAGAGTTGAACCACGTTAAAAACTCTCTCATCTCTTTATTTGCTTCCTTACATCTTCGATATCTTGTTGATTCACCATTATTATAGCCCTATATTCATCATTCACATTCAATTCACATTGATTCGAGTATTGACCAATTTTTTACGTCAACAATATATAAATTCTCTAGTGCATACTATGTTATATAAGAGTTCTATCTAAACCTTCTATTTTTTCATGAAATCATTTATACTTTTATCATATGTATAGACTAATGACACTGAATAGCACCAAAAAACCAAACATATTTTTATCTAGCACCAAGGAACTGAACTAATGTTTTGTAGCACCTCCCCAACTAAAAAGTCTATACAGCCATTCATTAAAAGATTAAATAAGTATTTCTCTCTCATGCTATTCATTTCAAAAAGTATTTCTCTCTCTCCTTCCCTCTCCTTCACTTTCTTTCATTTCTCCTTCCTTGTCGTCCAATCTTATACACCCTCTTCGACACTCAAGTGCACGAATCCTTGAAACGCCCCAATCCGGACCGCCACTAGGCTCCTATCCGATTGGTACGCCCGGGCACCCTAACGAATCCCTCTAAGCCCATCTTGATGCGAAAAAGGCATTCGAGGAGTGAACCCTCTTAATTTGAAACTTAACTTTAGCGGAAGCTAAATCTTTTAAACCTTAAAGTTGAAATGGTTTGGGTTGGGTTGATACTATTCATTTGATCATTTTTAAAACTCAAAACTGGCAGCATAACCGCTGTAATTTGGATAAACTAAAAACCTAAAAAGTAATTTAGACACTTTAAACTATAATCACAATCCAACCCAACTTATCGCAATCAGTTTATCAACATAATCACAAAAATTTGAAACTTTCAAAAACAAGATATAAACATGTACTTTTAAATCTAGTAAGCTTGATTTTTCAAGCACAAAATGATGCACTCTCACACAACTCAAAATGTATAACTCTTTTTATACAAAATTTACAAACATATGCAAAATACAAAAGACACAAAATATGCATATTACATTCTTCAAGAAGCAATTGTCAATACTTGCGCCCACTTGAATACGGAGGAGGGAGGCTTCATTAGTCTTCACCCACACGAGTACCTGAGGAGGTTTTTATAAACAATTTGAAGAGTGAGCTATAAAGCTCAGTGAGTGCAATGGTTTATAAACTTTACTTTACTTTCTGAAAACTTCCTCCTTAGAAACCTTTAATAAAGTTTCTATTTCTTAAAAAAACTTAAATCTTATTCAATTGCATAACATTAATATAAACAATTTATAATAAACTTGTAAAGCATAAATCTGAACATGCTTAAAAATAACTGAACTTTATAAAAGCACCATTCGTAACCCTAATCTCTTGACCACACGGTGACTTAGCTAAGGCCGTAGGTGTGGTAGGTCACAAGGCGATGTATCTGACATCCACCGCAACCAATTCTCTGAGACCTCTCAGCAACTACGTGCGGAATTCTGCATCGCTAACCGTAGTGCGAGACCATATCCCATAAAGTAGGGGCGACACACTCACTCATAACTCTAACCACACAGTTAGTGACTCGTTTCCCCCAACCCTTACCTTACTAAGTGGGATATACCGTACGGGTTTGAACTCGATCAATTGGTGGGTACTTATGGCCTTTGAAAACTTGTTTTTCTCTAATGTTATGCCTTACAAATCTTTATACTTGGTGCACAAGCACAAAAGCTTTAACTTGAAAGTTTTAAACTTGAGTCCTTGCACTCGTTTACTTTACAAATACAATATATGTATTTAAATACAAGAACTTATACATGCAAAAGCATAAAATCTAGCTTATCAATGCGAAAACATAAAATCACTTTAGAAAACTCTTTGAAAGTGCACTCACCTTAAACTTGGGCTTAACTCGGATGAGCTTCAAAAGCCCTCTCGTGATCCGGTCGGATGCTCTTCACCTACACAACACATATATAAGTAAATTTACGTTTGCGTCAACTTTTGGAAACTCGAAATAATAAAAATTACATAATCGCCCATAAGTGACCCTTTTTAGGCATAACTCTCCATTTTTGGTTCCTTAATTTAATCTTCAACCTTTATTGATCCCAATACGCCTAATTAAACTCATTAGGGTCATCCAAACTCTCAACGAACATCATATGGGTTAATTTACAAAATTATCCTTCGAACTAATTTAGAGCACATTTTGGTTTCTCTCTAACTCTTTGGTTTTCTAAACTCCCAATATGCTTAAATCCACTTATTTTTCAACTCGTTTTCACTCAAAAACAACCAATAAACAAATCATAACGAAATCCATTTCAAACTCAACTTAAATCACCAATAAAAATCATCAACACAAATCAATTTCGAATAGAATAACTTACCCTTTTTTCCTCTCGCGTTGACTTCGTTTAGGGACTGTTTTGGTGATAGATCTAAGCTGAGTTTGAACTGATTTTTCTTCCTCTTTCTTTTCCTCCGCACAGCTCTCTTTTTCGGCCGACCTTCCCTTCTTCTTCTCCGGTCGATCACCTCATTTTCTGGTTCGGTTTCAGCTGCACTTGGGTTGGGTTTGAGTGGCGATTTCGAGCTGAAAACAAGCTCGGTTGCAGCTGAAATGGGAAGAATCGGATGGGTTTCGCGCGCGGGACTACAGGCGACCAAACGATAGCTCGCCGTTGTCTTCTTCCTCGCCGATCAGGTCTAATTCGCCAACGATTCAACTCAGTTTCAGCGCTGGTTTGTGGTAAGTTTAGCTTCACTTCCGCTTGAGCTCGGTGACTGGACGGCATGACAGCAACGTCGGCGTTGGCGTTGGCTCCTTCTTCTTCTTTCTTCTTCTCTTCTTCTTCTTTCTTTCTTCTTCTTTTTCGCGATTTCGCGACTGCTTCGGTCTGGTTTCTATTTTAACTTTAAAAGTCAACTAACATATTTTTGGCTTCTAATTTCCTCCCCAATAATCTCAATAATTTCACTTACGCCCTAAGAAAATTTCTTTCTCCTCTTTTAGCTTTTAGCTTAATATTACTATTACCACAATTTTAAATTTTATCTTCAATTTAGTCCCTTTTTACCTTAAAAATTTTTCGATTTCACTTACTATTTTAACTTCCCGTTTAATCTCCAATTGAGTTTAAATCAATCCCTATGGGTTCTCCATGACCTTAAGTCTTTCCATAAACCATTTAGGGTCTCTAATCAATACGTAAGGACTATTCCTGAGAAACTCATACAATATAAAAATAGAGGGTTTACAATCCTTCACTTTCTTTCCCTCTCCTCCACTCTCATTCAGTCTCAGGTGCACGTCGTTCACTCTTACTTTTCTTCTACATTCTTTCATCTCACTAACACTCTTGTTTATCTCACCAACACTCCTGTCATTCATCTTTGAAAGTAGTCGACATTTTTCTATTGGTACACTCCATGGTTGGAGGTAAGAATGTCCTTTGAAATGCGATATTTAGTTATGTTTGATGTAGGTTTTAGACATTCATATGCATAGATGGTCTAGGAAATGGGTTCGTGCTTGTATTTTAGTTTAGGGTTCATGCTTGTATTTTAGTTTAGGGTTTGTGCTTGAATTTTAGGAAATGGGTTCGTGCTTGTATTTTAGTTTGAGTTTGGGTTTGCCATAGGAAGAATGATTTCTGGGAAACAAGAAATGCAATTTGTTATTCGGTGGTTGAACACTATTTGTGTGTTTTGCGCCTCAAGGCAGTGTGGTCCACTCCTTGAGGTTGTGTAGTCCATTCTTTAAGGCAGTGTGGTCTGCACCTTTAGGTTGTGTGGTCTGTGCCCTATTATTAGTGTATGCGAATCAATGTTTGTTGATGATGTTTTTTTTGTTGCAGGAAAATGGATGAAATAAAATGATGATTGTTATAATGGGCAATGGGAGGACACAACTGAAGGTGGCCACAAATATGTTGGATTTTCAGTAAAAGGTGTATGAGCGCCTAAAAAGTTGGCATGTAAGGCACTGTTGATGGTTCTGAATTTGAAGCTACAATATGATTCAGATAAATATGACATGGATATAAAAAAAGTTATGGTGAATTGTGGAAAAGAATTTAAGCAAGACATAAACGACGATGATGATTTAAAATTCGTCATGGCAGACTAGAGTTATGCCTAAATATGTGTTTCCTTCATTGAAAGAGATGGAAACAATGGTCAATTTAATTCAAAGAGTGGTAGTAACCACCCATTTGCATCTTCACCTACTGTTGTAGCTATAGGAAGGCACGACTCACAACACATTCTGCAACAATGATTGACTAATTGTGTAGATGATGAAAACTTTCCATAAAAATAATTTAAACCACCAATGAGACTGAGCAAAAATTTGAATAATGAGATTCCGCACATATTCTCAATTAAACCATGTCCATTTGAGGTTGATGAAAAGGGTGTTGGAGGAAGATCGTCAGAAGAGAATCGATTTACAAATCCTAGTGCATCTGTTCTGACAAAATGGGTAATTCTAGAGCATAGGCTTACTCGTTTGCTAAGATCGAATCATGTCTAACGGTGACACCAACAACATTAGTGTATAAAGGACAATTTTTTTCATGCAAAAAGGATTTGAAACGTGCTTTTGGAATTTATGCCTTGAGACAAAACTTTGAACCATGAGTGAAAAGGTCCAACAAGTTTGTCTTTCATATGATTTGCAAACATGAGAACTACATATGGAAGTGTTGGACTGTTTGCTGAAAGAAGGGAACTTTCTTCGAAGTTCGAGGATTTATTGATGATCGCATTTGTGCCCTTAAGGAGGTTTATCACCATCATCATTAAGCTGGTTATGCAGTTATTGGAGAAATTATTGCGCCACGACTGTAACATGTTGATGGTTAGATCATGTGTCCAAAGAACATCATAGTTGATATGAACGAGAAGTTTGGCATTCAAATCATTTACAGCAAAGCTCACAAAGTGTTACATTATGTCTTGAATTTAACATATGAGGATGCTGCAAAGTCATTTGGACTACTGCCTGCCTACAACTATATGGTTGAACAATATGATCTTGGAATGATCGATCGATATGAGGTAGACTACCTTAACAAGTTCTAATATTTTTTTTATGGCCTTAGGATAATCATTGATGGGATTCTAAAATTGTATACAATTGATTATTACTGTTGAAGGCACACACGTAGGTTTAAGGGAATGATGTTTGTGGCGAATGCAAAAGATAGAAATGAATAAATATATCTGCTGGCTTTCAGTTATGGTGACTCAGAGAACAATCATTGTTGAAATCTACAATTGGCCATGTTGATGACTTGGTTATCATATCAGATCGCCATCAAAGTAGAGAGACAGTAGTCGAAGAAAGTGTTTCCAGCGGCTACTCATGACTAGTGTACGTGGCACTTAGGAGAGAATTTGAAGAAAACGTATCATCGAGTGGATGTGAAATAAATACCAAGAATCAACCATTAAGCTTATTTGTACATGATAAAGTAGTATAACAATTCAAATCAAACTTTTTAACCCATACTTGTATAACAATTCAAATCAGACATTTTAATACATATTTTCCTAGAATTTCTATTTAAATCAATTTCAACTGGAGTTTGTCTATAATAGCCTCTTTTAAACCAATACAATATGACATAGTATCTACATCTGATATGTCATTTCATACCACAAAAATGACAAGTTAGAATGAACTTACCTGTCTTATCTTTTTTACCCAACACTTCTGGTCTCTTACCTTTCGTCGTGACATATTGAGAACATGTTACATTACGCATACTGGACATTGCAACTGTCCCTTTATCTGAGGACTTAACAAACATAGTTTTGGATTCTGACTTTTTACCACTGAAGCCTAGTCCAAAATAATTCCCTGCTAGTTTACCTACTGGCAAAATCTCATTGAGTCTCTCAGTTCCAGAATTCATCATCTTCATGCCTTTTTTATTGGGGAAACTTCATTTTAGTCCCTAAGATTTCGCGAAATATCAAAATTTTAAACATCTATTGAAAACAGCTCTTTTAATCCCTAACTTTTCCAAAACTCTTCAAAATAGTCCAAACCGTCAGCCAACTAATGGTTAACAGTGACAGATAGTTTAGATCAAAAGGGCAAAATGGTCTTTTCGTATGAAATGTTAAAGGCTTGACACATGGACGGTTATGATTTTAAAATATTTAAAAAAATTGATAAATAAAAAGATTTTAATAAATAACTTAATTTTAAAAAATAAAAATAATTCATTTTCTTCACTAACAAAATCAACATTCATCATCAATCTTCATCTTCTACACAAATCCAGTCCTGAATCATCATTATCAACACAAACAAAAACTCTTCTTCATCACCAAAACAACCAAAGAAAATAACAACCATCATACAATTACACCCAAAAATCCAAACAATCTGATTCGTCGATCTGGTTTGAACCAGATCGTCGATCTGGTTGGCACCATCTGATCGACGATCTGGTGCGAACCAGATCGTCACCAGATCGGTGCCAACCAGATTGACGATCTGGTTTGCACCAGGTGCGACGATCTGGATCGTCGCACCTGGTTCGTCGCACCAGGTGCCTGGTTCGACAACCAGATCGACGCGCTCGTCGATCTGGTTCGTCGCACCAGATCATCGAGTGCGACGAACCAGATCTGGTGCGACGATCTGGTTAGTCGCACCAGATCGACGAGCGTCGATCTGGTTGTCGAACCAGATCGTCGCACCAGGTGCGACAAACCAGATCGTCGCACCAGATCTGGTTTATCGCACCAGATCGAGCGTCGATCTGGTTGTCGAACCAGATCGTCGCACCAGCTGCAACCAACCAAATCTGGTGCGATGATCTGGTTCATCGCACCAAATCGAGCGTCGATCTGGTTCGATAACCAGATCGACGCTCGTCGATCTGGTGCGACGAACCAGATCGTCGCACCAGGTGCGACGAACCAGATCTGGTGCGACGATCTGGTTTGACAACCAGATCGAAGCTCGTCGATTTGGTGCGATGAACCAGATCGACGAGCGTCGATCTGGTTGTCGAACCAGATCGTCGCACCAAGTGCGTCGATTTGGTTGTCGAACCAGATCGTCGCACCTGGTGCGACGATCTGGTTCGTCGCACCAGATCGTCGCACCAGGTGCGACGATCTGGTTCGTCGCACCAGGTGCGACGATCTGGTTCGTCGCACCAGATCGTCGCATCGAACCAGATCGTCACTAGATCTGGTGCATCGATCGAACCAAATCGACGGACCAGATCGTCGACGACGATCTAGTTGGTTGCCCCTGTCATTGTTTTTTTTTTCTTGCAATCTCAGGGAAGAGAGAATAAAAAGACAATATTATTTTTCTGCCATTTGTTTTTTTTTTTAATTTTTATTTAATTAAAAAAATGATTATATTTAAAAAAAATAATTATATACAGGTGTCGACTTTTTATTGGTTGAAAAATATATAATATTTTGATTTCATTAGGGGTAAAACGGTTATTTTAAGTGATGAGGGTAATTAAGTCTTTTGAATTTTTCTGTTTGGTTTGATTGACGGTTTGGACTATTTTGAAGAGTTTTGGAAAAGTTAGGGATTAAAAGAGCTGTTTCCAATAGATGCTTAAAATTTTGATATTTCGCGAAACCTTAAGGACTAAAATGAAGTTTCCCCCTTTTTTATTCCCCTCAAATTCACTTGAAAGTTCTGTAATGCTGCACTCATTCTTTTCAAGCAAAGATTTAAGTTCTTGCAATTTCAACTCAACAATCTTTTTAGATTTAACAAGTATCATTTTTCTTTGTGAGAGATTCGTTTTCAGTGCAAACTCTCAACCGTTGGTCATATAGCTTTTGATAAGCTTTCTGGAATCATTCATGATCCATTTCTGAGTCTGAGCAGTCAGTATCTATTGCGACATCCTTATCAGATGCTACAACATTAAAGACTGATGTTCAAACATTTCCTACACAATCCTTCACAATAGATTCATTATTCAAAGAAGAAGTCAATGTAATTTATCCTACCAAATCTTTATCATTGCTATTGCCAAAATCCTCATCACTCTAGGTGATGTTCACGGCCTTGGGCTTCTTCTTCTAAGTATTGGCATATTCTGATTGTATGAGGCTAAAACCTTCACATTTCTTGCATTTAATTCTCTTTCTTTTTGTTAGTATCAATAGGTTTAAAAAGCTTATTACCATTGAAAAACTTTGAAATGGCCTTAGAATTTCTTCCTCTCTTTTTCAGATTCTAAAAGTTCTTTGTTAGCAATGCTAACTCAGAATCTTCATTAGTTTCTAAACTTTCTTGATCCTTGGTCTCTTCTTGAATTTGATTGAAGAGAAATGGACTTCACTTGTTTCCTTTGCTTTAAATTTAGTTCAAAGGCCTACAGAACCCATCAACTCATCTATCGTCATGTTGTTCAAATTCTTGCACTCTTCAATTGCTGCTACTTTTGCTTGAAACTTAACAAGGAGTGATCTTAACATTTTCTACACCAACTTGCTTTCTGGTATCCTTTCACCTAAAGCGAAAGCAAAACACTTATTAAATATATCATTTAATTTTGTAGAGAAATCAAAAAGTAAATCATTATCCATCATTTTTAAATTTTCAAATCTAGAAGTAAGCATTTGAAGTTTGGAACACTTTACATCATCGGTTAGCTCATGAGTATTCTACAATATATCCCATGCTTTATTTGCTATAACACAAGTGGAAATCAATTTGAATTGATTTGCATAAACTATATTGAAAATTGCATACAAAGCCTTGTTGTAATTAGTAAGTCTGTCCTCATCTGCAATCCATTAAAGTCCAAGTTTTTGTGTGATTCTTTGTTGATCATATGTTATAGTGGGGCAAGTCCATCCTGTAAGAACTTCTCTATAAGCCTTTTTATCATTTGACTTGATAAAAGCTTTCATTCTCGGTTTTTAATATGGATAATTTGATTCATCAAACAAGGGTGGATGAGAGATTGAGGCACCTTTTAATAAAGTCGTCATGCTACACAACAAATAGATTAAAAGATCCCTAAAATCTCACTAAATGTCTAATGACTTGCTCTGATACTAATTAAAAATGTCTGTTTATTGTATACTACCTAATTTTTGCCAATGTTGGGATTAATTAATGTTATGACATAATATGTTATGTTGTAACTCTGGTTAAATGTTATAATATACAAATTGCATGTTATAACAAATTTAATGCGGAAACAAAAACATCATTAAAGCAAAATCAACATGAGAACATTTTTAACTTAGTTTGGTGTTACCCTACATCCACGAGGCCTTGCTTAGAGAGATCAACTATTAATGAACTTAAACAGGTATAATCTACTTGACTTATTCAATCTAAGACTCCCTCTTAGAATTGAAGTAAGATGAAGTACACGTTCAATAGCACTGTTTCATCAAGCTCTTCTTGCCTTCATAAGCAATAACAACTTAAACTCCCTTCAACCTATAAACCTGTCTCCTCTCTCTGTGGTCAAATGTTTTGTTGTTCCAACAAGTACTCACTATAAACTCAATAGCCTCACTAGCCTAAGTCTAACACACAAACTTAAATAACAAGTCTCTCTAAATGTTAAAATATCACTCATTCTCTCAATGTATATGTATTGTTTTCTACACAACTCTCACACATATAAAACTACCTAGAGTCAAGAAACTCTAAGTCACAAATACATGTAGTTTGACAAGATAAAATCTCTCGCCTTCCTAACTCAAAACTGCATTCAAAACACTGCAAGCATCCTCACAGTACTACAACTATATCACACTAGTTGCTTTCTCTCAAAATCTACACTTTTTCCACACTACAACCTTCATTCTTTATCACCTTATATTCAATGATGTGCAGCACCTTTTCTTCCAAGAAAATAACCTAAAAATTAGATCTAGAAATTAATTAATGGAAAATAAAATCTTAATTAATGAAAACCAATGATAAAGAAGGAAACTTTTCTATTTTGTCTCATTTGATCAAATGCATAAGAGAATAATATCTCTGCTCGTCCAAACCTGGAAACTAGGAAATGAATAAAGTTCCTTACTCTATAAAAGCTTAGTTGACAGATAAAATACTTTTCATAACCATGGAAAGATATTTTCTAAATTTCACAAGTCCACAATAAAGAAATTTCCTTATAAAAAGATATTTCAGTTAATTCAAAGCTATAAGGAAATTATGTATTTTATTAATGGCAATAACATTATTGAATAAACATAAAGTCACTCAATAAGACAGACAAGAATCATTAAAATGAGAATAAAGCACTTCAGAAAATATTCAAAAAATTTGCACTAGAACCTGTATTGTAAAATGTCATGAAAAATTTGTTATAACATCAAAACTAATATTGTAATATTAACTTGCATTTTATAACTCAAACAATAATCAACACAATATACAAACACACAATAGTTCATGTAAACACAGGTTATCCATAAGTTATGTTGCACACACAAAGACAATCATCAATGTCATAAAATAAATCTCAATGTCATAAGATGCCAATACTAGTTACTAAACTACCCTTTTACACCATATTAAAAAAAAAAATTATAATATAATAAAAAATAAGAAAAAAAATGTATTCACCAATTGCTAAACTACCTTCTTACACCATCATAAAATTGAAAAAATAAAAAAAAATAAAAATAAAAGTAATTTTTTTATAAAAAATTCAAAAATTAGTAGATCAATGTCCACTGTGCATTGATCTTGATAGATGGTGGAAATCAATTTATATAAAACAATTCAAATAATAATTTATACCTTTAAAATTTTAAAATATAGATAAATTTTAAAATGTAAATTTAATATTAAACTAATAGATAAACATAATAAAATTGAAAAAAAAAATCTAAAAATATAAATAAAAAATTTTCAAAAAACTTAAAATTAAATAGGAGATAAATTTAAAGAAAAAAGAATAGTAACAATAATAATTAATAATAATGATAATTAATCAGCAACCAAAGAAATAACAATATATAGAAAAATTTCACAAATATAAAATATAAACCTATAAAAGCCTTTGTTCTTGAATATTGTTCTTCAATATTTAAACCAAATCCAGATCTTTATTGTAAAACCCAAATTGTATTTTTGGATGAATAGTGTCAGTATGAATAGTGATTTTTGGAAAGCGGATCCGGCAAATTAAAAGTTTCAGAATAAGTATTAGAGTTAAAAGAAATTGAAATAGGCCGAAAATGAGTCATTTGAATAGATTGTAAGTGATCTGAAGTTTATTGGATAAAAATGCACTTTTTGGAAAATAATTGGTATTAATGATTTTACACCCATTTAAATTTTTCCAAGCATGCAGTTGAGAGATTTTATATCTAAATAGAGTATTACATGGTCAATTTGAAGATTTGATGACCATAGAATATTTTGAAATTTATATAGGCAAGAATGTGAATTTAATGCATTAAAGAGCAAAATGGACTTCTTGGCATGAAAATATTAATTAGTGGAAGTATGACCCATATTAAGGGCCAATCATATGTTTTCTTAAGGGTTAAGTTTGATTATATTGATGGTGAGTGGATTGATGAGTCATTAAG
The DNA here is from genome assembly GCA_021234005.1 of Nephelium lappaceum. Taxonomy (NCBI): domain Eukaryota; kingdom Viridiplantae; phylum Streptophyta; class Magnoliopsida; order Sapindales; family Sapindaceae; genus Nephelium; species Nephelium lappaceum. The sequence continues at coordinate 15,375,745 of CM038004.1, forward strand.
GAGAGCAAATTAATGTGTGCACATGTAAAAGTTGATTTTTGTATTAAATGATGGTCAAAGGGCATTTAGGTCTTTTAGCACTATTAAAGGAGGCATAAATATGATTCCACAACAGAAATGAAACTATTCTCAGCCCTTGTTTGTGCAGTTCGGTAGACCAAGGAGAAGAAGAAGCAATTAAGCTTGCCATGAGCTATTCCAAGTGATCTAGATGTGATTCTACATCATATTTTCCTCTTGTCTTCATTAAAAGTGTTTAAGAGTGTGAAGGAATGAATTTGAGCGAGAAAAAGTGAAGAAACAAGTAAGTTTTCAAGTTAGGTTTGATAGGTTTTCATGAGTTTTTGTTTGGTTATCTAGTTTAAGTTGTTAATTGAACTCTTGGCATGCTTGTAAGGCTATTTATATCACAATTGGACTTGGGATTTAAGGAGCTCAACCAAAAAGAAAAAAAGAATTATTCAAGTGATTTGTATCAAGGTGAACACACTAACCCCATGATTAAACTTGGATTTGAGTTATGTTTAAGTGCTAGGGAAATATCTTGCATGATTTGAAACAATTATATGCCAAGAAAACAAAAGAAAAATGATGATATCCCACTAAGTAACATTTTTCAGTCATGTGTGCACTCCTTGGTTTAATTTATGTTTGATGATTATGATAGGGTCTCATGCTTATTTATATGGGTTTAAGATGATTGGAATCAAGAATAACGAAAAAGAAAGTCATATGTATATATATCCATTACATTCGACCAAGGCGGATGGTTATGGTTCATATTACAAATTGAGTTTTAATAGCTTGTTGTATGTATGAGTTCTAAGTGAAAATTTTGCTCGAATTAAAGTGTAGGATGAGTGAAGAGCTAAAGAAGAACTTGAACGAGTGGTTTGCAAGTTTGGATAGCAAGTTGTGAGTATGGTTATTTTTAAAGCCTTTATGAGTTTTATTAGTTTATAATTGATGATTGCAAATGTTCATTTAAATATTTAATTTATAATTAATATTGAATTGATTAAACTTTTAGCATGTTAGTATCTTCTAATGATACATGTAAGTTTTTTTAAATTTACATTATCAATGTATAAATTTTAGTAGTAAAGCAATTTAGTATGTTTGAGTGAAATACATGCATAAAAGAGACATGCTAAGGGTATTTGTAAAGTTTTAGGCTTTTGCCTTAGAAGGACAGTATTTCGGTTGTAAACCATATACTGGAGAAAAGAATATTTTCTAGTTAAACCAATATACTTTCATGCCTAGTGTATGTAAGATTTTAAATTATATTGAAAGGATTTTAAATGTCTTTGGTTTACCCTAATCCCCAGTATATCCGATCGAAGTACCCTATGCGTGTATGGCAAGAGGTAGGGAGAGTCACTAACTTAGGGGGGTTAAGTCAGTGTATCGCCCTCTGTACGTATATGGTAGTGTAGATCTGTCTGATGTTGGGAGGAAATTGTGATCCCAGAATTCCCGCATCTACGACTACACATGGTAGTATTCCTTAGTTCTAGTGATGTGTATATGTACCGCCACGTAAGAACGTGTTTCCATGGGTTACCTTGTAAGGCAAGCTTTAGAATGAAGAACATGTCATTAGACGTGAAGTTTAGAAAACAAGAAAGTTTACAGTTTATGAAATTTATTATTATATTTCTAACAATAATATTTATATGTTTTATGCCAATTTTACAGTTTTATAACGATTAGTAAAAAATTATTAGTTTTTCAACCTATTTTGGGAGGATATATATATAATTATAAAGCAAATGTTATAGTTTAAAAGTTTACCCACTCACCGAGTTTAAATACTCATCACTCTTTTTATGTTTTTACAAAATCCTCCCCAGGTACAGGTTCGAGCCATCAAACGGAAGGAGCTCCATCAGACATGCAAGTGGGCTGAGGACGCGGTGTTACTACACTTGGTTGCTTCTGAAATGTCATGTGCATGCATAACTACTTATGATTTGATATATATGTTGTAAATACTGTTTTTGGATGATATATATATATATATATATATACTTTTGTAGTTTATACTTTTGTAAAATAAAACAATGAACTACGAGAGCTTTGATCTCCACCGAGTTAGAGTACGTAGGCAATTAAACTTAATCTCAAGCTCAAGCTCAAAACTTAAAAAAATAAAAATAAAAATAAATAAAATAAATAAATAAAATTCTTGTGTATAGCATGCTTTTGTGTAAATTAAATGATTTTCAAATTGTATTTTTAAACTGAAAACATGATTGTGGTTGATTGTAGAAAAAGGAAAAGAGAGCCTGAAACTCAGAAGTTGAGAGTTTTGTTGCTATAGAAGTGTACAAATTTTCTAAAAAAAAAAAAATTTAGGGTGAAGTTTTTAGAAAACAACTGTTACGCTGCCAAAATTTTTAATAACCCTATTTTGTAAACGTATACTAAAAAAAAAAGGTTTACATCTATTTCCACTAGAAAAAAAAATTAAAGTGAGAGCAGTACCGCACAGGGCCATTTCGAGCCAGAGTGAGGGTTCGACTGAGTTTTGTAGGGGTGCTATGAGACTCCCATCAAGTTCCACAGGGGGATTTGGAACAGGTCCCATCATTTATCAACATAAATCTTGTTTGTACTCTTGTTTAAATTCAATTAAACCAATCAAAACCCACAATCTTTTATTTCATCATGTTACCCAAATTAATCTATCATGAACTCAAAAACAATGAAAAAAAACATATAATTAAAAAAAAAAAATCAACCAAGCCAAGAACCATTTATAGATATCCAACACAAGCTTATTGAATAAGCCAATTTTAATCATAAATATCCATCACAACCATTTTTCCGCATCCATCAACAATAAACATAATAAAATAAAAAATTAAAAAAAAAAAAAAAAACAACATAAAAGAGTAGAACACCGATCACCCTCAATCTTCTCCCTTTTAATCGGAGCCTTCTGTCGGATTAGAACTCCATAAGCTCTTCGTCGGAGCCATCAAGGAGGCCATTTATCACAATTCATCTTCTCCCTCCAAGCTATAGCCACCAACGAGGCCATCGATCACCTTCGTATCTTCCCTCCGTTGGCATCGACTGTCGGATCTCGTTCCATGCTAGTAAAGGGTTGATGGTTAAGAGTTTGGGTGCGGGTGGTTTTGGGTGTGGATCGACCATGGCCTTTTTTAAAGAGTATTGTTGAGTTAAGTCTTGAAATAGTGAAAGAGAGAGAGAATCACAATGAAAGAGAGATGGTTGAGCAAGAGTGAAAGATTGTGACTTTTGAGAATTGACAGAGATGATGAGACTTGAAAGAGGGAGAGAGAATTAAAACATTATATTACTAATAACAGTCATGCAATTGCCCATTCATCCTTGACCCTAACCGAACTGTTAACTTTTGGATGGAAAATACTAACCGATTAATGGTTGGGGTTTTTTTTGGATATTACTTTGAAAACCAGGAGTGGTTTCACGTTATTTTCAATTTTAAGGGGTATTTTGATAATATCCCCATAGTTTACACTTACAATTAAACTTGTATTTTTTCACCACTCTTTACTTTCATTTAGATTTGTCACTACTGCATTTGTGATACATTAACAAATTGACGTGTTTATTGTCGGTGGAAATTGCAACTCCTTAATATATAAAGGTGCAATTTGAAATATATGCATGAACATTCTTTATTGAAATTGAAAGCATAAATGATTAAAATACCCTTACTACACTTAACTTTTACGGCCAATAATAGTCAAATTGTTAATGCAGGGGAGGACACTGTAATAAAAGGCGAACGTGGTTTTCGCTTGTAATAAGGCATTTATCCAGAGGGTTTTGAGTAATTTATCTAAATACAAACACAAAACAAATTTAAATAACATATTACACATACAAATCCAATCATAGGGAGAGATTCAAATTCATGCAGATACATCTCCAATACCATTTTAGGTAATGAGCATATAGAAATAAGTATGCATCAAACAATTACAAATAAGACCTCGTAACACATAATTATATTAATTATTATAGAAAATTAAAGCACCTTGAATGATAGACCTGAACCCTCAAATTTGTGTTCCATAAGCTGTGATAATTGCTTCACCGTTGAAGGGTTGAGATAGTTGACCCAATCTCCTACTATTCCTTTCCTAAACAAGTGCTTATTTTCAAACTGCTTACAGAATGTCATTGCTTTCCCAGATTTATTCACTTCCAATTCCTTCAAATTCTCAAAACTACACAGCTTAGCTATGTCTTCAATTACACCTTCTCTCTCTTCCTCCACAGAAAAAGGATACCCCAAAAAGCTTGCCAATTCCTTCAAGTTTGACACAATATCTTCCTTCATGTCCTCATATTTCAAGAACAACACTTTCTCTGGCCTCTTCAAGCTCTCATTCCAGTACCCCAACATGTGGTCCCAAAATGGACCAAACCCAACAATCCCATTACAATACATTTTAAATGCTTCCTCTAGAGAAAAGTGGGGTAGAGATTCTGGTCTCAGCTTCTTGATAAAATGCCATGAAGAAATGAAAGTGTCCAAAGGGTTTCTGCACAAATAAACAATCTTGACGTTTTCAGACTTCTTGATGGACTCCTCCAAGGAAGGATATGGAACATGGGTTGCAAATGTTCTAGGCTCAGGAAAGTTGGAGAGCTCAGGAACTTGGTTGTTTGCATAGAGTTTGTACTCGAGAAATGGCACAAGATCATGAGGATTTGAAGTGAGCAAAGGGTGGTTTTGAGTATTCGAACTGGCAGCAGGAACACGTTCACGGTTGATAATGGCAAAAGCCAAGGCTTTCAACCAAGTGGTGCCTGATTTGGGGATGGTAGCTATAATAATATCAGATTCTCTTGATTTGAAGTGATTTTGGAATGAAATTATGGACTGAATCTCTTTTGGTTGGCACCAAAAGCCTTGAAATTGATAGAGATTAGCAGTTCTCCAACCTTTCTCTTTTGGAAGAGAAACAAGCAACTCTTTGCACTCTTGGCTAACCAACTCCAACTCTTCTTCTTCTTTCTCCTCCTCTGCTGCCGCCACGAATTTCTGGTGGTGTTTTGTGAAATGGGTGGTGGTGATCACCCTGGAAGTGGTGGTGACAGTGGAAGAGCTAGGCATTTTTCTTTTTTCTTCTTTGCTTTAATTTCTGGTAACAAAAAAAAGAAAAAAAAAATCAATAGAAGAGAATTGCTTTGCATGAAAATTAGACAGCAAAAGAGGTGTTTATATAGGTGGAGGTGAAATAACTTTTTTGGTTGGATAGATTTGTATTGTTTGGTGTGTGTACATGCACTTGAGCACGTTGAATGTGTGTATGGGCGTGGTTATAGAGGCCAGACCTTGTCACACGTTTATTTTGCCAGTGCCTTAAAAAAAAAAAAAAAAAAAAAAAAAAAAAATTCAAGAGGAGGGTTGCTTTGCATGAAAATTAGACAGCAAAAGAGGTGTTTACATAGGTGGTGCTGACGTTGGTTTTTTGGTTGGATAGATTTGTGTTGTTTGCGCGTGTGTACATGTACTCGAGCACGTTGAGTGTGTGTATGCGCGTCGTGATGATAGAGGCCAGTCCTTTTCACAGGTTTATATTGTCAGTGTCTTTTCGTTGTCTGGTTTGGGAAAGTGATGTTAGCTTTTTGTGATTGTGTGTGTGTCGGGGGAGGGAAGAAGAAGGGGGATGATCTTTGCACATATTACAAATAAATAACATAGGGCTACATGACGAGCAACATGATTTATCATTCCAATTGTGCGTTAATTTTATTTTAATCGCTTGTTTTTTTGGTGAAACAAGAACAAAGAAAATTTATATGTTAAATGAGAACAAATTATAGTTTTTATCAAGTGAAGATCCAAATTTAGACCCAATTCAAGATCCAAACCCAAGCTCAGAACATATGTTAAGCAATCAGGAAATATTGTTGAGACAGGAAACAAATAAATAAAAGGGGAAAAAAGCTGAAAAATGGTTTTTGTGGTTATAAAAGAGGTAGTTGGCAGTGAAAGCAAAATAAACACTAGCAGCGGCAGTTTCTACAACCAGCTTTAACAGAAAAAAAAGAGCGAGCGGTAGACTTAGAGGCGGCATAGACTTAGAGCAGACAAGGTATGAGATTAGAAGGCAAAACCTTAAGAAACTTGGAGCTAGAGAGGATCACCATGTTGTCTCTTTGGAGAACAAAGTTGACTTTTCTTGTTTGAGGAAATTGCCATCAATTGAGCTGAAATTCTTCATGCGGGTTTCTGTTCTTGTTATTACCGTGACAGTCTAATTTTATTTATAAAGTGTGAGATGAAGTCTTATTCACTTTGTGATGATTTTGATATTCTGAGTATTATTCTCAATTTGGTTTTTATTGTTTAAATAAGTCTTAATTTCGCCAATTGATAAATAAAGTAAAATTATTTCACATTCAACATCAAATGTTTTAGGTATTACAAAATTATTTTATTAATTTGACTTTGGATTAAAAACGTTTCTATATAAGATTTTTAATTATATGCTTTTCAAACATTGGATATATAATGCTTAGATCTTATAAATTTCAAGTCTTGGAGTAAGAATTTATAAAATATTTATTTTTGAAGCTTAATTAATAAGAAAACCGGAGAAAACCACAGATTGATTATTAGATTGTTTCTTTAATATTGAGAATAATATTTGAACAGTAAAATATTAAAAGTTGATAACGGTGGATTCTAAATCTCATATTTTTCTTTCATTACTTGAGTTTTGCAAATTAATTCTATTTCGTTAATTTTGAATTTTATTTAATTTTTTAGTTTAGTTAATTTTTAATTTTCAAATTTCGTTAACTAGATTATAATTAAATTTAATTTGAAATTAAATTAATATTTTATCCGACTCTATGTGATTGACCTCGTAATTGCATAACTCATTCTATAATAAACCCATGCACTTGCTATTATTTAAAATTTTGTACAACACTACACATAAAGAATAATAGTTATTAAGATGTAGAATATATATATATTGTGAATTGTGGTTAGCGAGTGTGATGCATATAGAATAAGAAATTATTGGTCAGTATCATCCAGGTGTTTTAAAATAGCAGAAAAAACACGAATCAGATAGAATAAGAAATTATCCATGCGTTAAAATGGTAGGAGGAAAAATTGAGGTTCACAAACTTATAATTATGGTGGTTGATGGTGGAGCAAAGATTATTTAAGTCAAAAGGAGATAAAAGATCATTTATTTTTTTCTATGGTAGATCTTTTTTTTCCATGAAATATATCACCACACGGCAAAATAACATATTTTACTTATAGTTAGATATGATTAGATAAAAAGATGGGATGTTCTAACAATATGAGAATGAAATCTAACAATTGCAAATAAGATAAGGCAGTAATTGAGACAATTGTTTTGGAATGCCCAGCTTTACTAATTACAAATGGGGTTACATAGGTATTAAGAAATTTATAACATAAAATAAGAAAGTATCTAGTAGCGTAATCAATAGCAATGCATGGTAAAAGAACATAGACTAATTATCTGATTAATTAGTATCATCCACACGTTTTAAAATGGTTGGTAGGGAAAAAAGGAAGGGTATGCAAACTAATCATTTGGGTAATTGATGGTTCAGCAAAGGTTGAATACAACATGAGGAGAGGAAGGATCTTTTCTGTTTTTTACTAAGTTTGATTTTTTATCTTTTTCTATAAAGATATTTAATTTTTCTTAGCATTCTTATAAAGAGTGTTTGGATATAATTCTTATATAATGGACAGCGAAGGACCCAGTATAGCCCTAGGTGGGACACTTGACCCACCTCAATTTTTTTTGAAAAAAATTGAAGTTTTCAAATTTTATCAATTTAATTTCATAAATAAATTCAATATTCATCTATTTTCTTCATTCTTTCATGACCTTTATGATGTGTCTTTTTATTTTTAATCTTTTTTATTTATTAACATTTTGCAATACTTATTTTCAATTATGGTTACAAGCATGGCCTAATTGGTTATCATAACTTTCAACAAAGCTAACGTCCCAAGTTTAAATCCCCCATTCTCCAAATTAAAAAAAATAATAATAATTAGCATTTTCAATATTATATACCATTATTCTTTAGAATATTTTGTTATTTACAATTTTTTCGGCTTGACCAAAGTCTTACTCCTAATTAAATTTTTAGTATTAATATTGTGCATTTATAAAGTTTTATTGTTTAGATATGAATATGTACAAATCATTAAGAATTGTTCCTTATTTACAGTGATATGTTATGTTTTATTTAGAAATATTTTTGAAAAAGTTATATCAACTCATTGAACGTTAGCTCACTCTTTTATAAAACCCATTTTTTTAGGTATCCATTGAAGGTTTGTGTAGATTATTGCATATCATGAAAAGAGCCACATGGTGATGATAAAATGCATTAATATTATTTTTAAGTAGAAACATTTTGCATAAGTGTATATTATTTTTAATTAACTAAATTTCATAAATATGTTTTCAGAATAGTTTTACAAATGAAATATCTTTTTCAGATATTTTATGAATATATTTATATTTTCAGTACAATGGTGCAACATGAGAAGCGTAAATATTTTTGATTTATTTAGATTAAATTTATGAGTTAACCATGAGATTTATGAGAACTTTTCTACGATGTTTTGTAAATCTAGATTTCAATTAAAAATATCATCATTTTCATAGGATTCTCGTAAACTTAAGAGAAAAGTTGAAATGAGTCCTATCATAGGGAAGACATGTGGCCTCTTAAATTTTTAAATTGTTTCCTTTATTATTTTTGGCTTTTTCCAAAATTTCTATTATATATTTTTTATATAATTCTTGGTACATTACTTCAAAAATAAATTTTAGATTTATCATTTTATTTATTTTTTATTTTTCCATCCTTATCTTTATTATTATTATTTTTATCTTTATTCATATATTTATCATATATTTGTTAGGTACTTAATAATAATAATAATAATAATAATAATAATAAATGTAACTTGTTATGAAATATTAGGACTTGAAAATCTAATCAATAAATCCTAAAATTTTAAATAATAATATTTAAAGTGTTACATCAAAATTTTTAATGCACAATTATATTTAATTTTTTCTCTTAGTTTTTATTTGCTCTTGTGATTTTCTCAGTTTATAATATCAATAAAGTGATTAAAAAAAAAGTCTTGACTGAAGAAATATGTAACGTTATAGGAGTAATGGTAGAAGTAATTTGATTGCTAACAATTGCACTATAATCAATAAGTTCTTTTTTGTATATGAATTACTAATTGGTAAAAATGTTATTTTATTTTATTTTTTTGTTATCCTTTATAATTAGAGATTTTTTAATTATATGTATGGAATGTTGCATGCATGCATGCATGTATATATGTATATATATGTGTTGTTTGCGTTTTCAGTTATTGTCATGTTGTTGAAGGTGACTATAAACTAATCCACAAGAAAAATTTTATACTTTACTATTATGATTCTAATTAGTTTTAATATTATTGCTAATTTATTAAATTGCTTCATTTAATATTAATTTCTGGGTTTGTCATTATCCACTCGTGACAAAATTAGCATTACATGTGATTCAAAGATCTACTCTCAAATAATTGAGAAATTTCTACTCATAAGAAGAAACTCTAAATGTGTTGATAAATATATATGATGAAATTCGAAACTATATCAAAAATTTTAAATAAAGAGTGGATGTAAAAGGAAAAAAAAAAAATCTTAACAACATACTTTCAACTATGTTTACTTATCGCAATGTTCTTTTAAAAAACACACTACTCAAATAATAGCAACTATACAATTTAATATTAGTTTGCCAACCACTGTATTTATGTGTATCCATGATGGCAATGGCAGACCCGAAAATTCATGTTAAGGGGCGCACTTCAACTCATAATAACATCAACAAAAATTTATGCTAGACAGAGATAAGGTTATTTTCTTAATAAGTTTCTTACACTTATATTAACGAAATTGTATGTTCAAATTATGACCTATACTGAACCCACATTAAAAAGGTTGTAAATTCATGTTAAGTCTCATATTTATCCAATGTCATAATATAGTAGTATTTTTTTGAAAGAAAAACTAAAACTTTAAAAAATATGAAAATATTTTACAACTTTCAATAGCAAAGATAGTTAAAAACAAGGGCAATACCTAATCAATAATACATTTAACAATATCAAGGTGCAATTTTATTATTCAAAATAGAGTGAATTATACAAAAAAAAAAAAAAAAAGAGAGAGAGAAATAATTTTAATGTAACCAATTCAAATTGATAATGTTAGGGTTTAGTCAATTGATTAACCTTTTAAGCTAGACTAAACATATTAGAATTAAAACACATTAACAGAAATGATAATAACTCTTCAATGAAATGTAAATTTGTAGTAGAGTTTCCTTTAAATAAAAAGCAAGCGAAAGAGAAAAGATTTAAAAAGTAATGAAAACAAAAATAACAAATAAAAAATTATATGAACTTATCTAAATAATGTCATATTTGAGACAGGGCATGTGCCCCTCCTAGACTAATGTTAGGTACACCGGTGTATGATGGAGTATATATCTGTTTCTTAAACACTCTCTTTTATCCAACTTTCATCATATTTTGCACACTAACTCAAATAAGAAACACGAGTGCTTGTGGAATCCAACCTAATTTGTTTCCACAACTTTTAGATATCATCTACCTAACAAAGAAATATAGTTCACAAATCTATTCTCACCTAAATTCGTCCTACTCTTCATGATTTTGGTTTGTCATGTGACCTCGAGTCCTCCTCCGGAACTTTTCTCATTTCTTTTGTTTTAACTGGTGAATTTTGCACTTGCATGCTGTGATCATTTTTTTTTTTTTAAAATTACATTTTACAAAACAAGCCATGTGGTTTGCATAATTGGATGCATGATCAAAAACATTTTAACGAAAAAATAAAAAAGAAAAGAGTGAGGCTGGTTGCTGTGATGGCAACTGCCCCTTGCCTTGCTCAACCGCAAGTGCAAGGTTTGATCGCTCGCAGCCACATAATACAGAGTGGTAATTTTCGCCCTAATTATGGGTCATCTTCTCCTATCGTGGGAGTAGAATTTCCGGCTACACATTCAGTTGAGAGATTTATAGGTCCCAACAGACATCCGATGTAAGTGTTAGAAAAAAAAAATGAAAGATGAAAAACAAAAAAAAGAAAGGAAAAAAAAAAAGAAGATAAACTAGCATAAACTATTTCAGTGAAATCTTAATTAGTGACATAAAACTTTCATGAGTCTTGTGGCACACCTTACCGACGGTTGGGACTAGATTTCCAATTTCAACCTTTTGTTTGGTGTTGTTCAAGATTGGCTGAATAGGTCCCAGATGGGGCTCATGTATAGTCCTAGATTGTTAGGATTATGCAAGCCCACCTACTTTGATGGGTAAGCATAGTCCTGGATTGCTAGGACTATGTATTCTCTTTTTTTTTTTTTCAAATTCTTTTATAATATAAAAATAATATTTTATTAAATTAATTTTAATGAAAATAAATATTATTTTATTTTATCATATATGTTATTAATTATTTATCCATAAATTATTAAATATGTTTAAGAATTAATTTAATTTATTTTGTTAAAATAATTTTAATATTTTTAGGATCAGTTATAACCAAATATTAGTTATGTTATGATGATTAATCGTAAATAATTATAAAAAGATAAATTAGATTTTTTTAAAATAAAAAATAATTTATTATATTAATTAATCTTATAATCCTTTATAAAAAAAAAAATAATATCTCATACCTTATATAAAATGTGATTATTTTTTTTGTTTAATCCTTAATTATATCAAACAAGAGACAGTATTATTTTTAATAAAATCTCAATTGTACTAAATATTTCAATATCAATTTAGTCCAATTCTATCTCATTAAAATAATTCAATTCAATCCCGTATATTAAACACATCCTCAAGATTGTATATAGTTGATATAAAAATCCATTTTCATACTTGCACTTTAGGATTGAATCTCACTTATTTTAAAATTTGAAATTTTCAATTTCCAATTGAGCTCTTACTATTAGTGTTAACACCCTTAAATCTATAAATTGTTCAGTTTGATGATAACAATTAGTTTAAAAAAAAAAAAAAATCAAGTATATTCGACTTATTTAGTAAACAATAATGTTAAATATATCTTTATATATCTCAATTATACATTCCAATTAATGACATACCAATTAATGAATGATACATATTATTGATTGTTTATTTTGTTTATAAAATATATTAATTCACCAACTACCATGGGAAGCAAGCATGATATAAAGGGTTAGAATCTTGGCTTGAGAATAACTATATTACGTTACTTGAATTACTAATCTTTATTTTTTTTTTTAAATATGACTGCGGATTTATTGTATTAAACTTTTTTTTTTTAAACCATATAAACTAGCACCAAAGAATTGAGAACTTGTTTCACTAATACCAAAGAACCGACTTGAGTTTTACTAGCACATCATTATGTAAATAGTCTATAGTAACCTTCATTAAAGCCTTATGAGTCTTTTACTATCTTTCATCTCTACAACTCCCTTAACTACACTCCTTTGCATTTCAAATGTCTTGTACACTCTCCTTCATCTCATCAACACTTTCTTTAGACATAAAAAACTGATTTTGTCTTGATTTCATTCCTCTTAGAAGTGAAGGTTTTCGAAGTTTGTCACTCCAAAGTTTGAGATAAAAATCCTTTCTAATGTGATAGTTAGCTTAAATTTAACCTTCATTAAATTTCAATGGTGGTTGATTTGCATTTGATGTGAAGTTGCATTGCACACATTTAGGGGAGGATAGGTTTGGGGAGAAACCATTTTTGAATGTATTAGATAGCGATTTTGTGGTTGATTTGGTTGTTGAGGTCAATCGACAAAGAAAGAATATGAATCGTCATGAAAGCACTGTTAAATAGCGAACCCTAACAATTTATATGTTTGCTATCTATTGCCTTGTTCACTATATATTTATATGTTCGTCATCTATTATTGTGTTCGTTATCTATTTCATTATGATGAAAATATACACGTGTTCGCTATCTAATTTATATGCGTTCTCTATCTATTATTGTGTTTGTTATCTATTCATATATTCACAAACTAATGAGAATATTTAAAACCAAAACAGTTACAAAGTCAAGGACATTTTTGTCATTTAAAAAATAAACAATTTTTTAGTATCATTAAAACTCACTTCAGTTCTTTGGTGCTTGTCAAACATATACCCAGCTCTTTAGTGCTATATAAAAAGAGAACTCTTTTTTTGGATATTTATTCATCACAACAGTTAACAAAAAATGATACAATGAAACATGTATTACATTTACTTATTTACTTTAAAGCATATCTTATTGGTTTAATACAATGGTTGCTAATTTAGGTGATCAAGATAACTATGGATACTACCATCTAATGTATCTTGATGGCAAAGAACTCCCTTTCAATATGTCAATGTTTCAGGTTCAAGTCACCCCATCGTAGGTATTTCAAAGGAAAAAAAAAAGATAACTAAGAATAAATAAACTTGAGTAAAGATCTAAACTTGAAATGGTTCAATGATAAGCTCAAACTGAATTAATGATTTACTCTTTATGTTGTCATTAATAAAGTTGTGTGAATTCAAGTCAAGTTCTTCCCCCAAACCTTAAATCTAAAAATTAATGAACAACGAAGTAGTAAAATACATCTCATTGGTTGGATGCGTTCAATTACTGATAATTAAAGATACAAGTTTAAGTTAGATTAATCAATTTAAAATTTTAGCTTAAATTTATGACTTTAATTAAAATTCATCTATCTATTTCCTTGCAATTTAAACATTGACAGCAAGCTTGAATTAATTTATTTTTCATCCTTAGTTTGCAAGAAAGTGAATGCATGAATATCAAAGTTATAAATTTAACTCAAAATTTTAATTTGAGTTAGCTAGCCATGTTAAGTTTTATATAAATCAGATTGCTTTAACCTGAAAATTTCCAATAATTCGAACAAATGCAATAAGGTATTATGTTAATTTTTCTTTTAAGCATCTCATTCTATGTTGTAGCCCATTTGGTGGATAATATAAATGGGTTGGTTTTAAATGACCCATCTGTCTTTTCCAAGCATAAAATCATGTTCTATATATGTTGGAATTTGTCTAAAAGATTAGATGCAAGTTACTAAAAACTTTGTCCATATACAATCCTGTATTGAAGTTAGAGGACTTAAAGTAACATCAGACGGTTTTTTTTTTTTTTATTAAAAAAAAAAAAAAAAAACATGTCGAAAGTGCAAAATTTGTAGGAAAGAGAGTTTTGTACTAGAAAAACATGTTGAATGTTGAAATTGAAGCATGTGGTGGTCCAAATATAGTGGAAGAATGAGTTAGGCAAGTGTACACTAAAGCCTGTCATGTTTTTATGTTTGGTGATCTCATGAAGGGTCCATTTGACTTACGTGATGAAACTAAATGGTCCTATATATGAAACTAAATGAATGAATTTAATAGGCTTACGTGGTCCGTTTGACTACAACAAAGCCTATCATGTTTTTATGTTTGGTGTGTGAATTCAATGCTCTTATGTATGTTTGTCGGGTCGAAAATTAGAATTCACTTGGACACATGTGGTAATATATATCTCAACGAGAGACATATGTGCATTCGGTTGCCAGATCTTTTTCTTTGTGGGGTTCATCAGTTATCATCTATACTATTCCATAGCATGTTAAGCATGTACATTTGCATATTACGACTGTACAAAAGTAAAATTAATGTGGATTTATACATTCACTCTCATTAATATTTTTGATAGAGATTCGACTCCTACCTTGAATCCTCATAAGTATGTGTAGAGAGTTTTCTCATTTTATTATAAGAGTAGATATCTCCTTGTATTATAGGAGTAGATTTATAAGGTAAGTATTTTCCTAATGTTATGAGTAAGCTTTTGGATTGCATATGTAACGATTAGTCTCGATAAGTCTCGACTCAGATTACTTGCAATTAAATATATGAAAGAAAAACATTGACTTGTGAAGTTGAACATTATAATTTCTTAATCTTTTTTGGGATATCATATTTGGTGCAATGGCGCAAATCTGAGACACCATCATGCTTTATAGCTAGTTGTTATTATTAGTATTATTATTTGAAATATCAATTGTAGTTCAACCATTCAAACATGGGACATTATAGGCTGAATAAGTGCTCTCTAATAGCTGGTCATATTAAGTGATGAGTTTTTAGGTTTTATTGTGGGAGTATTTGTCTTTCGTTCATGGGAGTAGATATTTGGACACGCAAATAATAGTTGATTTCGATAGGTCTTAACGGACATTTGACTTGTTCAATATCAGCTTTTAAAAAATAATAATTAGATAATGATAATTTATTTACTTACTAATGTGATACATAAATAGGAGGAAAACATAACTTTAAAATGTATAATAATGTTTCTCAAGTTTACTATTTGCAATATAATCAGAGTGTAAATCATATGAAATAACACCTAAAAACTGAAGAATTATTTCATAAGCATCAAATGACTAAGTTGAGTTTTATAACACCTACCCAAATGAAAAACCAATACTACCCTTCATTAAATGATCAATTATGAGTCTTTTACTCTCTTGCATCTCAACTACACTCTCTTCTAGTTTAGGGACACTGGTAATTAGCTTTGTTTGTGGGGTTAACAATGATTTGAAATTCATTTGATGCCAAGGACAAATTTCATATTTAAAATGTGGTCCCTTTAGCAATTTTCACAAATAAAAGAATTCAAAATAAGCCAAAACCTAAATATTAAATTAATTTTTAATCCAAAACTAATTTAAATTGTTTTTACCCACAAATCGAACTATTTAAAAACTATGTCCCCGAATTACTTAAATACTCGCAAATGTCCTATTTACAACCTATGGCCAATATCTAGCGAATTCTATGAGATGTTGGCCACATCTCATGAAACAAATTCATAAGATGTTGATGTTGCCAACATCTTAGGAAATCAACAATAGCCACAATCAACACAAAATCAACCAAAATCTATCATACTAACAAGTGTTCAACACAAAAAAGGCAAGAAAAAAAATGAAGAATAACTTTCAGGTTGCGGTTCACAATGAGATTGGTCGCAGCTCATCATCATCGTTGTGGTTCTTCTTCCTCCAATGTTGCCATTCAATGGCGTTGGCATCTGACAATGGGTTGTCATCGGTCGCAGTTTGCAGTTGTCCCTCACTCCATAACAGTGGCCAATTTTGGCGGGTGAGTTCGAGAGGTTTTGATTTTTTTGATTTTGTCTAGTGAATTGAGGATGTGTTTAATTGTAGGATTAAAGAATGAGAATGATGAATGGAGATTATTGTAAGTGATTACTTGCTTTAAATAAATATGTAATAGGAATGAAAAATGTGAATCTCACGTATATTTGAGGTTGTGGAATGGGAATGACATTCCCCCTACCCTTTTAAGGATTCTCAATCCCATTACCTATTAAATATTAAAAAGCTTATTTTTATCCTTATCTAAAAACAAAAACAGTAGAAAAAAATTAGGGAAAAAAAAAATTTATGATATGATGTAATAATAAATAATAATCTTTTGAATTTTAAAAAATATTTTAATAAGCATAATATTATTATAACAAAAATGGATATTCAAGACAAAAAAAGTTAAATAGTGTTTAAAAAAAATGTTTATGGAGTATATAACTTTAATCAAGGGCATTTTTGTAACTTATAATTAATTCATTTCGATTCAAAATCAAATGTAAACATCTCGATGGAAATACTGTTGATTCTTATTATAATTCCTACAATTGAAGTAAACAACTTATTTTGATTTTGATATATCATTTCGATTGCATACTAATCCGATTCTAGACCATTTACTTATATGCAAGTAAATGCAACATGAGAGTTGAGAGTTTGGGAGGGCTTTTTAGTAATATAGAGATAGATATTACTTGTAAATAGCTTTGTTTGTGGGTTAAAAACAATCTGAAATTTACTTAGGGCTAAAAACAAACACATTTGGAATGTTAACCTTTTTAGTAATTTCTATTAAAATTTAGGTGTCATTTGGACTTACTAGACTATCAAATTTTGTGATAGTTTAATTTTATTTGAAGTTTAAAATAAAGTTCAAGAACAGTTTTGGTTTGATATTATATCTTTAATTGGTTTCTAAAAGATTTATACTGTTTTCTACCGTCGCATGTAGGTGTAGCAAAGCCAATAGAAGGCCAAGTGAACTACATCCATATTTTGTTTGCAGGACTATTACCAAGAATTTTAGTTTTCATAGACAAAAGTAATGGTTTACAAACAAAGAACACGAATTATGGTCTGTTAAACTCCATTAATCATGAGCTATTGTTTTTCTTTTTTTCTTTCTTTTTGCCAAATAATAGTTCAATAAAGCTGATAATGCCAAAATATTATTTTATATTTTTTATGTTATTTTAAAAACTCACATTTTTAATGCTATTTTATTGAATTACTGCTACTAGATATTCCAATACTGGATATTCAAAAACCACAATGGAGCATCCTTGATCCCTCGATCTCATTACATTTCATTACTATCTCCAAACTTGAGTAATATTCTTACTTGATATTAGCTTATTAGTATAGTATCTTAAATACTATTGACCAACTTTCTTTTAACAACTTAAATTTTTGGTAACAGGCAAACCAAATTTTGTAAATTTGGGGAGCCATTTTGAAGAACTTCAAAAACTGACCAGGCTAGATACAAATAACAAAAATTATAGTGAGTTCTTGGGATTAGTAACAAAAAACTAATGAGCCTTGATAAATGTAACCTAGCTTAATAATTTTTAGGAAAACTTTATTTTAGTTTATGAGGTTTTGAAAAATATCAAGTTTTTAAAACTCTTTTTGAAACAATTCTTTTCATCTCTAATTTTTCCAAAACTCTTTAAACAAGTCTAAACCATCAGTCAACTAACAGTCAACATTAACAAAATGTGTTAAAAAATATTTTTGCTTTTAATGGTTATTAGTGGCATATAAATTATCGAAACACCCTTATAAAATAATGAATTTAACTTTAACAAAATGTGTTAAAAAACATTTTTATCTTTAATAGTTAGTTGTACATAAATTAACAAAATGTCTTTATAAAATAATGAATTTATAAATTAAATTGTCTAAAATATCTTTAAATCTAAGTTATTAAATTACAATTTAAATTGCTTAAAGTCATCGTTGACCGTCAATTAACTAACGCCTAATGGTTTAGGCTTTTTTGAAGCGTTTTGGAAAAGTTAAGGATGAAAAGAGTTGTTTCCAAAAACGCTTTAAAAACCAAATATTTTTCAAAACCTTAGGGACTAAAATGAAGTTTTTCTCATAATTTTACTACATTTAATCCAAAACACTTCACTAATTTGAAATTTTATCCACGTGCCATTTAAAAAAAAAAAAAAAAAACTTAAAAATGAAAAAACGAACTTGAATATATTTCGTTGGAGGGAGCTCTACACCAGATAATACTACATCTCAACTGAAACCTCTTCTTCCTCCTCCTTCGCCTTTTTTCTCCTCTCTATTCTTCTTCCTTCTTCTCTCATTTCTTCTTCTTCTTCTTCTTCTTTCTCTAGCATAAATCCTATTCGCTAACAATTAAGCATCGTTGACAACACTTTCTTCATCCTCGTTCTCCTCTTTTCTTTTCTTTTTTTTTGTCTTTTTCTTCTTCTCACCAAAAAAGGAGAAGAAATCTACAAATGCCAAGGGCATCAATGACACCCCTTTAGTGCATCTATAGATCTGCTTGATAGATCTATAGACCATGTTTTCCAATGAAAAGTTCACCAGAGAAGGAAGAAGAAGAAAAAGGGAAAGGAAGGGGAAAAAAAGTAAAAAATAAAATAAATAAATAAATAAATAAAAAGAAGAAGAATAAGAAGAAGAAGAAAGAGGAAGAAGAAGATGAGAAGTGAGAAGAAAAAAAGGCAAATAGAGAAGTGTCCGAAGTTCCTTAGAGATATTAACCAAAGAAAATGAGGGTCAAAGGTGGAGGCTAGAGAAGACAGAGGCCATAGAAAATGGGAGGACTAGAGAAATATAAAATTACTTTTTAGATTTTTCAATTTTGTAAAATTAATATGATAAAAGGATAATTTTGCCCATCCATGTCATTATTTGTTGTAAACAATAGTAAAAATATGGAGTTACATTATTTTTAACAAGAGACCATAATTTTTTGCCATTTCCATTGTTTCAAAATTTTTATAAGACATTACTAGAATACAACTTCACACTTATTATTTTAGAAAGGAAATTTACAAGCTGGGGAAATCAATACCAAATAGGATCGCAACTTTGATTCATTTAAGCTTTTAGCTCCAATTAATCCCAACTATTAGTAAAATTAGATAGGAACTAGGTTCCTCATTCAATTCTCCCCTCTCCCATCTTTTTCTCTGGATCTCCCACTTTCCTATTCCTGGTTATTCAAGAGGGGAAGTTAATTAAAAAACATTTATCATACAGGTCTTATTTGTGCACAACTTGCTTACTAAATTTTGTCCACTCAATCTCTCTTGCATTCATTTCTACCCAACCTCATTCCCATCTTTTGTTGTGACTACACCTCTATCCGAGAGGAACAATATTGATGCTTAGAATTTAGACACCGAAACAATCTGGCTAAATAATTGTTGTTCTGAAACTGCAAACTACAAAACGATTAAGATAGTTTAACCGAATTAAACAATAGTGATAACTGTATAGAAATGGTAACGAGTATCATTTCAGTACTAATCTAGTCCAAACCAACAATCCCAAAAGAGCATTTATGTTGATAATCGTTTTCAGTGTATGGTAAATCCAAGAGTTTGATACATTATTCATCAGTCAAAATAGCATTCATATATCTAATGAAATCACAAAGCAGTAATTTGTCACGAACCTGCATTGCTTTACAGTAATAAACACATTGATACTTAGAAACTTTCCACAGAATGTTTTATCCAATTCTTTGGAATCATCAAATATTTCAACTAAATTTCACATATCCCTATTAGTCTACTAAGATAGACGCAGTCACCAGATGATTATATGAAAACATACTAATTGTTTGCAAATCAACAATCAAAATGTCACTGAAGTCTGACATTCTAAATTGTCATCAAATTTGTTGAAGTTTGTGTCAATGAAATAATGCAAATACGAAAAATGTATATCAGAACATATAGCAAGTGTTCAAACAATTGCAGACCAGTTTCAACTGTAATGAAACATGTAACTTGTACGCAGAAAGAAAGAAGCAACAATCTTTAACAGTTGATTAACCTAACTTATATTTAGTGTTTGGACCTTGCAAGGGAGTCATCTTTAGTCAACACATTTAAGTTTTGATAGAAAAAGCAGTATCCCTTATAGTTAGTTTAGATGCACTCTACCAAACAAAAAAACACGCCTTCAAAACCATAAATCAGACAGGACGGAGCAGTTAAATTACTACAAGCTGATAAACACCCTGATCACAAACATAAATTTCCAATGTCGAGTAACCTAACCTGTATTAGAACAGGTTAGATGGAGATGGTGTAATGCTTATCAGGAAGGTTATACACAATTTCATCAATTCTGCCCTGCTGAGGTGACTGATTGGATCAGATAACTTTGACATATGACGATGTTAAGAACCAAAAAACATTGCTTTTATTAAAACTTCCTCTAGCCTTTTACTTCCCTCCTTTTGTTCCAAGGATAGCAGAGTAGAAGCTCCAATGGTAATGCACATCAACAAGAAGCAAAGGCAAAAACCAGAGCAGGCAAAAACCACTTACTCTGAGAGCCAATGAAGACATTTTACAGGAAATGCGATGCTACTGTCAGCATATTTCTCACCACTTGAAGAAGAATAGATGGAAGCAAACGTGCAGTTGAGCTCCTAGCATCAACTACAGGTACTCTTGAATGTCTCATGGACTAATGGAAAATTCTAACACGACCATAAAGGATGGCTCAAGGGCAAATAAATCTAGGCAACCAGCGAAGCACTGTCGCTCTGCTATTTTCTTTACAAGCTAAAGCTCCCTGCAGATGTAATTGCCCCTCTAGCTAATTGCAGGCCTCAATTTTCATCAATTCCAACTTCCATTGCTGCATTAGATGATTATTCTTTTTATTCTTTTGTTGTAAGCAAGAAAGTTTAGACCATCTCAACCAGCTGCTTTCATCTTCACTCACAACCATAGACTGGTGCCATAAATAGAATACGAGCAAAGTAGGTTAGCGACAGATTGGCAATTCCCCTCAAAATTTGAATCTTTAATCAAATGTTAGATAAATTTTCTCAGCACTTTCTGCTTTGCTATTTACTGCAGACTTAGCTGAAGAGGGAAGGGTGATATTTACTTTAATATGTTTCATTTGTAACTCAGTAACTCATGCACATCTGTGTAGTAAATTTCAAATCTGTACACTCCATTCAAGAGAAACTGGAATCTCCGGAACCTTCAAGGTGGGCACAGAAGTATGCTTGTTTTCAGACTGGAAGGAGCTTCCCTAAATATAAGCTCTTTACGATCCAGCTGGCTGCCATCATGGGTATCTGCCTCTCTGAAGCACATTGCCTCAAGTGACGTGATACCCTCCTCTCATCCTCAGCAACAACAGCTGCCACTGAAATCTTTTCAGTTTCAAGACTTTGGACTAACCAATGAAGGGTTTTAAACACCATCCCACCACCATGCATAAATATTATTGTAAATTTAGTGCAGAAACTATGTGAACCCAGCAGCATGACTCCTACTCTTGCAAAAATACTCTCATTGTAATCATGACTAACAGGCTTTCCTATTCCTGTTACCATAACACTGGCCTGATTAGAGAGAATCATGTACTTTTCTGGTGGTATAACTGCACCAGCTGCAATTGAATCAGTAAGCCACTTAAGTTTAAGTATGAAGGCATTCACTGCACAACCATACAAGAACTGGGTGGTTTTTAGCTTCTTTGGACATAAGATGACAGGAAGTTGCTGGACGTTAGATTTGGCACTTCTTTTTTTTCTTGAATTTGGAGGAGGAATACCTGAGAGAACCATACCACCATATTTTCGAATCAGTCCTTCAATTTCCTTTTCCTTCTGACTCGAAAATCCAGTCAACAAGAACTCAATACCCTGCAATATTAACTTCTTCTCATGCTTCACACGAGTCACCAAGCACCTTTTCACATCTTGAGTTCGTGAGTCTCGCCATGCATTAGAATATCTTGGTCTTTTACTAGCTCTAGTGCTTGAGTGAATTTTGTGTGAAGATTGTGGCTTTCGGATGTCATTGTTCTGCTGAAGCTCAACTTCAACTTCCATGAAGTGAACTTGCTTCCTAGCTAGAGCCTGAGTATCAAGTGGATTAAAGCACTCAGATACTACATTTTGAGAATTGTCTCTCTTATGACGCTTGGCGACAGTTTCTTGTTCTGTGGCATCTTGGGAGTCTTTCTTTTCTATAATATTGCGAACAAGAAGTCTAGAAGGATGCAGACAACAGCGAGTCCTTCGGTTTAGAACACGAGGTGACATACTTTCCTTCAAAGGCTGGAACTGCAACTCAGCCCCACAATGACGTTTCTTGTGATTTTCTGTTTCTTCAGATGCTCTTTTAATAAGAGATGTGGTACAGGCTTCCTCATTGCCTCGACCAACTGAACAATTTGATGCAGATCTGAAAGGTAAGGAACCATCAGAACATTTTTTGTCTAAGGACCTGCTCATATTCCGCTCCACGAGAATAAGTTTTGCATCACATTCTGATAGGAATGACTGATTATGATGAAGTCTTCCCCTCTCCAAATTGGCATTATGTTTGGGCAATAGTGAGCTATAATTCTTAAGTGAGGTCAACTGCCTTCGAACTGGGGCCTCAGAACCTTTTCCATGAGATGTAGGCACATCATTCGTGTCCCCATGGAAAGATTCAAGAGTTAGATCTGTGGTCCTCCGCAAATTCTCCACCTCCAGTGGCTGCTTATCAGGATAAAATGCAATATCATTCTGTTCCTCAGCAAGTGGAGAATTGGCAGAAATACTGCAAGGAACAATAGAACAAAGAGGATCCACCAAGGATAGATTAGAACAGTTCACATCCTGAGAAATAAGAATCTCCTCGTCAGCATTCTTGTAAGAACCTCCAAAGGATACACTAGATTGTGAAGCTATCTTGGACCCAATCTCATGTTTTTGAACGAAGGAATTCTCATCTGGGGCAAAATCTGCAGATTCTGAAAGAAAGCTAGTCTCATTTATACATAAATTTGGGATGCTTTTGCAATTATTCTGCTTCAACTCTGCAGGAGCTTCTACTTCCTTCTAAGGACGAAGATGGAAGAGTAAAAGAAAAAAATCAAGAAAAAGAGTAGAAATCAATTAGAATGTCAAACAATATTGTGATATAAGTTACTGAAGTTTAATGGAGCTAACTATAAATATCTCAAGATAGTCAAACAAGTTTTAATAGCAATACATTTTTAATAGCCTGGGGCTTTTCCAGACTGAAGGAATCAATGACTAATTAAAGCATCTCTGTTACTGACAAGAGAATTGTGAAATGGTGCACTCAATGAAAATTTATTAGTTCTGGCACAGCAGATAAATAGTTGGCATTGTTATAACTGAAAAATCATGCAAGCACAGTGATCGAACTGCACATCTAAAACATTGAGAAAGCTGGTATACAACTACAGCTAGTGTACCAAACCAACCACGATTGGCTGCACAAATTCAATAGAACATAATTGACTGAAAGGAAATTTTATACTCAACATCTATTTCCTTTTTTAAAAACATAAATAAATAAATAAAATAAAATAAATTGTTGACTAAGGTTGTAAGCGTCCCTAAATTAAAACAAGAGATCGTTATGCTTGCTCTTTGAAAATGAAAGAAAAAAAGAGAAAGAGACATATAGAGACAAAAATTGAGCACGGTCTGAGTGCAATCATGGGTTTCTTGTTCATTCTCACACACAATAAAGCTACTTCTAGTTTTCATTGAAGAAAGACAAGCCAGATCAGAGCACAGTACAAGAAAAATAGATAACAGTGTGTAAAAGGATCAAGTGAAGCACATACCATCCTTGTCCAACCACCAAACCAGCAGCTTCTGAATCTATCCGCGACAAAGCAATTTGTTTCATCTTTTCTTGCTGCAACGAGAAAGAAAGAGGAGAAAGAGTATATAATTACAGATAACTACAATGGGACAAAAAAGGACATGATGAAATAAGGTGTAACCTCACCAGTATTATCAGTATATCGAGAAAGAAATGAGTTCATGTGAGTCTCAGGCTGAAATGAATTTTCACATGAAAAGTAAACATTTCAGAAACCAAATAGAATATAACAAAGAAGACAAGACAACAATCCAGCTCCTACTGAGCCTGAAGTTCTGGCCTAATTTATTTTAGAGTGCCATGCCCAACTATCTGGAGAAAAAAGAATTTTCCATGTTTTTTCTTCTTTGTACAAGCATGATGAGAAGTTAATTAAAGGTGAAGATATTTTTTACCTCTGCCACAGGCAAAACATTTGAAATCTCCTGGGCTGATTCATGCAACACAGGATCAATGTGGCTTGCCAAAAGAGAGCTGTTCTGAGCTAAAGCTGGACCAGCAACATGTTTCTCTTGTTGAGCTTGAAGATCTATATGTGTAAATTCACACCCATAGTGATTTTCTTGTGCCAAAGGAATAAATTTGACTTGGGATGCATGTGAACCACTGGCAAGCTTATTATCAGGAGCAATAAAAGGTAATCCCACATCTTCACAAGCATCAGCAATAGCCCAATCATCTAAGTCTGAGAAGATATCAATCTCATCAAGTTCCTTGGATGCCTCACTTGGGTAATGAAAGTCATCTTCTAAGCTCTCTAACCGTGCTTGCTTCACTCGAAGAGCAGCTTCAATTACTGCTACAGTTGGCAAGGCTTCTGAAGCTGATTCACTCTTAAATACTTCATGTATCACCAGTGCTTCTGATGCAGAAATAGAGAGTTCAACAGCATCACTAACATCAGAAACTTGGAGGTATCTGACATTGGAATTACTGTCACCCTGCCTTCCACTATCTTGCCCATGGACAGGTGATTGAACACCAAGACTCTCCTCAACTTTTTGGACGGAAGTTGGAGATAATAAATTTCCATCAGCAGCATTATTGTCCCTTTTTAATTGATAGGACTTATCTTCTGAGCCAGCTGAAGTTTCAGCCTGCTTATTAATCTTGATCTTATTCACATCACTAGCTGAAGTTTCATCCTGTTGCCCTGACAGAACTACATTATTATCAGTCTTCCGTCCAGCACCAGCTGAGGTTTCAACTTGTTGTAACAACAATAACTTATTACAGTCAGACTGAACTTGAGATGCATGGAAATGTTCACTTTCAGTGTGCTGTGAGTCAATGTTAGAGGAAAGATGTAGACAAAAATGAAGAACCTGTAGAACAGAAAATTGTAGAGTTGATTGCAATTGAAAATTCCAACAAGACAACAAACAAGTTCTTACAGCCACACAACGATTGGAAAACATGTGGCATGAATGAAAAATTATGGATATCATCTCCTTGCTAATCAACAACCACAAAAAAAAAAATAAAAAATAAAAAATAAGAAGAAGAAGAAGAAAGAAAAAATATGAAAAAGTAACATGAGCTAATAGAAATAATCACAAAGGAAATACACTGGGGTTGGAATAGAAATTGGCTTATTAATCTTCTCTTCCTTTGGAAGGGCAAAAAGTAACTTGACTTTGAATGCCAGCAATGATGATGAGATAAAGGTATAAGTTACAACCAGCATAATGAAATCATTTCTCTGGCATAAGTATGCTTCAGGACTTACATTTCCAGGGGACGACGCAAAACTTGTAGGTGAATTGTCTTCTCCAGATAAGAATAAACGACAACTGCTATATCCACCTTCTTCTCTTGGTAGCATATCTACATCTTTTCCTTCATTGGCATTTCCTTGTATGATTGCCAAATCCTGTCCATTGTCATAAACACATTATTTTTCTTTTTTGACAGGAAACAGAGACTTTACTAATAAAAGGAACAAAAATTACAAAAGTGAACCAGAAGTCCACCAACGAAACAACCAAAAACGAAAACTACAACAAGATAGAAATAAACGATCAACAAACAGTAGCCCTCCAATCAAGCGTAATGAAAAATAAAGATAAATCCTTAAAATCTTCACTAGAGGATGTCTAAAGAGAAGCCAAATAACACGCTTTATCTCTTAAAAAACTCCCCTCCTCTTTCACTTCTTCAAAGATTGTTCTGTTTCTTTCCTCCTAAACACATTATTAATTAGCACAGTCTACCTAATAAAACCTCCTTAGGTCACATTTGACGACAACATATAATACGTGTCATCTAGAGAGGGCACAAGATATAAAAATAACATAAAATTTTTCCAACTATCATCTTTCTCCACGACTGTATTATCTTAGCTATAGCCAAGATATCACGACACAAAAAAAAAAAGGGAGGGGTGGGGGTTGTTTGTGTGGTTGGGTGTGGGGAAGTATAATCCAGGCCACCATTGTCATCTACCTTCGACTTGCCCAAAGGAGCAGCATGGTTTTAGACCATCATCATCAACGTAGAATAATGCACGCTTTTGTAGTAAAAGGGTTTCAAACCACAATAAGCTAACAAAAAACTTAAACTTGTACAAGTTCATAGGTACATGCACCAAACATCAAACTGACACAAATTAATCCATGTAAAATTTCCTTGTAAAATTCAGAGCAAATTACAAATTACTACCTGAAGTCTAGCTCGTACACACGGAGTCAACTTTTCATTTTATTGTAAACGTCAATAAAATGAAAAGTTCGTCTCCGTGTGTACAAGGCTAAACCTCATGTAATTGTAATTTGCTCTAAAATTGAAGAATCCAATTATTTCAAGAATTAAAATAACCTAGCAACTAATATTTCCCAAAGCAATTTGTAAAAGAACCCTAAAAGACATCAGATTTACTAATTTTGAAGTTCAGAGAAAATACAGGACACAATTAAAAAAAAAAAAAAAAATCCTCGAGTGATTGAGTGGCAGTCGCTTGAGATCCCTCAAACGCCTCTACTTGATGCCGCTGAAGCCAAACAGGAAGCCAAGCCAAATCCCGCCCATTCGTAAGACACATATATATAGGTTCGCATTCAAAATTTGTTAAGAAATCGAATCAATTAGACACTAATTACAATGGTTTTTTTTCTTCGGTAAGAA
This sequence comes from Nephelium lappaceum, assembly GCA_021234005.1. Taxonomy (NCBI): domain Eukaryota; kingdom Viridiplantae; phylum Streptophyta; class Magnoliopsida; order Sapindales; family Sapindaceae; genus Nephelium; species Nephelium lappaceum. The sequence goes on from CM038004.1 coordinate 15,403,059, forward strand.
GCTTTACCTCCGAGAATTGAGGATGACGAAACCCTAAGCTCGCCATTCGAGTGCCAGACAGAGACACCAGACCTGCAAGCCCTAGCTAAAGAGAAGAAATTTTCCCGCCAAAATCGACTTCATGTTCTTGGTATTGTACAGAGGTAGGATTTCCCGGTACGATACTGGCTCTTAATTTTTGACAGCTACGCAGTTTAATGCCACGTGGTGGTCGAAATAAATTTTATTTTTATTTTTATTTTTATTTAAAAAAAAAAAAAAAAAAAAAAAAAAAAAAAAAAAAAGAAGAAGAAGCTAGAAATGGAGATTTGGGAAATGAAATGCCAGTTGAATCTATTATATCAACGTATTTTGTGTGAGGGGCTCCCGATGAGTTTAATATTGATGTGGTTTTTAAAATAATTAATGTTAGTTGTGTCTGTAAAATTAATTAGACTATTATTTAATTAATTTTGTTATTAAAAGTATTATACACCTTAAAAGTAAAATATGTACATTTAGTAAATTTTATATTAAATATTATGAATTTATATGATGTTTAAGTTAAATATAAAAATAAAAATAAAAAAATTATTTTTGTTTGGATTACATATATTTATGTGATGTAAATAAATGTTTTTCACGTTAAAAATAATAAGGATGATTTATGTTGACGTAAAAAATCATAAAAAATCGATCAACATATGAATCGATGTGAATTGGATGACAATGATGAATGTAGGGCTATAATAATGGCGAATAAACAAGAATTAAGATGTAGGAAAGTAAATAAAGAGATTGAAGAGTTTTTAACGTGATTCGATCACTTGAATGTTGTTTTCGTACACGGTTATATTGTTGTTGAAGGGGAAGGTTGTGTTTTAATAGAGTTTTTGCAATGGGTGAATGATCACGTTGTAGTATGTGTTCGTTTACATGTGAATGACCCCTTTATATAGTATTAACGTTCTTTGATTACATATGATTTTGTCACTAAAATATACAAAATGCTAAGATTCTCTATCATATTTTACATCAAACTGTATTAACTATTTAGATACTAAATCAAACCACAGTTATGGGGATTTCCTAGTTGAAGTAATTTATTGTTTGATGAATATCTCTTTTCTTTTCTAGAGATTCATTGAAATAAGAATTGTGTTAATTTCTGATATTATATACGAGTTGCTTCCCTTACGAACTGCTTGTTGGGCACATTGACATGACAAGTGTTGCCAAGATAGGTTTTATAGGCCTCGCGATGATATTGCGCTTTGTGGGCCCCCAAACTCCTAAACTTTTTAGACTCTTATTAGGTTAGGGTCTAAATGTTATTTTTAGGTACAACAATTTAGTTATTTAAAAAAATTAATCAAAATTCTATTAAATTATTTCACAATCATTATACAAAAGTAATCTCCCACTTGTTCTTAAATTTTCTATCAAATTGATTATCAAACAATCATTTTTAAAAGTTTTACCAAACACCTTTTTCATAAATATATATATTAAATATTTATATAATTTTAACTTATCAAAAGCAATTTAGCACTGATCCATCTCATATTTTGTCCATACCCAAAATAATGTTAAATCCAAACAAACTTTATAAATGATTAAACAATAGTTTAATTTAATAAAAATTGTATTTATATATAAAAATTAAGTTTCATATGCAACTATCCATCCATTCTAATCCCAAGGTTGAAACAAGCACATTACTGTATCGTTAATTAATTGTTTCGTTGATTTACTAAAATCCACTCTCTGAAAATAATTGCAAATAAATTGAATGTCAAATCTTTAAAATAAAATTCTAAACATTAATGTCAACATAATGATATGCATTTGTTTTCACAGTTTATTAAGCTCTTAATATTGTGGATTTAGCTACTAGAATTTGTATAATTATTGAGTAATTATGAGTGTGATCCATTTTATTTATTTATTAAAAAAATCATTAAAATAAAATTTAAAGAAGATTCCAATAAATAACAAAAAATAATAATAATAAAAGACAAGTTTGAAACATAATTAATCTTTTAATCGTACAATTATACTTATACAGATGATTCTTTAATTTTTTTTATCATTATTTGAGTACAATTAATTGAACTAAATTGGAGTACCTGGACCTTATGGGTGAGTATTCTCTCAAAGAACATTGCTCAAATTATGGAGTCTTTAGTACCATGTGACATTAATATATAAAGAATAATGCTCAGTTAAAAAAAATTGTGCTATAAAGTTATGACACGTGACTTATCAACACATCATTTATTACATTATCTTATAATTTATACAATATTGACAACTCATACGTCACATGACATTAGTACTTAAAACTTATAACACCCATATTATTTATGGGGATGCTTACAATATCGATATTGCTAAATATGTATAGAGGGAATACAGATGTTAGGTGGAGTAGAAATACTAAAAAATTCTACTCCCGCTAGCCAATACAAATACAAAACAAACAAATACACACATGCACGATACTACAAACAAATATAAATATCACGATGCTATTTTGGTATGAATGCTACGCACAAATCCCGTAACACTCCACATAATACACCATATGACATGATATGACATTAATATCTCATAAGACATTTTTTTCTTATCAAAACTTTATTAGAAGTTAGTATTATGACGAGGAGTCAATGGTGCACCTAATGGACAAATTTTCAATAAGCCATATGCTCTTATATTTCATATTCTTTAGTGTGCTTCTGAAAACAAAATTGTTCTAAAATTTGAGTTTCTTAAACTGCATCCAAAAACAATCTTTAAATACAATCCAAAACCTCTATTTTTTTTTTCTTTTTGGAAAAAACAAATTAGATTAGTAAGTTAAAATGGATAATACTACCACCAATACTAAGAACTTGCTTAAATTTTATGATGAATAGGTTCTATACAAAAATAAAAATAAATAAATAAATTAATTAATTAATTAAAATTTGTTGGAAAATTCTACCAGATCTTTTACAGCCATCCAAATGGAAAGGGGAAAGAAGATATCCTATGAAGAGAAAATTAATGACAAGCCTGTACATTTCAAGTTTTATTTTGTTTTTTTTTTTTTTTTTCCCCACAACATGCTGCAAGCTGATTTAGCAAACCAACAGTAAGCCTGAATACTTAATCATCTAAATTGGTGTGACAAGCATGTATGCATACTTCAGATCAAAACTGCAGCAATGGCCTACTGCACAGTTCCCCATAAAAAAGATTGGAGCCTCAAACCAACCAGTAGCATCTGTTTTTTTGGATATTATACCTGAGATGGCACGAAGGCGTGCAACAACATCATGCCTCTGCTAGTTTCAACCGAGGAACGATATTCATCGACTGGAGTTCCTGGAAGCAGTATCAGGTGGTAGAGAAATATCATCAACAGAGCAACACGGCAATCAAAATATTAGGCAGACAACTTAAACACAACTAAATTCCTACCATCACATAGTAAAAACAAGATTAAATTTCATGAGTGATTATACAAATGTTGTCAAGAGAACTATGAAATGTCAAACCAGAGAAGAAAAGCATGCAGCGATTTTCCAATGAAGACCAATTAAGTCTCAAAAATCATTTTTACAAACTCAATTTCTTGTTATAATTATTATTTTTACCATCTTTGTTCCTTGTTACATCTTCTGAAGCAACATGAATTATAACACAGAACAGGAAAATATCATTGGTCCGTATAATATTTGTTGAAATTGGAAGACAGGTTTTATGCACTTATATTAAGTCAATCACTGCAGGACCTTTGTGCCTCCTAAGCTGAGAAAACAGGATTTAAAACACATTCTGCTGCAAACCAGAAAACAGGATTTAAAACACATTCTGCAGTTTTGCAGCTTGATACAAATTATCGGACATTATCCTGTCAACTAGCGTTTTCAAGATAATTGGTAATATGTAGAGCATCAAGAGTTCTCATGCTCAATCCTGGTTTGCGAATTTTTCTGTACTCCAAATGCTTAGCTGACCGAGGTCGTAACAGTTATTAGTTCATTTCCTATCAACTTGGCTTTTATATAAAAAAACTCTTCCAACTGTGCTGTATTCCAAAAGAGAGGGACTATGAATTCCCTGTGACAAACTTTTATACTTGAAGGCTTCTTTTATTGTCATGTAATATTGTTGACGTTGATGATCCACTTAGACCTGACATTTTTTCATTTGGTAAATTTCATTCAACTTAATAGAGGTTTGACCTAATTTTAGGCAGACCTAACTAGTTTGGAAAATAGTCTGCAATGGAAAATGATTTATGAATTTTCAGTGAAGATCATCGACATTTCCAAAGGGAGGTCTACAACAATCTTATGAATTTACAGTGGTTTGCAATGACTTCAATATAGAGTCAACCATATTCTAACCAAATTTCACAACAAACATTTCTTTAGATAAACCAGAAAAACAGTAATAACAATATTCTTAGCTTATTTATCAATCAAGGATTTTGCGTCACAACAGTGTCCTAGCACTCTCAAAGCATATTATTGACATGAGGCTCTCAACAAGCCCAATAGATGTAAGAACTCAACCATGCTTTGGCTTAGAGAACAAAGAACACAGCTGAAAGTTATTGGCATCTCTTCCATCTTCATACAGAATTGCAATACTAAAAAAAAATGAAAACTGTACCTGGATTAGGAGCTTGCATGCATATGGAAGTTTCATGGTGGAGATATTATCCCCATTTTTACATGTTGAACAAATCCCCGCTTTCAGTTTATGATTGTAATAACCCAACAAACCACACACTCTGCAAACCTGCATAAGGTAAATATTATAAACTGTATCAGGTTTCTGCTTTCTCTTGCAAAAGATATATACTAGATGTAGAGCTGGCTAAATAATCAAAAGTTTTACAATGCAATAATCAACCATTTAAGTAAATAAACAAAAACAGGATGCTCATATATTGAACCTGTTTAAACTGCAACATACTAATCAGAAACCATAAAAATAACGGTGACAACAGAGAAAAATCTCCTGATATTTTACAACTGCGAAGAGTAGTAGTCTTTTCATTGTTCCAATGTTCATCTAATGTCTAACTGCAGGAGGAAGGAGGATACTCAATCACAGCAAACACTAATATTTGCATTGACATAGCTATATTTCAACTAATGGATTCTCTTGAGTTAAGATAGCTCAGTAATTAGAACTTGGAAAGATGGCCAGTTATATATTTGTACTGCTAAGGTGAATTTTAGAGAAAAAATTTAGAAAAAGAGTAAACATTCTCTTCATATAGAAGTGTCAATGTCCTATTTGTCTCATTTCGAACAAATAATTTTAAATGAAATAATTGTGCTTCAAATGGTCACCAAGCAACAAACTAACTACAAACTGGATGATTGTGTGAGCAACATTTCATATACATATATATTTTTTGAAAATGAGATACTAAAACTAGACTCAACTTGTAAACTCCTACAAACATATACTGTGATATACTATAAGGGGTCTTTTTTTTTTTATCTGAAGACTGAATAGTACCGCTGAAGATTGAAGACTGAATAATGACTAAAACCTAAAATCTTAATGACATGTTTTTTTTTTTCCCCCTTACCTCAGAATGTATAGTAATCTTATTTATTTTTTAAAGTTAAAATTATCTGAAAACTAGTAATTTAATATTTATATCATTTTACTATTAGTTGTTATATAACTTCATTTATTATATATACAAACAATTATAATAAATTATTTAGTAAATACTAAAACACTTTTATGTATATATTATTAACATTCTTATTCATCATTAAAATATGATTAATTATTATAGTAAAGTAACTTTTTTTGAAAATTATATATACATAAATAAATTATTATTGTGAAGTAAATTAAATTTATATATTTAAATAAAAATAAACAAAATGATTTTAAGTTAAATTACTATTGTTATATATCTAAATAAAAATAACATTAAAAGAAATCTGTATAATGTAAAATTTAGACAAATTTGGAAATATGTTATTTTGGGAACAATAGATTTAGAATAATATATTTAAAAAATCATTAAGCGATTTGATATTCAAATAAAAGTCAAAAATTGCAGTTTTTTATTTTCAATGATTTTTTACTGGATTTAAGTTGTTTGACCACTTAAGAAAGCAAACAAAAATCACTTAATAGGTGTAATTCAGACTCATTAACTTAATGACTTTAACATTCATCCTTTCATTTTCATTTAACACAAAGGTGAAAAAAGTGAATGATTTCAAAATTGACAACAACCTTTGGATTAATTGAAAATGGATGAATGGAAGTTAATGTCACTTTTTTAAGTCAAAATTTTAAGTTAAGAAAATCTAACAACCCATACTAAATTTTCTAGCACAAGCATGAGGGAATACCTGAACTTCGAAAGGATCACTAGAAATCATTAGGCGCTCATAAATCAACATGCTAGCACCGTAGGCAATCAAACAATCACGTTCCATTTCTCCAACTCTTAACCCTGGTAAATAAATACTTGTTGGAAAAAATTCTTTTAAGGTGAAAATACAAAGATAATATAGGTATAAGTAATAAAACCTCCATTTCTAGCTCTCCCTTCAGTAGGTTGTCGAGTTAGCATAACACGGGGTCCATTACCACGAGCATGCATTTTATCTAGAACCTTTTATGACAAGAAACAGAAAATTTATTCTGTGAATTGAATACAAAATGTACAAACTGAACTGAAAACAAAACATTCTCTCTAGGCCCTAATCATCATCAGCACACTAGTTATCATGAGTATGGAGATTTAAGATTGATGTTTGTCATCTAAATGGTTAAGGCATGTTTTATAAATATAAACTAATTTTAATAATTTGCAATAAATAAATGTAATAATTTCAGGAACCGTATATCAAATTGAAGAAAGTGAGTCCCAAATAGAATAATGGTGGGGAAGACATGGTTTATACTTATACGAGACATGATCAAGAAAAATAGTTAACATCCAAACAACACCCAGCAAGTGTTTATTTTATTTTATTATTATTATTTTTGTCCTTCGATCCATTTTGCTCTTTGTACGCATGTATTTGAATAATTAGTCATTTACTTAAAGCCCAACTAACATAATCATAGCATATGTGGCAGGGGAAATAAACATAACTAACTAAAAAAAGCTAGAAAGCTCACCATATGCTTTAACTTTTGGTAGTAAATTGGACCCATGAAAATATACGCTTGCAGTGGGCTACCTGTGATACCTGAATCAAGATTTGTGTTATCAGGATGTTCCCTAACAAATGCCTACAGAGAAAGTCTAAAATTACATTAGCAACAAAGAGAGCCAATATTTGTATGATGAGTTAATCATAATTTAATACATGTTCTGGTATTAACAGAAAAGATCCTGATGTTGACTTCGTGAAAGGGAGTGATGTGGCTCATAAAAGTAGATTGAATAATTCTTATACTCTTCCTTGTAAAGGTAGATTATATGACTTCTGTACCCTTCTATTGTAATTGAAGAGTTTTGAGAGGGAAAATGAAATTTTATTCACTCTGCTCTCAAACGAGCAGGCTTCCATCCTATATGCAATAAGATCAGAAGCTAATTTCTTATCTCCTTGAAATCAGGATACTTATCTAATCTTTTAAATACTCTTAATCTTTTAGCTAAGCTTATCACATGAGATTAGGCAAAAACATGCTGTCACTAACCTCTTTATTCCCTAACTTACTAATTACAGCAGTTACCAAGAAAACAAGACATGAATTTCAACAGTAATTGTTATAGTAATTGATCATTTGACCCTTACATAAATCATGAAATTAGTAAATGAAAGTAATGATTAAATCACAAATTGAAATTATAATAGTACTTTCTGATGAAAATATTTAAGATAAAAGAAAAAAAAAAGGGTATAACATTATGCCAACTTATTAAATGAGCTTTATTGGGTATACACCCAACAAAAAGGGATACAAGCGCTTTAACCCAAGCACTAAAAAGATACATGTCAGCATGGATGTCGTCTTCTTTGAAAGTAAACCATTTTTTACGGAATATCATCTTGAGGGGGAGAGTAAAAAAGAAGATGAGTTTGGCAGTTTTTTGGATCCTGTCTTACCTGTTTTGTCTAAGTTTTTCCTTCCTAGTCAAACTCTTCCTAAACCAGTTGTGTCTGACTTTGAGTCTAATAAGGAAATAGATAATCAAGAAAATTCCTTTCAAAAAGAAACTGAACCTGAAAATGAGCAATTAGAATCTAATCTTTTACCACATCAACTTGGTTCTATTTCAGAGGGAGAAAAATCACAAGATAATAATCCAACTCTGGATAATTATCCTGCCATAGAACTCAAGGTAATGAAGGTATACACTCGAAAGAAGCCTCTTGGTAATAGGGATCAATCGCACGAGGTACAAGTCTAGTTACAATCTCTCAGACTTGATGCTGAGCCATGTGTGATTCAGCTTAGTAAGACCTCTGATGTTAATCATCCTTCTCCTTCTAAACTGGTTGCTAAACCTGAGTCTGAACGTATTGACAAATCCATTAGTTCTGATGTGATACAGATATTGATCTTCCAATAGCCATTCGAAAAGGTAAAGGAGTCAAGTCATGCACCATTCATCCAATAGTCAAACACTTGTCCTCCAGGTTATCAGATAATTATAAAGCATTTACTCAAATATTTCCCACCTTATTATCCCTAGAAACATCCAGGAAGCCTTAGAACATTCAGATTAGAGGAAGGCTATTAGGGACAAGATGTTTGCTCTCAATAAGAATAAAACCTAGGAAGATGTTGACTTACCTAAAGGCAAAAAGACAGTTGGATGTAAGTGGGCATTCACCATCAAGTGTTGGGCTGATGGGTCGATAGATAAGTACAAAGCTAGAGTTGTCGCCAAGGGATTCACACAAATTTAAGGCCTAGACTACCAAGAGACGTTTGCACCAGTGGCTAAGGTCAATTCAATCCAAATTCTTATCTCTATGGCAGTGAATTACAACTAGCCCATATTAGTTAGAAGTAGAAAATGCCTTTCCTAAATGGCAATCTTGAAGAAGAAGTTTTTATGGATATACCACCCTGGTTTGAAGAGGAACTTGGCAGAAAAAAGGTCTCCAGACTGATTAAGTCCTTGTATAGACTTAAACAATCCCCTAGGGCTTGGTTTGAGAGGTTTGGCAAGGTGGTGAAGAATTTGGTTATAGCCAAAGCCAAGGGGATCATACCTTGTTTTTTAAACATTCAAGGGAAGGAAAAAGGGCCATCTTGATTGTTTATAGAAAAGGTAGAAAGATTAAAAGGATTGTTGGCAAATGAGTTCGAGATTAAGGACTTAGGTGAGTTAAAAATACTTTCTAGGAATGGAGTTTGCAAGGTCTAAAAGAGGAATATTTGTCTCCCAAAGAAAGTATGTACTGGACTTATTGGGAGAGACTGGTATGACAGGCTGTAAACCAGCCGATACCCTTATTGAGCCCAATCTTAAACTTGACGCTGCAAAAACAGAGAAACTGGTGGATAGAGAGCAGTCCCAATGGCTGGTTGGCAAGCTAATTTATCTTGCTCACACCAGACCTAACATCTCTTTTGCTGTAAGCATGGTAAGTCCGTTCATGCATGCACTAGGTCCAGAACACTACGAGGCAGCATTAAGGATCCTAAGGTATCTGAAGGGAACTTCGGATGAAGGTTTGTTATTTGCCAAAAAGGGGCACTTAAAAGTTGAAGTCTACACGGATGCAGACCGGGCAGGGAGTGTAACAGACAGAAGGTCAACTTTTGATTACTGTACTTTTGTAGAAGGGAACCTAGTGACTTGGCGGAGTAAAAGGGAAAGCATTGTTCCAAGAAGTAGTGCGGAAGCAGAGTTCAGAGCAGCTGCACTTGGAATATGTGAAGTACTGTGGATCCAAAGACTTCTTGAGGATCTAAAGGCGGTTCCTCACCTATAAAACTCTATTGTGATAACAGGTCTGCCATTGCCATAGCACATAATCCAGTTCTACATGATAGAACCAAACATGTAGAGATTGATAAGCATTTTATTAAAGCAAAACTAGACAGTGGACACGTTTGCATGCCCTATCTTCCAACAGCAGAACAGGTGGCAGATTGTCTTACTAAGGGACTGTCAAAACATCAATTCGACAAGCTGATATGAAAACTGGGCATGGAAGATATCTTCAAACCGGCTTGAGGGGAAGTGTCGGAAAGGTTGATCAAATCTTAGCAAATCTAAAAGGATTTTTAGGAGTCAACTATGTAATTAAGTTTTATGATTGTAATTGCATATTACTAGAAGTTAGGATCTTGATTATATAATTAATCCTAAATTGTAGCTCTTGATTATGTAATTAGTCCTAAATTGTAGCTAGAAGTGTTGTATATAAAGGAGGGTCAGTATAGTTGTAATACACAAAAAATATAATAAAAACCATTCTTCAGATAAATCTTCACCTTATCCTATTACACAATAGGAATTGTTAAAAACAAACTGGCCAGGATTATTAACAACAAACCTGAATAAATGAAGTCCTTGCCACTGTAGCTAAAGCCATGCTTCACAAGGGTTTCACTAAAACAACCACAATACTGAGTTCAGTAAATAATATTTGGAATTTTGATGAAGGAATTCATACTGCAGAAAAATGAAGGCACCTTATAGCTTCAACCCTATCAGCATGACCACTTGGTTCCCCAAAAGCACTGCCATAGTGGAACCTACCGCATGACACACCAGCTTTACCCCCAAGAAGCTCTATCATCTTACCTACTGTCATTCGACTGATAACAAAAAACAAATGAATAAATAAGTGTTTGGGAGCTTTCACAACTGAACATTGAAGAAACTTAATTTCATAAATTTTATAGATTACATATTTATAACATAATTACTATTTTTTTTTTCTGGGTATTCGACCTTAAGTTTGATACATAAGAAAATAAGGAGACGATAGATCACTTGCAACAAAATCAAAAGATCTAGAGATCGATATCTCTCTTAGTCTTAACCAATAATTGGAGGGAGATTTAATAAAATTAATGTTGATGTATAGGGTTGGACAAGGTGGTACGTTTGTCAATAACAACAACAATAACTATAATAATAATAATAATAATAATCATGATATCCCACATCAAAGTGAAAAACATTAACGTACAGAATCAAGTGATTAAGCCAAACTAAAGCATTTTGAGAAAAATCTTACCCAGAGATATATGATTTTGCACTCACAATATCTTATATTTTATTTCATCATTTCTATGTTTCTCCAAAGGTATAACTGAAACCGACTATAAACTGTTCTATGGTACATGCAAAAACTTTAAGACATCTTGCACTCGCAACATTTTATATATTTTAATTCATGCCATTTTATCAAATCGATAGTTGAAACCGATTGTTTAATAGTCAAATGCAAAGAACTTAGACTATTTCTGTATTTCAAACCTTTCCAGACACCAATTTAGTTAACTAAGCACAGGTCAGTCACATGTCCTCCGCTTGCTGATTAAAAATGGCTCAAGCAGCCATGCATATACACCCATCCAGCCACATGCATAGATGCAAACTCAAACACCACATGACAAAATTTTTCATATTGAACTTTACATTCTAAGAATGTACAGACTAGGAAGAAAATTTGAGATTTTTCAGAATAACAACTGTCTCCATTCTCCTCCCTCCCTCCCTTTCCCCTCTTTGATAAAGACAAACTTTGAAAAGTAATCTAAAAGTATATAAGAAAGGATTATTGTGTTTGAAAGAAATTCGTTTCACAATGAAAAAATGGACAGTAAACAGTATTTCTAAATAGTAACCTCGAGCAGTAATTTGAACAGATCCTGTAAACAGTGCACACTAGTTAAAAGGAAAAAAAAAAAAAAAAGAGTAGGCATCCTTATCTTTGACTGGAATCATACATCTCTAACATTATGCTAATCAATTATGATAATCCAAAAAGTAGAAGTGGAAGTAAAAGTTATCACCTCGGAAAGCCATGAGGATTCATAATTAAATCTGGGCAAATGCCACGTTCAGAAAATGGAAAATCTTCCTGCTGAACTATGGTTCCACAAACACCTTTCTGCCCATGTCTACTACTAAACTTGTCACCGAGCTATGCAAAAATTGATCGCAAAAATCTCAATTAGGTGTTCCAGATGAAGAACATGTCCAAAGATCAAATCAATTATTCAATTTTCAAATATATATATATATATACATATACATATGTATGTATGTTACCTCTGGCCTACGTGTATGGCGAATTATAACCTTGATACATAAATTATTAAATTTATCTGAACACAAAGCCACTCTATCCACCACACAATTCTCTCCTTCTGGACCTTTGTATGTATGTTTGGTGGGCCTATATTTACTGGAAATTGGAAAGTAAGATATGTCAGTATCAACGTAACATTATTACAACATTTTGTACAGAAAGTAAATGACTGACCAATCCTTCAGTTCAGCTGGCGATTTTGCAGGACCTCCAGTCACAAGAGGGGACTCTTTATTGACATAGACGTCATTTGGTCTTATAGTTTCTCCGGGAGCAGCAAGTCCATCATTATCCAATATCTACACGAGTAAAAATATGTAAAGAAAAAGTGAATCATAACTTACAGTAACAGAGATGACAATTTTTTTTAAAGATGTTTCTCTTCATGGCTGAATCTTGGTATGCAGAAACTGTAGAAATTCAGATTTTTTTTTTTTTTGATAGGAAACGAAAACTTTATTAAAAAAGAAAGATAATACAATAGTGAACCAGAAATCCACCAAACAAAAAACCAAACTAAAAATAAGAGCAAGATTGGAAGAAACAGTTAACAAACAGCTGCCTTCCAATCTAGCATGAGAAGGAATAACGAAATATCTTTAAATTCTACACTTGAAGAAGCCCACAGAGAAGCTAGATAAAACATTTTATCCCCTAAATAGATCTCCTCCTCTTCGCATTCCTCGAAGATTCTTTTGTTTCTCTCCTCCCAAATAACCCAAAAAATGGCGAACACACCAAAATACCAAAGAATACTAGCTTTCTTTCCCAATGTTTTAAAAGGCGAAAGGCGAGGCGAGGCGGTGGAGCCTCGGCGAGGCGAGGCGGTCGCCTTGAGGCGATTAAGGCGACCGCCTCACTCCAAATGAAAAAAAATAAAAAAATAAAGAAATAAAAGTAGAATAAAAAATACTAACATACAAAATCATCTATAACATTAAAAAAAGATAGTGAAAACCAATGTTAGAAACATAAGTATCAAACAAAATAGAACAAATTCAACAAAAATACCCAAACATACAAAATCCTAAGTTAAGTTAACATCATGAAAAAATTTAAAATAATAAAAAAGTGTAATTATATGAAATATGAGGGGTTGTATTATTAATAGTGATAATATAATATTTAATAAATATTAATATTTAAAATTAATTTGTTTATGAAATCCCATCATACAGAGATTTTAAAATAAACATAGTGTCATATTAAAATATATTTTTCTACTAAATTCTTGAATTTACTAGTAGATATTATTGTAAGAGTGGTTGGAATTGGAATTTTAATTGTTTTATTTTATTTTCTTTTGAAATGTGTGGTCAGTACTGGATAGAAAGAAAAGGAGTAGGTGGCAGTATCTGTACCTTTTATTTTTCTGAAAAATGACAGCAACTCAATTAAAAATTATATAAACACTATAAACCAAGTCAACTCTAACTTCTCATCTTAGCTTCTTCTTTCGCAGTCCTCTGCTCCTATCTTTGCTATCCAAACAGCACCTTTTTTCTCTGCTCTTCTTCTACTACTGCTATTTAAAACCAGAGTTAAGAGGCTTTGAGTGACTTAAGAAGAGGATTTTAGTGATGGATGGAGAGGATTTGAAGAGAAAATCACACCAAAATGACAGAAAAGTATGAAAACGGCACAAAGACAGTAGAGACGAGTTGATTTCACGATTCTGCAGTGAGTTTGTGTTTTAAATGGGAAAAAACGATGGTGAAATGTCCTATTTGCCCTCAGAGCGCCTCAGCCGCGCCTCAGACAGAGGTGAGGCGGAGGCGGTCGCCTCAAGGCGTCCAAGGCGGGCCTAAGGGTCATTTTCGCCTAAACTAGACGCCTTGAGGCGCCGAAGCCACCAAGGCGGTGATGCGCCGCCTCGCCTCACCTTTCAAAACACTGTTCTTTCCATCTCCTAAGGCTTTAAATTCCTCCATTAAAAGAGAACATAATGAATAATGGGCGACCCACTTCATACCAACTAAAGACAGCAACTTGTTCCACAACAATCTAGCCACCGGACACTGAAGAAAAAGATGATCCAAACTTTCCCCCCAATTCTTGCACATAATGCAACGAGAGGGAGAAAGACAAATACTTGAAAACTTTTTTTGAATAACATCACAAGTATTTAGTTTCCCATGAACCATCAGTCAGACCAAAAATTTAACCTTATTTGGAGCCTTTGATTTCCAAATAAGATTAGCAAAACCAAATCTAGGAATAGAGTCGTTTTGGACCAACTTGTCAAAAAAAGACTTGCACGAAAAAATGCCGCTTGAGTTTAACACCCATTTCCTACTGTCGTCCGACCCGTGATTGAAAGAAACACCCTCCAACAAAGATGAAAGAGAAGAAAATTCCTCAATTTCCCTATCATTTAGGTTCCTCCTGAAGTCAAAACACCACCCTCCTTGAGTAGAAGAACAATCCGATCTGCTAGAAACGGTAACATTATGACAATTAGCGAGCTTGAACAATCTTGGAAACTTCAGGCTAAGAGGCTTAGCATCCACCCAACAATCCTCCCAAAACCTTATTGTAGCCCAATTTCCAACCACAAATCTTATATTACTTGAGAAATCATGGAGACCTTGCATGATAGCTTTCCAAGGACATCGACTGGAGCCTTTAAGAACTTTGTTAGACTCCCAACCATATCCTTGGACGCCATACTTACTTTTAATTACTCTATGCCACAAAGAATTAGTTTCCAGCGGAAACCTCCACAACCATTTACCGAGTAACGTCATGTTCCTCTTTACAATATTCTCAATTCCTAACCCGCCTTCGTTTCGAGGTCTCGAAACAACATCCCATCTTACTACATGGGTCTTCTTTCCTTCACCACTACCATCCCACAAAAAATTCCTCATAATCTTCCCAATTCTTTTTGTCACTCTTATAGGGATTCCAAATAAGGAAAGAAAGTAAGTGGGAATGTTATGCAACACCGATTGAATCAGAACCAACCTGCCGCCTCTAGATAAAAAAGCATTTTTCCATCCCTCCAATCTTCTCTCTACTTTCTGCACTACCGATGCCCAAAACTCGACAGCTCTCGGATTACCTCCCAATGGTAGCCCTAAATATTTCAGAGGCCATCTCCCAACCTCGCAACCGAAATCATTGGCCAAATCAACTACTTTCTTGTCATCGCAATTAATACCTGCCAAGACACTCTTTGCCAAATTTACCTTAAGATCGGAAACCCAACAAAACAACCGTATAACCGTAACTAGAGAAGCAAACTTCTCTTTATCATCCGAGGAGAAAAAGACGATATCATCAACGAATTGCAAATGAGATATTATAACATTCTCCTTACCAACACTAAAACCTTCCACTAGCTGGCATTCCTTAGCTCTATTGATAAACCGACCTAAGCAATCTGCCACAAGAACAAACAAAAAAGGGGAAAGAGGGTCACCTTGCCTAAGACCTCTAGAGGCATCAAATTTTCCCCTAGGTCTCCCATTTATCATGATCGAAAAGTTTGCAGACTTTAAGCACCCCATAATCCAGCTTCTCCATCTTAACCCAAAACCTTTTGCTTCCAAGACATAGTTCAGGAAATCCCAGTCAACATGATCATAGGCTTTTTCAAAGTCAATCTTGAAGACAACACCTTCTCTTTCCTTCATTCTATATTCCTCCACCACCTCATTAGCCACCAAAACGGCATCCAAAATTTGTCTACCTTTAACAAAAGCAGACTGGCAACTTGAAATAGTATTCTCCAACACTTCTTTCAATCTGAGAGAGAGAACTTTAGTCACAATTTTGTAAAGACTACAGACCAAACTAATTGGTCTAAAATCTCCAATCTTCAAAGAGTTGGACTTTTTTGGAATGAGACAGATATATGTTGCATTGGTGATTCTATTAACTGTCTCATTCTCGAAAAATTCCGTGAAAACATCCATCAGATCATCTTTAATGATTTCCCAACAAGCATAGAAGAATTCAAAATTAAAACCGTCCGGGCCCGGAGCCTTATCTTTGCTACAATCCGACACAGCCCTCTTTATTTCTTCTTCAAAAGGTCTTTCCAACCACTCAGCTTTATCTCTACTAATGTCATCCCAATCTAACCCTTGAATAGTTGGTCTTTCCACCTCTTCTTTAGAATACAACTTCGGAAAGAATCGAACAATTTCATTTTCAATGTCTCCTTCATTTTCAAGTATGGACCCGTCACTTAAATCGATCTTATCAATATAATTCCTCCTCATTCTCCCATTGACGACCCTGTGAAAAAAATTTGAATTGCAATCGCCTTCTTTAATCCATTTAACTTTAGCCTTTTGTCTCCACAACATTTCTTCTTTTGTCACCACTTGTTCAAGCTTCAACTTCATTTGATTTCTTTCCAATCTCGAGCATTCATTGAGCATACCTTCAGCTTCATATCTGTCCAACTCGAAAATTTTAGACTCAATCTCATTCTTTTCCTTGAAGATGTCTCCAAATACTTCATTATTCCAAATTTTCAGCTTCATTTTGACCCAATCCAGCTTCTTCATGAACCTATATCCTTTCCACCCTTGAAAGTCTTTTTCACTCCACCATTCTGCCATATTTTTAGCAAAAGAACGATGGTTCAACCAAACATTTTCAAACTTAAAAGGAATGGGACCCCATTTCTTGTGAGAGGAATCCAGCAAAATAAGACAGTGATATGAAATTGTTCTCACTAAAGCCCTTTGTCCAACCTTTCCCCCCACTCGTTTGAAAAAAGAAACCTATCAAGTCTACAACAAACCACATTTTGTCTAAAATTGGACCAAGTGTAATCGGAGTGGTTTAAGACAGGGTCAACCAAATTGGCTTCACGAATAAAACAATTAAAATCCTTCATGCTTTTAGTTTCCCTTCCTCCAGTAGACTTTTCAGAAGGAAATCTAACAACATTAAAATCTCCACCAATGCACCATCTTGGGGAGCAAACCCCAAATAAACCAGCCAACTCCTCCCAAAAAGCCTCTCTCTCTCTTTTCTTGTTCGGACCGTACACCCCTGAAAGCCACCAATCTCTCCCATCGTCACCTAAAATATTCACGAAAATATAGAACTCTCCCATCATAGAACCTAGAACCTTTACAGATTTAGAGTTCCAAATTACCCCTGTAGAAATTCAGATTGGTTGTTTTAATTTCAAATAATGTCAAATTGCTAATTATAGAAATTTGACATGTTTCTAGGAATCAGCTATGATTGTTTCAATTATCCATGACTGTCTCAATCAGCCATAATTCTAGGAGGTTGCTCAGGAGTCCATGTCTGCTTTTGGTCCACATAATGTAATTTTTCATTTGAATCATATTAAGCCATTATTTCTCCAAAATACCTACTGTATTTTGAAATATGGTATCAGAGCAAAATCTATCATCAATCTCTTCAATCTTTTCAATCTTTCCGATGGTAAAAATCGGCATGTCCGGTGAAAGACAGTCCACTGGTTCTTTCAGCAACACTGCCAAACCAGGTGAAATAAATTCCGCAAATTCTGAAGGCATGGATGGCCCTTCCGCACATTCTGCAAGTGTATACGGCCCTGCTCTGAACATCATAGTTCACAAGTTGAATGGGAAAAACTTTCCCCAGTGGTCTCAATCAGTATGGATGTATATTTACGGCTGAGGACGAGATGAATATCTGACCAGTGAGAAACAGCAACCAGCAAAGGAGGATCCCATATATCGACGCTGCTTTATAGACAATACTATGGTGATCCAATGGCTGGTCAATTCAAGCCAATCGTTTTTGTGCTAAACCACCGCTAAAGAAATCTAAGATGCAGCAAGAGACACCTTCTCAGACAAGGAGAATACAGCTTGGAATCAAACCTTTGCCACCTATCCAAGAAGTCTTCTCTGATATCCGATGAGCGGAATACAGAAAGCGGGAGATACTCAAGGAACCCAGGAACCCAGAAAACTCAACCGTATCCACTCTCCTCTCGGACAATTCACAACCAGTCAAATGACTCACGACCACAGAGAGGACATCCTTGTTTCAACCATTGCAATCGTGTTGGGCATACCTATGAAACATGCTAGAAAATTCTCGGCAAACCGGCCAATTTCCAACCAAATCAGAGATATTCCGAGGGATCAAAGAGGAGAGTCGGGGTCTTAATGCAACTGTCAAAGAACAGAAGACTTCCGGTTTCTTTACCAAAGAACAGCTAGATCAGATTCAAAAACTTCTCACCCAGTCCCTTCCAAGTCCTAGTGTTCTAGGTTCTGGTAGTGTTGCTCGAAAAGGTACCTTTTTACAGCCCTTAGTGCTTAAAACCCTACTCCAAGTACCTGGATTATTGAATTGGATGCCTCTGACCATATGATTGGACAAGAAAAAAAAATTTCTCATATTCCAAATGTTTTGATGACTCTAAAATCAGGATTGCAGATGGATCTCTCTCAAGTACATTTGGTACAGTTTCTTTCTCCAATGGAATTACACTAAATTTAGTATTACATGTTCCAAATCTAAGTTGTAATCTCCTATCAATAAGTAAACTTACCCATGATCTAAATTGCATTGCTAAGTTTTATTCTACTCACTGTGAATTTCAGGAACAGACCTAGGGGAGAACGATCCGCAGTGCTAAAAAAATTGAAGGCCTCTACATTCTCAGAGATGGTGATCTTCTTAGTAAACAAGTTCAAATCGCAAGTTGTAATTCAGTTTTCGGTTTTTCCATTAATTCATCAATTTCTAGTTATGAACAAGAAATAATGTTGTGGCATTTCCTGCTTGGCCACCCCAATTTTCCTCATTTGAAAATGTTACTTCCTTCTTTATTCCGTAGTAAAAATCAAGTTTTCTATTGTGAGGTGTGTCAATTGTCCAAACATCATAGAAATCAATATCTGAGTCAACCTTATCAATCATCTCACCCTTTTTCAATCATTCACAGCGATCTATGGGGACAGTCTTGAGTTAATAACATTTCTGGAGCTAAATGGTTTGTCTTTTTATTGATGATCATATGCGAGTGAGTTGGGTGTATCTCTTGAAAGAAAAATCAGATGTCCAGGAAATTTTTGAAAAATTCTACCAAATGATAAATACTCAGTTTCATACAAAAATTCAAATTCTCCAAACTGACAACGGAGGGGAACACTTTAATTCAATTCTCAATCCCTACATTTTAAAACATGGCATCATTCACCAAAGCTCAAGTCCTCACACCCCACAACAAAATGGCATTGCAGAAAGTAAAAATAGACACTTACTAAAAGTTGCTCACTCCATTATGTTTGCCACTCATGTTCCTAGATATCTCTGGGGAGGGGCCATTCTCACAGCATCCTATCTCATAAATCAAATGCCATCTCACGTTCTTAACCACCGAACTCCAATCAAAATTCTTCAACATTGTTTTCATGGAAATAAGTTAGTCACCTCTCTCCCTCTTAAATCTTTGGCTGCTCAGTTTTTGTCCATATATCATCTCATCAAAGAAGCAAACTTGACCACAAGGCTCACATATGTGTCATTATAGGCTATTCTTCCACTCAAAAAGGCTATCGCTGCTACACTCCAACAACAAAAAAAAGTTTATACAACCATGGATGTTACATTTTTTTAACATTAACCATTCTTTAAAACTGATCTTCAGAGGGAGAGTATGGTTAAAGATCAGTTTTTGGATCAGGTTCAGGTTTTGGATACTTTTGTTCTACTGAACTTGACTCCATCAAATTCTTCAGACCCAAGTCCAGATCACATTGACTCTACACCCATTCTGCCACATTCAGATCAGTCCAGTACTCCAGAAAATGAACCCCCAATAATACTCATGCAAAGTCACCAGAACTTCGTGTTTATACAAGAAGACAAACATCCCAAAATGTAGAAGCTTTTGATCTCAACAACAAAGTCATGAAGCCAAACCAGGGCTTGCTCCTCAAGTTCCAGTCCACCTTTATAATCCTGGACTCGAGACTTCATCCTCAGGTAAAACTGATTCTGCCCATGATTCTGTTCCCGAAATTCCAGCAGATTTAGATGTTCCCATAGCCCTTAGGAAAGGTAAAAGGTCCTGTACAAGTCATCCTATATCTGATTTTGTCACCTATGCTAATCTCTCATCAAAATTTCAAGCTTTTGTTTCTAATCTAGCAACTGCTGAGACACCTAGCTCAATACAGGTTGCTCTAACTAAGCCTGAATGAAAGGCATTGTGAATGAAAAGCTGAAAGCTCTACAGAAAAACAGAACCTGGATTCTCACGGACTTACCAGCTGAAAAAAGGATGGTTGTAAATGGGTGTTCAACATTAAATACAAGGCAGATGAGACTATTGATTGGAATAAAGCAAGGTTGGTAGCTAAAGGAATCACTTAAACACATGGAGTTGATTATCAAGAGACATTCTCGCCAATTGCAAAACTCAACACAATCCGGGTTCTTCTATCTTGCAACAAACCTGGAATGGCCCCTTTACCAACTTGATGTGAAGAACGTTTTCTTAAACGGTGATTTGGAGGAAGAAGTATACATAGAATTTCCACCAGGCTTTAAAAACTCCAACAAATCAAATAAGGTTTGTCATCTAAAGAAGTCTCTCTACGGCTTTAAACAGTCCCCACATGCATGGTTTGACCGATTCACCAAAGTTCTCCTTAGACATGCTTATATTCAATGTCAAGTTCATATCTTGTTCTTCAAACATTCAAGAGATGGGAAGATCACTGTATTAATTGTGTATGTAGATGACATTGTTTTGATGGGGGATGACTTAGAAGAAATGCAAGAAATGAAGAACATCTTGGCTCAGGAATTTGAAGTCAAAGATCTCGGAACATTAAAATACTTTCTTGGTATGAAAGTTGCGAGGTCAAAGAAGGGAATTTCGATATCTCAAAGAAAGTATGTACTTAATTTACTTAAAGAAACAGGAAAGCTTGGAAGTAAGCTAGCAGATACAACAATGGATCCAAACATCAAGCTTGACATAAAGGAAAATGATACACCAATGGACAAGGGTAGATATAAACAATTAGCAGGAAAACTGATTTACTTATCACACACACTGCCTGACATTGCTTTCTCAGTGAGTGTGGTAAGCCAATTTATGCAAAATCCTAGAGAAGAGCACTTGGAGGCAGTATATCGAATCTAAGGTACTTGAAAACAAATCCAGGGAGAGGTCTTTTCCTTAAGAAAAATCGTAATTGAAATATAGAGGTGTTCACAGATGCAGATTGGGCTTGTTCTGTCACTGATTGTCTTTGCACCTATGTTGAGGAGAATCTATTGAACTGGAGAAGTAAAAAGCAGTTTGTGATTGCTTGCAGTAGTGCAGAGGCAGAGTATCGAGCAATGGCCCACAGTATATGGGAAGCTGTGTGGTTAAAATGACTTCTCATGGATTTGAGATTGCAATGGAAGAAACTGTTACAATGTATTCAGATAATCAAGCTGTTATCAGCATTGCAAAAAATTCAGTTCATCATGATAGAACCAAACACGTTGAGATTGACAGACACTTTATCAAAGAAAAGATTGAAAATAAAGTGGTGAAGCTGAAGTATGTTCCAACCAAACAACAGACAGCAAATATTCTGACAAAGGCTTTGCCTCGACCGTTGTTTAAAGAAATTATCAGCAGAGTAGGAATGATTAACATCCATTCCTAGTTTGAGGGGGAGCGTAGAAAATCAGATTGGTTGTTTTAATTTCAAATTAAGTCAGATTGCTAATTATAGTAATTTGACATGTTTCTAGGAATCAGCTATGATTGTTTCAGTCATCCATGATTGTCTCAATCAGCCATAATTCTAGGAGGATGTTTAGGAATCTATGTCTGTTTTTGGTCTATATAATGTAATTTTTCATTTGAATAATATTAAGCCATTATTTCTCCAAAATACCTACTGTATTTTGCAATAGAAACTTAGAGATTGGACAGATTTAATACACTAAACTAGCCATGTCTTATACTGCATAGTGGTGAAGAGTAATATAATATAAAAAATAAAATAAAAAAATTACCTGCATTTTTTCAGCACCAGGTCCTGTTCTATCTGGCCTTAGTATTCTGTCCAGTGCACCATTTTCATACTTTTGGTTGATGGCGGTGTACCTGTTCAATAAAAGCACCTAATATAAGCTCCGGATATACCTAGTAGTGCTACCTGAACCATGTAGCAAAAGAGAATAAATTGTGCAACCACAAGGAAATATAAGAAGTCAATAGGGTGATAAGGTTCTATACTTTTTCATCACAATACAACGACCAAAACCACGATCTAGAGATGACTTGTTCATAACTATTGCATCCTCTATGTCATAGCCACTGTAACTCATCACAGCAACAGTTGCGTTTTGACCAGCACCAAGCTTATCATATCCAACCTGACAACAGCACAATTATCAATTTACAAGCCATAAAAGCTTACAAAATCCACAATAAGGCTCACTTACCAGTTCAATTGTCCTAGTTGTCAGTAGAGGTCGTTGAGGATACACCAACAAGTAAAGCAATGAGTCCATCCGAGATAACTACAGAATTAAGAGTGACAAAACAACTTATTTGTGAATTTAATGAGAGAGAAATACAGACATCAACTCACAGAAATTATTCACATTGTATAAACAAAGAAAACAATGCATGAGTTCCACGTTCATACTCATAACCAGTGATAGTCAATAGATGAGATTTTTATAACTGAATGTAAGAATAAGGATTGGCAACAAACAAGAGTAAAAATAATTTTACTTATATTAAAACCAAAAAAAAAAAAAAAGTAACAGTTATTGCTGCTTAAAAGAAACATACAACAGAATTTAATAGCATAATAAATTGCTTGCCTGATTATATGCAATGTTTCCCATAGCTTGCTTCCCCATGGCACACTACACATATTTTACACCAGTGTCATCTTAATTTCTTGAAAAGAATAATTGAATCATATATATATATATATATAAACGTTGTGATCAAACCTGATAGGTATTCCTTGGTGATTGATTATGATGAGGTATGGAATTAGCCCAGCACAAACACCTAAGATGGTCAAAGGCTCTATCTCAATATGAGTAGTATCAGAAGTAGCCTCTCCTTCATACAAAGCAATCTATAAAACATAAAACCAGCCACCAAAACTCTTATCTCTCATATCCTACTTAATTTAAGGAGAAGACATCAAGAAGTTGTTTGGTAGGAACAAACCAGAGCATTGTTCTCCTCATTAACATCAAGATACTCAATCAACCCATCACGTAAAAAGTCATCAAAAGTGCGGACTCCATCCTTAAAAAACACAAAAGCTATATTAGTTTCAAAATAACCATCATTACTTCAAGAACAGATAGAATACACACTTACCGACAACTCCTTCATATGGTGCTCTTTAATCCTTGATACGCCCTTATCAGCAATGACAAGTGGACGACAAACTCGACCTCCATCAGAAGCAATGTAAACACAACGCTGATGAAATTATTTTTTCTCAAAGTCAGCCATTTATTAATGAATATACAATGCTTAGGAAAAAAAGAATAGGAAATGCATAATAGTGCAACAGACAATGATAACATTACTTGTAATGATGCACCACTTCTGTATTGAGCTTATTCATAATATAATAATTTCTTTTATAAAAATAGAATAAATAGTTAATAAACATACAAAAAAAGTGTTATATCCATTAAAAATAAAAAGTACTTGATAATGGAGGAGAACTAACACGGTAGGTGAACATGAGGGCTCCTTCCTTGGGCATAGATGAGACTGGGGCGAGTTTGGAAGTATATATTTTTGTCACAGTCAGATTGGGATTTTCTAACCCCTTCCTACGACATCCTAATCATGGAAAGGCCATCATTTGTGATATTATTCAAAGGAGATTATCTAATATGTAAATGTCCTCTTCTTGGTGGAATGTGTAGAAAAGCTTAAGAGAGTTTAGACCACTCATTTCTCTATTGCCCAATTGCATCAAAGTAATGGAACAAGTTGTTTAAAATGGTAGAAGTCTTGGCTCTTCTGATGGGTGTCGTGGCTTATCTTTACATATATTGGCAAGAAAGGTGTAGCCACATTATTTAAGATAGAAAGAAGTTACTAGTTTCATATGGGGAGAATCAGTCATTTTGGCATCTTTACTAGACTTAAAAGAATTCAAGGATTTTCCTTCATTTAAGTATTTAAGTGATCTTGTTTCTTGTATGTTTTGGACTATTATGTAAGTTTACATAGATAAGAGTATATATAAATCTTTAGGGCTGTCAATCTAGTACACAACCGTTTTCATCTATTTTCTTCATTCTCTCTATGCTTTGACATGATATCAAAAACCTAGTTATGATCAAGGGACCGTGGATGGTTAGGGCCCCACCATGCTTCTGATGTGCAATGTTTCAATATGAAGCCACAAAAAAGATGTGGTAGATAGATCAAGCGTTGAAGCAGAATATAAGGCAATGGCTCATATAGTCTGTGAGCTGATGTGGCTTAAAAATATACTCCAAGAATTGGGATTGTCACCTAACAAGCCAATTATTATGTATTCTGATAACCAGACAGCAACGCATATAGTTAACAATTCATATAGATTATCACTTTTATTTGAGATGTGGTGAAGTTTCTACACCTTTATGTCAAGTCTGCTGAGCAAGTAGGAAATATCTTCACCGAGGCATCGAGCAAGAGTGCGTTCTAATGTGTTCCAAGCTGAGTCTTCTAAACATATTTAATCCAGCTTGAGGAGGAGTGTTTAAGTATTTAAGTAATCTTGTTTTTTTATATGTTTTGGAATATTATGTAATTTCACATATATTAAGATTATAAATAAAACTGTAGGGCTGTCAAGCTAGTACACAGCCGTTTTCATCTTTTTTCTCCATAATCTTTATACTTTGACATCCTTCTTTATCCATCTTAATTGTGATGGGCCTTGGCATAAATTTTGTACATTTTTTGGTTGTTTTGTCTTACTCTAAGTGAGGCCCTACATTTATATTACATGGAAATAGTTTTGCTAATTGATTTTTAGATTTTTAGTTTGTCCTAGTGCTCCTTTTGGGTTGCATGATCTCTTTAGTAGACCATTCAACTCATTTAGTTCTTATCATAATTTGCTTTGTTTGCAGTCTAGTAAAGAAATAAACTACAAATAAAACATAATAATTTACCTGTTTCTCATGTACAAAGATACTAACAAACTCGCCAATTTTGCCAGCTCTACGCAGCTTTCTCATAGCATTAGCAAAATGCTGGGAAGAAATAATTTTTAAAAGAGTTAAACGAAATAATTGCACATATATGTATTATAAACATGTTACTTTATTATATGTACCATGTGTGTCCACCCACATGTTACAAGTAATATATACCTGTGGTCGTCTATGTTTGCCAAGAATGAGCCCGTTGAATATAACTAGAAATGAATTTGGAGCATGAAGCTCTTCTGCAGAAAGTAGTTCCAAGTCCTCGACACCCAAACAATAGCACTGCTCGTCACAATAAAACACAACTATTATATATATGAAATGGCAATATATATATATATAGCTATGATCAAATTAAATTGAAGTGTCTAACCTATCAACATTAAGCTATGATCAAATATAAATTGGAGTGTCTAATCTATAAGCATTAAGTACAGAAAGCATTTTTACAATCCAAGCATCTCCATTGATATCCCCAAATTTATATTTTTCTTTCTTGTAACTTCATGATTGCCACCCCAAGTATAATAGTGAACCACTAGGCTTCAATTACATTAGAAAAGAAATAGACAACCACAAAAACTAGTAACTAAAACTAGTAATCACATTTATATTGTAAGAACAAAAGTGAGAATTGTACATAGATACCAAAATAAGACACCAGTCCAAACATAGCCAAACACAAATTAAGAATTTAACAAAAAGGGGACGAATGAGGTGGAAGCTAAAACTCAGCAAAGAATTCATTTTATATGTAAAGGCACACAGCTGTAATTAATATGGGCAGGCAAGAACCAATAACTTCTTAGAATTTTGAAGAATGAATACTTTAGCAGATGTTGTCCCAATAAAGTGTTAATACCTGTAGTTTTGATGAATGATAATCTGGAAAGATGGCATTTTTGAAAGACACATTATATACCAGAGATATAAAATGTTGATACCAATCATGATTACGTTTACGAGGGACTTGTAAAGCTCCTGCTTAACAAAGCATTATATAAGGTACTAATCTTTAACAAAACAGCCATTAGTTATTCCAACCATGTCTATAACCACAGAAAGATAATTTTAACTATTGGTTTATGCTACTATCCATTCAAAAACTCTTAGGCCCCGTTTGTTGAGTGGGATAGGATTGAATTATTTACATGGAATTTGATTTAATTGGATTAGATGAGATTGGATTAGATTAATTTAAATGTTATCTCATGTTTGATGAAACTAGGATAGGATAGGATTTAAATGAAATTTTTCAAGAATTTAAATGAAATTTTTCAGATATTTCAAAATACTTTCCATTTCCTCCACTGTTTCCAGCTCCACCACCACCACCACCCTCCTTCCTCTCATCACCCCCTAAACTCATCCAAAACCCACACGATTTCCAACAGCAAGACGAACGGTGGAGACGACAAAGGTGTCGATGCCTTAGAATGGTGGCAGAGACAATACAAATCTCAACTGTGAATCGATCCCGTAGTAAAGAGCCTCGTTAGCGAGTTCTTGCTTAAAGAATTGGCAGGCAATGGAAGGCAAGCGATTCAATTGAAGAAGAGAGAGAAAAACGGAGAAGAAAGGGAGAAGGACAACCAATACTGACACAAAGCAGCGTGAGGACAACGTGGAAAAGCGAGCGGCGACGGCGGCGGTGGAGCTAGAGGAGAATGAGCTAAAAAGGAAGGAGAGCATACCAAGGAAAGATGGGAGAAACTTAATCTGCCTACTGGATGGGTTTCAATTAACCCATTCTAATGGGATAAAATAAGAGATGGGATAAATTAGTGAAGTCTGCTTGGTTGGACCAAACATGGGTTTGGACAAATTTTTGTCCAAACCTAGTCCCAACCTGGCAAACAAACAAGGCCTTAAGTATTAGAGGAATAAAAAGAAGTGTTGAGCAATTAAAAATCGGTATCTCCATGCAAACATTGGTCATGATTTCTGTAGTCATAAACATGTCATTAACATAACCTCATATAGGAGGAAATGCAGATGGGTGAATAAAAATATTGTTGATTTTCAGCCATGAAGCTCCTGCAAGATCCTAGCATAGACCAGATAAGATCTGCTGACAAGAAAAGAATTATTCAAAATCTAACAGGGCAAAGGACAGTGAAGAAAAGATAGTTTGAACTCTCTAAGTTCCTCCAGCAGATGACATACACATTTAAGTGATACACAAATATAGCTTTCTTCTTTTAAATTCTATCGTTCAGCATTCACTACAAATTGCTATAAAATAAGCCAGAACTAGTGACTTTAGCATTCCAAATATAGATGGATAAGTCAAAGCAGAAAGGCTAATGTGAGCATGAGAAATGGATTTGACAGTTAGACTATAGAAAACTATTTTCCTCATTCACCTTAAGGGAAACCAGCACACTTAATGGTTTCCCCTCGCTTATGGTTTTTACTAAATTTAAATATAAGAGTTAACTCCAGAGGTAGATTGAGCTGCTGAAATTGTCTCATTCAGGACGGCTCTAAGTCTCATAGAGAACACCTTTGCAATAATTTTTTAAAGCTTGATCACAATGCTAATAGATCTAAATCCTTCATACTGACTGCATTATGTTTCTTTGGAATCATAAGTATCTCTACACTATGCCATTTTTTATTTCGTAGATGCTACTCTCATGAGCTTCTAGTTTTCTCGAGTTTCTCATGCCAAGTACTACCCTAACCCTTCCCCCTTTTTCAATGTTTGAGAACCTCAACCCAATGTCTTTTACAAATCCTTAATTAGAGGATGTTGTAACCTCAAGAGTGTTTTCTTCTTTCTTTTTCTTTTTGAGAAGGCTCTTCATATAAGCCTGTCTTTGGGATTCAGCGTATTCTTTCTGTTGCAGATCCTGGCAGTTTTGTAAGCTACAGTTGGTATGTCCTCCCGTTGCATGTAGCATTCTGTTTTAGTACTAGTTCCTTGTTTTTTTTTTTTTTTTCCAAATAGAGAAAAAAAAAATGTTTCAATGTCATCCTAATATCTATATTTGTTGGATTGATACAATACAACAATTCCTTCCTTTTTTTTTTTTTTTTGGTTTCTCAATGGTATCATAGAAATCAATCCTCCATTTCTGTTACCACAAAATTCGATGCTGATTTTGTGGATTGTCCCAATGCAATTCAACAAGACAAAACACAGTGGGAATAGAGCAGCTACAAAGGGATATCTGTCTCCCTGGCCAGGGAATAGGGCAGCTACAGGGACTTTAAGCATTATATGTGGCAGGATAGGGATAAAGGAAGCATGGGCCCCACTCAACTGCCATTCCTGTGCTGGACAGAGTGATGACTAACTTGCTGGCGATAATTATTTTGCTAGAACATACCATGGATTCATATATAAAAAGAAAAAGAAAGACTGTCATAGAAACTTACTTCTAGCAACAGAGTTCACTTTGTTTTCTTCTTCTCTATCTAATTAATACAAATCAAAATCTTCGCTAAAATATAAAATCAGAATTATACTTTAAATCTACATAACTTATTTATTAAATTTGAAATAATTCAGTGAGATAAGTCCTAATTCTACTATATGAATAAGACAAGCGAGAGTGTCTGGCCACAGAGAGAGAGAAGAAACAGTTAACACCGGACTCAGCAGATGTATATGGTAACTATTGAGCATTTAAAAAAAAAAAAAAAAAAAAACTTAAAACAATCAAGATACAATTAGCATCACAAGTATCCTAATTAATCAAATCAAAGATTTTTGTTTATATATGATTAATACAAATTAAAATCTTAGCTAAAACATAAATCAGAATAATACTTTAAGGTCTACATAAATTATTTATTAAATATGAAATAATTCAGCGAGATAAATCCTACTTCTACCATATGATGAAAACAAGCGAGAATGTTTGGCAAGAGAGAGAAAAAGCAATCAACATTGGACTCAGGACTCAGCAAACGTATATGGAAAGCAGTGAAAAAACATTAAAACAATCAAGATACAATTAGCATGATAAGCATCTAAATTTAATCAAATCAAATATTTTTTGCTTATATAAATGATAAAGCTTGAAACAATTGTTTGGATTGTATATCACCTTCACATATAATTTACACTGAAAAATTACTAGTATAATAATTTTGAGACAACATTTGAACAATTATGTTGAGAACTTAACTATAGATCTAACAACAAGTCCTAATTACCCTAACTTGCATCACACGTTAGGATACAAAAACGAACCAACCAACCCACAAAATGGATAGATTGATCCTTTAGAATTAAATCACAAAATTAACTTAATCTTAGCGCAAGCAATTCCAAGCAAGAATACCTAGAAAAGCCGAATCAAACCAAAGAGAACTTTGCCTCGCAAATTGCGAGACTTTGTTAATAATAGCCAAAAGAATTCAGGTCATAACAAACCTTAAAATTAAACTCCTATTTATAGCAACTCAATTCTCCTAACTTCATAAGCAATAAAACTCCTTTAACAAACAAACTCTAATTGACTAACCCAAATCAAAAAGAAATGAAATGAAATGAAA
This sequence comes from Nephelium lappaceum, assembly GCA_021234005.1. Lineage (NCBI taxonomy): Eukaryota > Viridiplantae > Streptophyta > Magnoliopsida > Sapindales > Sapindaceae > Nephelium > Nephelium lappaceum. The sequence goes on from CM038004.1 coordinate 15,433,013, forward strand.
TGAATGAAAACATAAAAAAAATTCCCACAAAATCCAGCACCCAGCCCGCACTGGACCAGTACGCCACCCAGCCCCGCTACCCAAGCCGACGCCCAACGCTGGTGGACTCTTTCCAGAGCTGTCCGACACCAGCTCGCGCCGGCCTAGGTAGCGCATGTCACTAGCGGACTCTTTACAGAGCTGTCCACCACCAGCTCGCATCAGCCTAGGTAACACCCCCTGCTAGCCTCACTTCCTACTCTCCTCTTTAACCTTGCAGACCTCCTCTTAGCGCTTCCATCAAATTATAACAACACTTTCATATCCAAAATGAATTTTGTGGAAGAGATCACATACCAGAGATATTAAAGGACCCTCCTCTTCATCAGTTGTAACGTGAGTCATTAGGGCCAAATTTTTTACCAGTCCACAAGCCTCACCTTCCGGAGTATCACATGGGCAAAGCATACCCCACTACAACAGAAATTATACAAAGTGGAAATACAACTTAATACAGACATATCTTGAAAACCGACTGTGCAAATGCTAATCAGCCACATAACACTAATCTAAATCTATAAGTTTTTTAAATGCAACACAGAGACACAACCCTTACTTGACTAGGTTGCAACGCTCTTGGTCCACTAACTTTCCTGGATTTCTCAAATTGTGGCGAGATTCTTGTCATGTGACCCAAACTCCCAATATAAGATAACCTAACCAGCACCTGTCATTAGAGCATGTTAATTTATGCTATTAAACAACAAGGACATGCACAAGAATATGATGAAGCAAAACATATACAAATAAAAGAGGAAGTATAAAAACAAACCTGTGTCATGCCTTTCCTGTGCATTTTGAACCGCTTGACATCAAAGTTCCCAGTAGAGAGAGTCCTTTCTAGCCCATTAGAGATAGTATCTCTACTTATAGCCTACAAATTTAAAGAAGAGAGAGGGAATCTTATTTAGAAAGAATCCAGACATTTTGTATGTGAAACAAGAATTCAACATTGGTAGAAACAATTCTAGAAGAAAATGAAATAATTATTCAGTAACATTAACATTATGAATCATGTAATACACACAAAATTAGTCATGGACTTCAAAAGGCCAAGAATATGCATGAGCCCAGTAAAACTACAGCAATTTGTGGCTTTTATTACAGTTTGGCAGGAAAAAATATATATATTGCTTAAAAGATACTTCAACAACATTTTAGTTAGCTTTAGGTCACATTAAGTCAAAAAACTACACCGACAGACCTTTTCAATATTCACTTTGTGAACTTCTCTCTAAATGCATAACAAAATAGAGGATAATAATTATCTGCATAACTAGTTTTATAAAATCCTATAACAACCTTGAGAACAGAGCACAAAAATTAGAGTGTTTCTTGGGTTGCTAGCTTTCAACTGTCTTCTAAATCAAAGCATAATGTTCCCGAAATTTGTGTATCCCAGGAATAGAGTTCTTTTTTTTCATAGCACCAAAATACTGGTGAGTTTGTACACTAGCACTAAAAAACTTAAATGAGTTTAATAGTACAGTTTCACTATTCACAAATTTTAATGACAAAATCACCCTCGATTTAAAATAGTTCGGGAAACCTATTTCTTCATCAGTTTTCAAAAGAGCAACCAAGCTCTTCCCCATGAACTCCCTCTGCTCCTCCGATCTCTCCAGCTCCTCCGATCTCTCCATCTCCTCCGGCAATCTCTCTTTCTCACATTGGCAAGCCAAAACGACGTGAAGAATAAATTGTGGACACAAAATACTAAAAGAATAAATTGTGCAGCCATGACAAAATACTAAAAGAGTGAAGAGAGAGAAAAGGAAGAGAGAAGAGAGCCAGGCACTGGTGTCGTTAGGTCGAGCCGGACAGTAATGCTCAACGTCTGCCAGGAGTTCATGACCATCACAAACTCTTCAAGAGTTAACGACCATCGCGAGCTGTCCAGTTCAACCAAACCTAAATTAAGAAAACTGATTTGAGCCTACCCATAAAACAAATGATTTCCCAAAAAGATTAATAAAATATACCATGGTACCATTGCATTCGAAAGAATAAAAGAAAAAATGAAAATTTTATAAATTCCTTGGAGATTAAGTTAATAAGCATGCAAAGTCACAAACATAATCCCAAAAGGTATCTATATTCGGCTTTATGCTATTAGAGGTTGGTTTGTCAAAGGATTCCTAGGTTTGAATTCCCTTATATGCAATTTATTTCTATATTTATTCTATAATCTACATTTGTATATAGGCATGGTCCACATGCCAAGCCAGTTGGTCTGGCACATGAAGAAGAGGTACAGTAGAAAGCTTTATATCATCGGTTGGGTCATTGCCAAATAGTTTCAACTTTTAGGTATATTAGTTATCAACAACCTCATCAACAAGCTTCATCATGAAACCTAAGTAAATAAAAATTTTTAATCTTCCATCCCCAGCCCATTTTCCACACTACCAAAACCAACACCATCTTTACCATCAATAATGAATAGTCTATAAGCCAATACATATCATAAACATGTATCACCATCATTTACGCATTTACTAGAAAGGAACAATTCAAAAGAAAATGGGAAAAAGCGATGCAGCACAAGTACACTTGAAAGAATATTGAAAACAAGAATTTAAGGGTTCTAAAGCTTACGTCAAGTGTCAAAAGTGTCAAGAATTCCAAAACAAATCCAAAAATACTAAACGAAACGGAACAATTTAGTTATAGAATATAAATCCTCCTAACTCTTGCCTTTGAAAAGTAACCGAATCCTTAACAACATAAAAAGCGCCAACAATCCTCACACACCAAATTTCAAATAAACAAAGGTAACATTTTCCAACTATTCTACTCATCCACTTAGAAAGTCCTTTAGCGTCAACCAATGAATAACAAGTAATGGGAGGAACATCAACAAATTTGCAAGAGAAATATGGAGTAATAACCAGAAACTATTTTATCATCTCTCTCAAAAATGCCAGCAACTTGCTATATCTTTCCAATGCTATACAAAATTCTTAGCCATTAAAATTTAAATAATAATAGTAGCCCAAACCTTTATACGAAAAAATGAAATGAGTTTCCTAAAATCCAACTTGTCTAACAATCTTCACAAAAAAAAAAAAAAAAAAGAACCACCTATCCATTCCACACACCACAGACATGCTTTAGTATCTTGAACAAATATATCACCCCTTGTACCACATGTTGAATCGTCTTAGACAAACCTCACTTAGTTCTCTCATCGGTCTAAGTAACAGGTAGTTTTGCAGTCATAATTCATCTTTTCCAGCAAAAACTGCGATAGTTATTTAAGTTGTTGACGAAGCCATGAAAAAGGGTTGGACAAATGATTTGGGCGCAATTCTAAAGCAGTTCTTGTCTAACCAGCTCCAGTTTTCATCCACCTCAATGTCTTTTGTAAGGAACCTCGCTAACTACGAGTAGAATTTAGGGAAAGTAAGGGAATTTTATTACGAAATAACAAAAATAACAAAGCTCCTCCTAGTGCTATACCAAGAGACTAAGGTAAGTGCTACACTTGACTCTTAAACAGAGCTACTCTGCTTACAACTATTTCAAGACAAAAAGATATCCTCCTCACTCTTAACCTTTCCCTATCAATAGTAAACATCAAGCAAATTAAATCCCTACAATTAAGAGACAATCAAATCAAATCAAAAATCAATCAACTTCTCAAATTAAGTTGTCAATCTTTGACTTGCACACAATCAAATCAACATTTATTCTTTTAGCCCTCCATTTATGGTAAGTTGCTATTATTGGGGGTCTAACATCTTCGTAACAATTGTTGGCTTGTAAGGCTCAGATTTCAACACACATATAAGGGAACGATATTCTAGATTCACTGGCAAACTGAGGCTTACATTTTCCTACTCCCCATAGCTAGGATTAGGCTACTAAATGTATCAAAAACAATTTTGCATTTAAGATATCTCTCTTACATTTCAAATAATTTTGTCTTTGATGAGGGATCCCTTTGTAATTATTCTGGTTTTTTTATAATATTCTTTTACTATTTGCAAAATAACACCATAAACCTTTTTAAGAGCTGTTGGTTAGGTTAAAAAGACTATTATCTAGTCTCTTAGCATGTTTATATCCTAGGCATAGAAGCAAAGTAAAAGAAAAAAAAAATGATAGGAAACAAAGACTTCATTTTATAATAAAGAAATTAAATATAAATGTGAACCAAAGGTCCACCAAAACATTAATCAAAAACAAGAACAAAACACTAATTGGAAAAAAACACTCAACGAACTACAGACTTCCAATCAAGTGAAATGAAAAATATAAAAGAATCTTTAAAATCATCGCTAGCAAAAGCCCAAAGAAAAACCAAATAATAAGTTTTATCCCATAAAAAATTTTTCTCCTCTTCAACATCTTCAAATATTCTTTTGTTTCTCTCTTCCTAAATACCTCATCAGTTATCTAATTGTTAAATTGTTAATATAACAAAATCTTGCTTTTTCATCTATTATCTAATTCATATTCATATCAATTCTGAAGGATAACCAATGAGGAGCTAAAAACAAGAGGCAAATGAACAAATCACAAACAATTCACTTCCAAAAATTTGTACTTACCATTTTTTCACACTTGTGTCATTGAAAAAGAACATAGCAAACAAAGTCACAACGCAAATGAGGGAAAAAGATTAAACAATAAGGAACCATTCTTTAACATTTGTGTTCTAGAAAGAGAAAACAACAAAGAGAGTTGCAAGCATATTTGTGGAAAGGAGATAAAAAATAACAGTCATTTCATGTGCACACACCATGACATAATTCATTTGCATGCGTACAGGGGCATAAAAACTGTGTGCATATAGAACAGAATTTGTTCATACAAGTTCTTTTTCATTACAATTGCTTCTAGTTCATAAAGAAAAAATTAAAAATTAAAAAAAAAAAATAGAAATAAAAAGGATTGAGAATTTAAGGCTCGTAAGGATTCTAAAGCATCTCCTACCACATGAACATTTAAAAATTTCGAAAGAAAGAAACAAAAAACTTAGTTTAAGTTGATCAGTCCACCACTTACTGAAGTAGGGTCAAATCGAGTAGCCCTGCTAGGCTTCCTTAAGGTGATATCTATTGACTTCTGACCCTCAGTAATCATTGTCTTAAACAAATCCTACAATAAAAAGTCCAAGAATGAAGTAAAATGGAAAAAAGTTGGAAACACATGAAGAGTTATAATTTTTACAGATTCGTTATCATACCTCAAAAAGCAGTGAAACTAGCTGGCCCGATAGTTCAAGTCTTTTGTTGCCAACATAATCCTATAAAAGGTAAAGAAAAACATTTATTAAAGATTGGTGGGCTTGCATGCATACACAAATATATTAATGACACTAGTGGTTGACAAATTAAGTTTCAAAGTATGCATGTGTTCCTTGTGGTCAGGAAAGAATAGGTATGAGACAGAACTCAGTCTATATTCTTCACAAAAGATACATAAACAAAGAAACTTACAAACCCAACAAAAAGAAAATAAAATAAAACAGCAATTACCAACACAAATATGCCCATTATCTTTTTCTTTTTTTTTTTTCCAAATTGCAGAGCACCTCCAAGCAAAAACGCTTTAAAATACAGTTAAATGGCTTTTTCTTTGTTTAGCATGGTCTGGATGATAGGAGAGTGGTATCAAGAGTTACATGGCGAGTTATGTGACAGGCTGATGGCAAGAAATAGAGGTTGGAGCAATACAAGAATCCACAGAACTAAGGAAGCAGTTGTTGCAACAAAAAGAATAGCCAAATTTGAGAGTAGAAATTTATGCTTCATGTTTAGAGTAGGCTCCAAAGATCTTAGTTGATGAGGCTCTTGGTGGTCAACCATGCAATTATCTTCTAGATGAACACGTCTTTAAAAAAGTAGTTTACTACATGTTTTAAGGAATTTCCTGTACACACCGTATGAACTTTGGTCATATCCTCTTACCAAACCTTCTAATAAATCTCCTTAACTTGATCAAAAATTAGTTTGTATTGACATTAATGTAGTAAAAACGATTGTAAAAAATAAACAGAGTCTAGTCACAATTAGGAGTTCAACAAATTACCTTGTCATCCATTGCATCCTTATTTAACATTGCCTCCATCATCCTTCTCATCATTACGCCAACATATAAACATTTTGGACGAAAATTATTGTTACTCACCTAGAGGGAAAAATATTAGGATTTACCGTCAAGGTTGGAAAGTGCAACTAAAAATAAAATTTCAGAACAGAGCTTACTGGAACATTGGCAAGAAATACATCTTGAAGGACAGCCAAAGCTCTCCCTTCCTAATGAAAACAGCAAGAATGGTGGCTGTTAAACTTGGCAAGCAATACATAAGTTTCTTTAAAAAAAAAAAAACATTGCTTTTTCCTGTTCACATTAACAAAGGATAGTACTATAGGGTGACGCAGAATTTGATGGAAACAACTCAAAAAACCAACACTATTTGGGAGTTAAGTACTAGAAAAAAGATTCAAATTCAGTTTACACATTTACATACTTTCATGTATCAACAAAAATACAAAAATATAGAAATACAAACATATATAGAGGGAAAAGTAAGGCAAACGGAAGAAACCTGATTAAATGGACTACCAAATGTAGACTTTTTAACCTGCAACAGGAACAACTTATAAAAAGTTGAACAACAAAAAGCTTTGTGCTTCCAAAATAAGACACACTCATCAATAACATTCTACATGTAATATCCATCAACTATTTCCAGCAGCTTCTGTTACTAATAGCAGAAAAAGCTTCCTTAATATTAAAATGAATAAAAGTTTATGAACTTTAAAACAGTATTTCACCTTTCCCTCAAGATATTGTGAGGCTTTCTCTTGAGTATATATATCTAGGCTTGCACATTCCTGAAAATTTGATCATTATACAACAGAGATAAGAATACTGCTAAAAATGTAAAAAGCCTCAAAAAAAGGTATTCAAATTCAGTTTACACAGTACTTGCTCCACTTGGCACGAAATAACTTCTCTTCGAAATCATTCACTTTAGAAACTCAAGTTAAAGAATATTTGACATGACATCCATTCAAGTTCTGTGCAAAATAACATTTTCATATACATATGGTGGTCTTAAACAATTAATCATGAGATAATGCTTTCAAGGTACTAGCAACCCAGGACTATCAGCAGTACACATTACATGCATACATAATCATAGAAAACCCAAAAGTCACAATGATTAGATCAAGAAGGTGACGCAGCACTGCACATGGTAACAGTAATATTGATTTTTCGGCGATACATACAAATAAACACAACATAAAAATACAAATTTTGTTTCAATAATTTGAGTTCAAGACTCTTGGTCCATAATGCCCAGTCAGACACACTAGAAGTACTAACTTTGTCATGAATATTTCAAATAATTTAGAATCAAATGACATATGTCAAAAGCATATTATGATAAAATGGTGTTCTCGACTGATTACCTCAATTGAAGGCAAAAGTAAGGCACTAAATCGAGGATCTCTTCCAACCATTTGTACAACTTCTTGATCACTTTCCATCCCCATAGCCTTCAAAACAACCATAATAGGAATCTACAGAAACAATTACGAAAAAACAAAATTAAAGTCAATCTATATAATTATTGGAAAGAGAGGTAATGCATAATCAACAAAAATGAGAACTCAGAATTAAAACAAAAATAAAAATAAAAAATTTTGTGGCGTATAGACCTTTTTTACAAATTGATTGAGAATTAAATACATCTTCCCCTTCTCCATTTGAATAACTGTTTTGCTTTTCACTAACTCTGTGCTGCTTGTAACAGAAGCATTTATACTGAAAAAACGATCAAATACAAATTAAGATATTTAATGAAAAGCATATGAGACTTTTCTTGACATAAAACTGAGAGTTCTCTTTCTGCAAGAACAAGATTCATTTAAAAAAAAATGCAAATTGCGGTGCCATATAAAAATACAAGAGATTCTACATACAAGATCAAAGAGAAAACAAAGATAAAAGAGAAAACAAAGGAAAAAACAAAAAATTTTCATTTAGTACACCTACAAATTCAAAAATAGTAAAGTTAGCTTCAATTAAACTACAAAAACAATGGCATTGAGTTCATGCATTCTACAAACTAGCATATGTTTATTCCAAGCAACTGAATCTATTTAATGACCTTTCGGAGAAACGAAAAATGAAAAACCCTATAAAATAGGTTCATACCCTAAATTGGGCCTCATATAATTACTAAACATCTGTATTGACTTCCTCAAGGTTACTACTGGATTTTCTAGATAACTAGCATTACTGCCAGCTGCTCAGAATTTCTGAATGCAGTTTTAATGTATACACTTATTGCAATCAAAACACACAATCTTCCTAAGGACATCAACATTGAACACACTTAGTACTTTACAGACTAGAATCTTCCATTCCTCTTCCAACCATAAACAACCAAATTTTGCTTATCTGAACTTTATTTTTTTATCACATATCTGAACTTCAACGAACAACACGATTTCCCACTTAGCCTAGTTTCAAGATCTCTACTGGCAAATGTATTAAGGGAGCATGATAACTTCTTAAAAATGACAATTAAAAATTGAGAGGATCAAAGAAATGGAAGGAACAGGAAGAAAGAAAGGGTGAAAGAGAGGAAAAAGAATTCAGTCATCAAGTGACATAGGATGAGGTAATCAAAGGTAAAACAGGAAAAAGTGTAACAAAAAACCAAGAACTCACTTGCCCTTCTTGTCTGTATCAATAATTATTCGGTTCTTCGAAAGTTGCTCTTGTATAAGTAACACCTGAAATATCTAAGTCATTACATGCTTCTAACCACAAAATATAATGAAGAAGGGAAAAACATGAAACAATTGTCAAACAATTTACACTCTGATATCAGAAGAAAAAGTATTTACCAACTGGTTGAATCCAAGTAAAACTCACAGAGTTAACCAAATGATGTGGTCATAGGGAGAATAAAAAATAAGCAAGAAAAATGCAAACTCAAACAGAAGCTTAAACAATAAATTTGTGAAACCATAATATAACATTGAAGATGATAGAAACGAAGAAAGATTAAATATCCAGCTAGTAATTTAGTTCCACATTTCAACAAACTATAACTCCAAGTATTCTTTTTTCATCTACATCTTTACAAAGAATAAAATGAAAGAATGAAAAGTGTAAGCCACCAAATGTTCACAAATTTGGTATAACTCTTGAAAATTTATTATGACTGAATGTAGACAAGACCACCCATCATGATTAGTCAACTGAACATGTCTAAATAGCCCCTTACCAATAAGAGCAATAGGCTCACCAATTAATAATGTATAGCCATACATGCAATAGGCTCACCAACTAATACTGTACACCCATTGAGCACGTTCGTTCTTTTTTTTTTTTATTAGAAACTGATCATTAAGTGTGGTCATTATAAAACACATTTCATTAGTTCTTAAATAATTGAAAAAAATTTGAAAAATAGAAAAAAATAAATTTAATGATGGAAATTAAAAAGTTGGATAGTGACCAACTCTGTACTGGGATCCAACTGAAACCATATTTAATTAGCATCATTTTTTAAAACGCTTACAAGTATAAATTCAAAAATTTATGCATGAGGAGTTTTAACTTATTCTCTTCTTAGCACAACTAAAATATATATTCATAATGTTACCTTCTCGGTTCCTTTGATGACAAAATATCCTCCAGGATCAAGGGGACACTCACCTAATACCAAAGAAAGAAATTAATAATAATTATGCCATAGACGCAAGAGAATAGACCAAAAGCCATATAATTTTAATTCCCATGCACAAACCGAGTCTTGCAAGTTCAGCTTCATCTTTTCCATATAAAACACAGCAGCAACTCCGCAACATGATAGGCATTCTTCCAATAACAACACCTTTCTGCAAGAAGAGAACAAAACATAATATCCAAAATACCTGTTGTCTATACAAAACCAAGAATATGTCCCAGAAATCTTTTATTACCTTCTGCATGACGGTCTTTTCAGAATGACTACCTAGAGTAGTATACTCAATATCAACCATTATTGGTGCAGAATACCTAAAATTTACAGCATATCCAAGAATTAAGTAGCATACACAAATCTAGCTTAAAATATAATCAACTACACTCCCAGAATATAGAAGAACGTATGAACATTAGTTTTAGGGTGCAACAAAAATACTACAAAGCACAAAAGTATAATTTTCTCATACTTAGATGCAAACATTAACCAAAAAACAAAAAAAAACTTACGTGGTGTCAGATAATCGACACATCTGTGGATTGATCTTTTCACTAACACCACTCACAATTATGGATGGCTGGCCAATTCGGACATCTTTAAACCTATAATATGCAGAAGGAAGATGAAAAATTCTACTGGAACAATTTTATAAAGCAAAATCAATTAATCAATAAACCAATAAAAATAAACGAATAACAAACCCGTCAGCTTTCAAAACACAACATTTTTTAAAAGGCATGTTACACATTACAACAAATCCCCAAAATTCAAATCCTACATAGTACTTCAAAAAAAAAAAATTCCTACATTGTACACAAACTAATTTGTTTTTTACAAGTGTTTAACTACCTTACTAATTGGGTGAGATTACCCATTAATAACAACCTTATATATTTTTCAATAATCACTCTTACAACTAATTCAAAAGTTGTTATTGATCGGTAATCTTACCCAATCAGTAAGTTAACAAAACCCTATATATCTGGGTTAACTACAGACGCCAAACACTTATTTACTATGCAGTCAATTCTATTCTCCAAAATAGTTTAACAAGATATATAGCACGACGAATCTCAAATGCTACATAGTCCACAAACAAACAAGTAAAACAAAAATCTTAATTTCTTTTACCAAATGTATATATTGGGGTTGACAGTGGACACCAATCGCTCATTTGCACGGACAATCTTCTTGATACCCGTGTTGATGAAATAGTTGAAGGAGTCCAGGTGCTGCTTTACAAGCCCTCTCACCTTCAAACAAATATCACAATCATCACAACAAAAAAAAAACAAAATTTATTAAAACAATACGAGAAAAGAAGGGAGGTTGTTATGGTAGTGTACCTTCAAGAACTCTGGAACGAGCTGGAACTTGTTGACGGCTGATTTGACTGAGTGCTGCTTCTCATCCACATCTTGCGCATCCACCGCCATATCCGATTCTGCAAAACACAAACAAATGAAAACCGTGTTTGATTACCTGAACCACCATCAAAAAAACTAACCAGATAAATTTTGATGAATTTATCTTATTTTGCAAAGCATCGGGCACATTTTTTGACTATTTAACGGCCAATTTTGCTTGAAAAAATAAAATAAAAAACTAGAAAATTAAAGCAATATACATACGAGACAGTACACAGAAGCAAATATATAAAACAAAGAAATAGCCTGTATTTTTGGCTCAAAACTATATATAGAGACACACACACACACACATTATAAGTGTCAATAAAATGTGAATTATTTTCCAGTAAACATAAAAATTGAGTGCAGAAATTGGCTTCTTCTCGCATTATAAACAGTAATGGAAATTCGAAAAGAGATCTTACCTGGTCGACGAAGCTGAGCACGATTGCTGATGATTTAAAAAACTGATAACAGATGATTATTAAAGTTCTAGATGAAAAATAAAATATGTGAAATAGATTACAAATCATGAATTTAGAAGGAGAGAGAGTTTGTTACCTTCGGTGTTATCGGATTTAGGAGAAGAAAAAGAAGTAAGATGATGGTATGCTTTTAACTAATGGGGGTTTTTGAGGGTTTTAAAACCCAAATTAAAATGGAAACGGATCTGGATCGAAAAGAGGGACCCGGGAAATATAATTTTTTAAGAGAAAAACTTCATTTCAGTCCTCAAGGTTTTAAAAAATATCAAATTTTTAAAACTCTTTTACAAGTAATTTTTTTACAAACAACTTCTTTTATCCCTAATTTTTTCAAAACTCTTCCATAGAGTCTAAACCGTTAGTGAACTAAAGGTCAATGGTGACTTTAGACCATTTTTAATCATTTAAATTCAGAGACATTTTAGATAATTTAACTTATAAATTCATTATTTTATTAAGATAATTTAATAATTTACGTAAAATTAACAACTATCAAGAGTAAAAACATTTTTTTACCATATTCTGTTAATGTTGATCGTCAGTTAACTGATAGTTTTTTACGTTTTTTAAGAGTTTTTGAAAAGTTAGGGATGAAAATAATTATTTTCAAAAGAGCATTAAAAATCGGATATTTTTTGAAACTTCAGGGATTAAAATAAAGTTGTTCCTTTTTAATGGATATTTATAATTTACCCACCAACCTTTGATCATAGTCTAAAACTACTCCACTTAGTTTCGTAATTAGCAGTTTACCCTCCCCAAAGTTTAATTAAATAAAGAATCAACTCCCTGCCGTTACAAATTTCGTCCATTGTCATTAGGAGAGGAAGGGTAAATTGGTAATAGAAGTGATAAGTAAATATAAATTAAAAAATAATAATTTAAAAAAAAAACAAAAATACAATTAAATTAAATTTTTGTTTATTTAAAAAAAAACAAATAAAAAATGATTAATCTCTACCATCCATCTTAACGATGGAGATCAAATTAAAAATTAATTTGATATAAAAAAAATTAAAAAAAAAAAAAAAACATGCACACACACACACACTTTCTCTCTCTCTTCATTTGCACTCTCTCCTTCTAGCTTCGACTTCATCGACCGCTTTATAGACAGAATTCAATGACAACGGCTTCATCGATGGTGACCAATCTGGATTTTGGTGATGGTGGTGGTGGGGGTGGGTAGGTGTGGTGAATTGGTGGTTTCTAGGTTGATGTTAGTGGCCATCTAGCTATGTTAGAAGGGTAGGTGTGATAGGTGTTTGATGTTAGTGGTGGTAGTGGTGGTGGTGGTGTCGGTAGGAAGGTGGGTGGGTTTTGGGTATGGTAGATACATTGATGGGTGGCTGTAGGTAGGTTTTCTATGTTGGTCATCGTCCATGGGTGGGTTCATAATCATTATCTTCTTCTTTTCTTCTTCTCTTTTCTATCTTCTATTCTTCTGTTTTTCTTCTTCTTCTTCATCGTTATCTTCTCAAACCCAAAAATCTGGGTTCGAAAAGTTGAAGAAGAAGAGAAGATGACGAAGAAGAAGAAGATTGTACTTATGGGTGGTTTTGATGTTTATGCTCTTGATAGATAATAACATAACTTCCATGTAGGTGTTGAATATGGTTAGGTTGAACTAGGTTGAATTTTTTTTTTTTTTTGGATGATTTTTTTTATGAGATTGAAAGAGAAGAAGAAGAAAAAGAATGAGATGTTGTGTTTAAGTTTCTAGGTTCATAACCCAGACCTAGAGATGTTGAATGTCGACTTGAAGATCTAGGTTCATAACCCAAAACTTCAATTGATTTTTTTTTTTTTTAATTTTCCTATTCATACAACAATTTTTGTCTTTTTTTTCATTTTTTTAATTCTTTAATCACCACCGTCCATCAAAGATGGACAATGGAGATCAATTATCTTTATTTTTAATAAAATTTAAAAATTAATTTTTAAACAAATATAAATATTAAATTTGATTTTTAAATTAATCTCCACCGCTCATCTCAAAGATGGATGGTGGGGATTTTCTTTTATAATTTTGATTTTTTTAATTTTTTTTCAATTAAATTTATTTTGATTTTTCAATTTTATTTTAATTAACTTTAAATCAAGGGCAAATTTGTCATTTATTTCTCTAGTCAACTTTTTGTCGAAAAAACTAACGGCGGGGGAAAATGGCTAATTATGAAAATAGGGGGAGCCGTTTCAAATTAGGATCAAACATTAGGGCACAAATTATAAATATCCCTTTTTTTAATATAAATTCTTTCTTGACTCCCGATACCTATATAGTTTTAGAAACTCATTAATTTGGTCTATTTTATCATAATTCTAATGGTTAGTCAGGTCTAAAAAATGCAAAATATCCTCTCTTTTTTTTTAATTTCTATTATTGGTTAGATATCTTAAAATTATTATTTAACCCTCTAATTATTAAATTTATAAAAATTTAACACATGTCACCCAAATTTTAATGTTAAAAATTTTTTTTTTATATTTATTCTTTTAATTTCATTGTGATTACTTTTTGATCTTCACCATCAATTGTGAAACGGATGGTGGAAATCAATCTTCTTTTCTAAGGTTTTACTTTTTGTTTTTATTAAAATTAAAACAACTCTATTAGAACTATACTAAGTTTGACCATAAATTTTTAAAACTTTAAGGATAACCAGAGTCAAAAACAAATTCATATTTAAAAAATTTATAAATCACTACCGCATAGGAATAAAATGTAATTTACCTTTCTTATATACTATTTACTGTAATACAATGACTCGAATCTAAAATATTTTTTAGATTGGATGAGCATTTTTTACCACTAAATCTACAAACCTTTAATTGTGCTTGGTGAAAAGACACACATTTTATTGATAAAAGATAAACATTTTATAATTTAAAATTTTAGTTAGAAAGCCTTCGATTGTGTACCAAAATCATCCCTAGAGTGGGTTAATTCAAAATTAATGTATATTTTTAAAAGAATTCAATATTTAATAGGGTGATGAGTCATATTTTGCACATATTTTTGTACCCTTACTGTCTATTATTTATGCTTTATTTTCTTGTAAAATTTAGTGTCTTCACATTGTTTTTAGTGGTGTTTGATAGGTTATTGGGCCTATCAAGGATTTTGGGCTTAAAAGTTGACTTTTGAGTTGATCTCGAAATCATTACAACAAAGAAAGGTAAGAGTCTGAGGACTCCTTGGAGCAGTATAGATTAAATTGTATGTTTCATAATATATCAAATTAAAGTTCTAGATTTCTAGTTTTTATAGTCGAGGAAATGATGACCAAAAGAGCGAATTTTTTTAAGTGCTGAAAAGGTCAGGGCTATTCTATATGTTGGGGTTAGTGTCCCAAGAGTTTGTAATTACGTAAACAATTTTGTAAATATTAATCAAGTAATCATTTCATTCAATTTATAAATTTTACAAAAATTGTGAATATCATGAGAAACATCTTTGATTATTGATGTAATCTCATACTAAGTATAAAAGTATTATATACAACCGAAATGAATTTGAGATAAGTAATATAAAGAGTCCGTAGAAAGCAAACGAAATTGAGTACTTTGTTTGTATTAAATCTACATTTGTGGTTCCTTTCATATTTAGCATGACAGTCTTATCTGAGACTGTTCATGTGGAAATACGGAAATGAAGACACCTTATATAATATATATTATATAGGATTGGACCATGATAAACATAAGTCTCTAACTAATATCCATTAAACTTATAGATTCATATTTACCACCGGATGATCATATATTAATTGATCTTAATCCTGAGTGTATTATGGATTTCTGCTTGTTGAGTTATATCCTTTGATTTATATGGGTAAGATCAATGTAGATACCCGACTAATAACTTCGTACTTTGGAAATATAATTTAATAAGTAAATGAAAACATTATATACAATAGTAGAATCTACTCCTTCTTGTGAGAAGTAGATAAGTAGTTTCCTTAAAAGTTAATTTAGGTTTTAAACAATAAAAACGTTCAATTTTCTGTTGATATGTAAATAAAAAGATAAATTTATAAGTTATTATGAATAAATATATAATCAACTAATCAATTAAAAAAAAATAGAGATCTGTATAAAGAAGATTGCCCATATATCCTTTCATACAGAGATTGCACCAGACTTGGTACGATGACTATTAAACCTTTAAATGATGTGGTATAGGTTGGAGTTTTGAGATGGTATGATAACTTAGAGAGTTGAGATGACTCAACTAGTGAGAGGGCATCAAAAGTTGATATGGTTAGTGATGAAAATGATGTGAATATGGGAGTTGGCGATGGTGGGATTTTGGAGGCATGGTTATGGTGATAAGGAGGATACGTGACTGAGGGTGATGAGGATTTGGTAATGGTTGGTTTTTGCTTAACAACACCATATGTGTTTTTTAATTGAAAATGTTCATTTGTTAAATTTATTATTTCATTTTTTAAAAATAAATTATCTACTTTTTTATTATACAATTTCTTAATTGCTTAATTTTTGTATTAATTATACATAATAAGGGCACTTATGTCATTTCATACTAAACAGGTTTTCAAACCATTAAGTTTGACTAAGTCAACTAACGATAGGGTATTTACTTGTAATTAACGATAAACTCACATTATTGATGTAATAATGTGATATGTCAAGGCATTTTAGTGTAATTTTCCCAAATTAAAATGGAACGGAACCAGATCCAACCCAAGAAATTAGTTTTGCCCAAATATAATTTTTAAATATAATTTCGTTTTTAAATCTACCTTGTCGTTACTGACCCAATAAAGGGCAAGGTTCAACTCATCATGCCACTCAATGTGAGGTGATTTTTCCCTTCCTTAGTTGGCTTCTCCTTTCTCCCATGGGAACCTTCCTTTCACATTTGAGAGCTCCTGTTCCGGGCCGCATCTCTCTAGACCAATTTCTAGAGAGCCTGACTTTGTGTTATGCACTCATAATATATCGTATAATATGTCAAAATATATATATGTGCGTGTGTGTGTAAATTCGTTTTTTACTTTAGACCTATAGAGTTTGTTTGTTGCAAGGGATTGGATTGAGATAACATAAATTCCAATCTAATCATTGGTTTGATGGAATTGGATTTCTCCAATCTCATGCAACCATTTTTTCCTATATTAATGAGATAAATTTAAGAGTTATTTCTAAACCCCTTATGCGCCCCACCTTCCCCCCACCAACCCCCTTCCCCAACATTTGTCATTAATAAGAAAATTTTTTACAATTTCGTAATTGCTCATTTTACCGCCCTTTGTTGTGTTTCCATTAGAAAAGTTGACGTTGACACATGCAAAGCAGTAAATGACTTCCTTGCCCCTGGTTTACGAAAAATGTGTGAAAAGACATCCTTACCCCTATTAGATGAATTCTTTATTAAATGATATATATTTATAAACAAAATATAAAAGGAAAGATCTCTATCGTCCATATTAAAGATGAACGGTAAAAATTAAATTTAATTAAAATAAAATTAATAAAAAAAATTTTCACTGTCCATCTTTGAAATAGATGGTGGAAGATCAAAATCAATTTAATAATTTATTAAATTATTAAACAAAAACTTTAAAAAATAAAACTAAAAATAAAAAAGCATTAACTAGATGAAGATCTCCACCATCCATTTTAGAAATGGACGGTGGGAGATCAAAATCAATTTAATAATATATTAAATTATTAAACAAAAATTATTAAAAAAAAAAACTGAAAAAAATTAAAATTTAAAAAAGCATTAACCAGATCGACTATCGATCTGATTTCTAGATCTATGGTCGATCTAGTTAGAACTAGCTCGTTGATCAATCTAGTTCCAAATCCAGATTGTTCAATGATCTGATTTCCAGATCATCAAATAATCTCTCTTGAACCTTAACACGAAACCCGATGTCCATCATTACCTTTCGAAGCTCTCGTTTCTCTTAATGTCTATCACCATCTCTCTCTCTATGTTCATTGTCGTCTCTCATCAAACCTACATTGTTGAACATCGTCAAACAATCCTCCATCATTAAAGATGGAGGTCCAACTTCCGTCTTTGATGATTAATAGGCAATGGAGATAGAGATGCAATCCATCTCCATCAATAAAGGTGGGGATCCAAATTGGATCCTTACCATTCATCAACATTGATAGACTGTAGAGGTTCAATCTCTGGATCTCTACCTCCTATTTATTTTTTTACATCTACCATATTTTTTTTTTTAATTTAAGAAAAATATCCATCGTTCATCTATATTGATGAATGGTAGACATTATATTAATTTTAATTTAAGAAAAATGTCCACCATTTTTTTAATTTTATTATTTTAATGTTTTTAGTTGTTTGATTTTTTTTTTTATTAATTGATGGGACTATCATTAAACTCTTTTTGTCCATTTATTTATTTATTTATTTTTATTTTTTGTTGCTTTTTATTACTTTTTAATTAATTGATATTAACTTATCAATTTCATTTAACATTTTACCTTTCTACCATTAATGGAAATGGCCTTCCTCTATCCGAATTGTTAATGACAAGCTGTTATTTGCTTATTTAATTAAATTGCGTAGTGTAAAACGGGCAATTACAAAACTGCAGGGAGTATATTTCTTATTAGTGGCAAACGTTGAGGGATTTTTTGGAAATAGCCCTAAATTTAACCCAATAACATGGGACTTTTTTTTTTCACCTTTTTGTTCCTTTCCTTTTACATTAATTATATAAAACATTAGATTTATTTTTAATAAAAATTAATAAAATAATAATATATTTTATAATAATTATATAAAAATAAATATTATTTTTAGAAAGCAGTGGGACGGAGAGGATATACATCACCATTTTTTGAGAAAAGCAGTGGCACTGCGGCAGATGAAATAAGAAAGAGAGAGAAGCTGAAAAGGAGGTTTCGGCTCAAACCATGTAATATATATATTTGATATTACAAGTATAAATACAACTATCAGGATATCTAGATAACGATTTTATGGTACAGTTTGAAACTCAATACTTATTTTACTCTACTTTCGAATAGTAGGGAGAGAATGACCCACAGTAAATAGGGAAACTGTCCTCCTATATATATATATATATATGATTTTTTTCAATTTAATTTTATTTTTGCTTACAATTAGAATCGTCCGTAAGTTGCGTGAAAAGCCATTCTTTTGAATATAATGACATGACCATGGAAGAACATAGAGGTCTCAAAGAATTTTCTAATCTAGAAAAAAGACATGGTGATTAGGTAGTGTTTGGAACCATTATTAAAAATGGTTTTTCATTTTTAAAAATGAAAAATAGATGAAATATATTTGCAAGCATGTTTTGTAAAATATGTTTTCAAAAACAAAAAACAAATTTTTTCTCAATTATAACTAAAAAGTAAAAAATAGTTTTTTTTTTTTTTTTAATATGCTTCTCATCATTTCCAAAATAGATTTTCAAAACAAACTACTATTTTTCCTTTCAAGCAACTATTTTATTCATTTTAAAAAACAATACTAAATATTTCTATATCATTTTCAATTTTCGAAAATAGCTTTTGAGAAAATAGCTTTTGAGATAAATACATATTTAGCAAAGATGAGTTTTGAATAAAATAAATATAGCATAATTATAGTCCAAGAGAACACAAAGAAACAATACCTGAACTTCAGCTTCTCTAGCATTACTGGCTACCAAAGCTTCTAACTAAATAACATTTCAATAGGACATAAGCGAAACAATTGGATAATATTTATTTAATAGATAAAAATTAAACTCACCAAGAAGATAATACACAGAACAGAACAAAACAAGTAGCCTAGCTTGGACTGAACTGATTGGTATCATCACCGCACTACAAACAACCAAAAAAAAGCAGCAAATGAAAAGTGGTAGATCAGATGGTGGAAGAGTAGTAGATTGGACTTACACACGATGGCATCGGACGGCGACAATCCTCGGTAGTGGCTGCAACAGAAAAGTATAAGTGTCAAAAGGAAAAGAAAAGGAAGAAATAATGAAATGTGGGAGGGTGGACTGGTTTGGCGCCGGCGCCGGCACCGGAACCAGTCCGACCGACAATCGTGGCCAGAATCACTCCAGCTAGTTGTGCAGACCAAACAACAAAAAGCAAAAGATGAGACGAAGAATAAGAAAAGGAGAAGGAGAAGAAGAAGAAGAAGAAGAAAAAGGAGAATGAGAAGAAGAAGAAGAAAAGGAGAATGAGAAGAAGATCAAAAAAGAAGAAATGGGAGATCGTCGCGCCGACGGTCGGAACCAATCCAATCGACCGTCGCTCGGTTGGCCTTGTTCCGACCGCTCCCGCGGTGATCAAAAGAAGAAGAAGAAAGGGAGAAGAAGAACAAGATGAGAGGGAAGATTCACTCTCACTAGATCAGTGTACGACGGCGAATGGCGAGGTGAACGGTGAGCTCCCGGAGCAGTGATCGGTCGGCAATGGGCGAGAGGCGTCGGCGGTAGCTAGGGTTGGGAGAGAGGAGGTGTGAGAGAAAGAGAAAGAGAGAGAAAAAAAATGAAAATGCGAGGGGGGAAAGCTGGGTGCGTAAAAACACCCAGCTTTTCCATACCAGGCGCACCGCCAGGTATTGAAAATATTATATGCCAGCGGGCAACCCGCCCGATAAGGAAATCTGATTATCCTTACCAGGCAGGTGATGCCCGATAAGGATAATCCAAATACCTTACTGAGCGGGTCGTGCCCGGATTGGAATATGGTTATCCAAATCGGGCGATACCCACCCGGTAAGGATATTGGTATATCCATACCGGGCGGGTCATCCGCCCGGTATGGATAAAATAGTAATAAATTAAACAAATTCAAATAATATCATCCATACCGGGCGGGTGACCCGCCCGGTATGGATAATGAAGTTATCATTACCGGGTGAGTCACGCCCGGTATTGATAACTATAGTTCCATAATGGGCGCGACCCGCCCAGTATGAAATTATTATTATCCTTACCAGGCACGACCCGGCCGGTAAGGATAATCCATTTTCAAAATTTTTTTAAATAAAATATTAGTATCCATACCGGGCCTTTAATGCCCGGTATAGATACTCCGGCATAAATAGTCTGTTTTGTTGTAGTGAAAAACAAAAAACAAATTTTTTCTCAATTATAACTAAAAAGTAAAAAATAGTTTTTTTTTTTTATGCTTCTCATCATTTCCAAAATAGATTTTCAAAACAAACTACCATTTTTCCTTTCAAGCAACTATTTTATTCATTTTAAAAAACAATACTAAATATTTCTATATCATTTTCAATTTTCGAAAATAGCTTTTGAGAAATTCAATCAAACGCATTATATTTTTAAAAACGTCATTTACAAAACATGTTTTTCATGTTTTAAAATAATTTTCTAAAGCACTATTTTAAAAACAATATCAAACGCATTTTTGAAAGTAGAACCCATTTTGGTTTTTTTCTTCTAAAGACATACAGAGATCATTAACAGAGACAAGTGGGAATTGCTTTTTTGAAGTAGAACCCAACTAGTTCGTTTATTTCTTCTGAAGACAAATACAGAAGCAAAGATAACGAGGCTTATCTTGTCTTAACTCTTACATGTGCTGATGTTGTTGACATCAATTGAAATGTGGATGAATTTTTAATTTTTTTTAAAAAAAATAAAAAAATCGCAACTAATAAATTCTAAGTATGCCCAAATACTTATCGAATTTGCCAAACTAACCTCAAACGATATCCGTCACTATCCATCTGCATCAAAACTAAAGTTTGATCTCTACAACATGGATTGGGAATGTTCCGGTATGTTTCTTTGACATGAAAACCTAGGAATTTTGAGATTTCATCCATCGAAGGAGATGAAAATATTCAAGCTGTCGATCTTTGCTAGAGATCAACAACCGAAGATAGAGATTGGCGGTTGCCCCGGGTTTGTTTGGACTTTGGATCTAAAGAATGGTATGTTTCTTTGAGATTTAGTCTCTATTAACAAAAGTTGTTTGGGTGGACACACGTCGAAAGTTATTCCATTCCCATACCCAGATTCAACCCCCTTCGCCACGTGGCAGCGATCGAAGAGATAATACAACATAGGGGCGGACCTACATTAAGTCCAAATGGGGCACGTGCTCCCTCTAATTTTTTCTTTTTAAAATTGATTAAGTTTATAATAGTAATCATTACATATCTAAATATAAAAATAAATTGTTATATATAATTGTCAAATTGAATAGGATCGTAAAAGTTGAAGCGTATTGATAGCATGGAGTTTGCATTGTTCCAAAACTGTAGCTTTCTTTTTTTTCTTTTTTCTTTCAAAAATATGCATAATGTTGTTGCGGGGTTGAGCCTGGTTCAAAAGGTCAAGGCACAATGACCCTAATCAAACAAACTAAACTTGGCATTAGTGACAATCTGACCTCACTATACGTTATTACATGAAAGTTTTACACATTTATCATGCACTATTTTTCTTATAACATATTTACACAAACTATTGACTGATTTTTCTATAGTTTTTTTTTTTTTTTTTTTGGATCTCTCACATATCATTTATTACTTGATGAATATTGTTGATTTATTTAAAGAAGTTGTCACACATTTACATTATTCGAAGCTAAATTGAAGTTTTTTTTAAAAATATATATTTATTGTTCAAGTGAGAATCAATAAAATTTGAGTGAAAAAGAGTGAGCTTGTAAGAAAAAGCTCTAGAGATTCATAAAGAAAAACAAGATTTATAAGTAACTAAAAAAGAGTGAACTATAATTATTTTTATATTATTTTAGTTTGTTATAAAATACCCCTTCTAAAACAAATGTCTAAGTCCACCACTGACACAAGATATGATTTTACCATAATCATGGATCTAATATTTATTATTTCTACTATATCAAAAGGATCTATGTAATGCACTCTTACTAAACTTTTTTACGTTAATTTTGTATTGGTGGATGGTATTTTTGTATCCAAACAATTTTTAAGGATACTTTCTAGTAATTTCAAAAGCGTTTTTATAATTTTAAAAACTTTTGCAACTTTACCGAGAATTTATATAAATTTTTTTATTTTTTAAATTATAATAAATAATGTGATCAATTTAGATTTTGTATATAATAATAATAATATGGAGTCATAGTAATTTTTTTCAACTAAAGTCAACTGAAATGCTGGTAATAATGGTCTAAAAAGATTAATTTAATACAAATCGAGATAAAATGAACTATTTTAATAGTAGATGAACCAATAAAACTAAATTGATTACTTCTCCATATACATATATATTTTTAATCAAATTAGATGTAAAACTTAATAATATGCTTGGCAAATTTTAAAACTCGATTGCTGGACGAGGTTCCAAAATTGTAGAGGTTGGCCACAACAAAGGTTAATGTCACTCTTTTAATTAGTTTATCAAATTTAATAACCATTGTAAGGTGTTAGTCACTTGCAAATTAAATTAGACTTGAATCTTTTTTCTTTTTTTTTTTTTTCAATGCATAATTTTTTCTTTTGCTACAAAAACGGGACAAAAGCCTAAAAAGAGAAAGAAAAAACACTAGAGAAGAGTCTGAGCTCTCTGAAAATTAGAGCTAAGAAGAAACTCCAACTCAGGAAAAGCAGTAGACAGAGTCATATCCTCCACTGTCATTTCAAGAACAGCTTTTACTAGCCAATTAGCAGCCTGATTAGCATCAATGCATAATTAAATTGCCTAAACCTGCCCAAATTATGTTTTATCTACGACATGCAATATGCTGATTGTCCTAGTTAAATGAAAGATCAGTCAAGTCACTGGTTGAGCATGATAAAATACAGAGAGAGATAGAGGAAGAGGATCAAAAGAAGCCTTTCACTACAGGGTTTCCACATGCAATGTTTCAACAATTCAACCCACGTTGGGTTGAAGAATTCCAATATGTGTATACAAAGAACCAAAAAAGAAGAAGAATTCCACGATGATGAAGGAATTGAAATATATATATATACTAGGTTTGGCCGCACGTGCAAGGCACGTGCTTAAATTTATATTCATTTTATTTATTTAATAAGTTTAAAGATTAAAAGAATTAAATATTATTATTTATAATTTATATAAAATGGATATTTATATTTAATTATTGGATTAATAATATTTTTTTACAAAAATTATTATCATATATAATATTATAAAAATAATTACAAGTTTAACTGAAAATAAGGTTTCTTTTTATTATGATTATTTATTTGATTATTCATTTTTAAGTATGAAATGTTTGATGTAATTCTTATGATCATTAAATTTGATTAATCTATAGAATAAAAATGTATTGAATCTTCATTTTTGTCTCATAATTAAATTAAACATATTGTAGTTACAGTTAAACCTTATAATAATAATTGATGTAAAAAAAATTGTTAATTCCCTTGTTATTTCAGCAATATCAGTGTGATAATAATTAATTCTTTGACATAAAAAGTTTCGCTTGATTTTTGCTCCCAATTCTTTGATGCCATTCATTCCTAACTCATCCACATTCTATTTTTCTTTAAAGTTCCACTTGATTTCCATAAGTTTTTAATTTTATTTTTTTGACAATTGATTCCAAGAAGTTTTGAAATGGAAAAAATAGAAAATAAAAAATTGTAAGTTACCTGAAAAATGAAAAAAAAAAAAAAAAAAAGAAATTGTCTAATGAAATCTTAGCTACAAATACCAAATTATTAGCCATCAACTGTTTTAAATAGCCATGATATTTTACCATTATTTTTTAGTGGCAATATAAAACAAAACAGTTCAAGTATTACAATACATGAGTAAAAATTTTAAATTGTTAATGTTTATTTAAAGAGTTATCAAACTGTTTTTTTTTTTTTATTATTAGATTTTTTTTAAATTTCTTCTATTATGAAATATAAACTACCAGTGATAACATTATATTAATTTAAAAAGGTAAAAAAAAAAATTTTTTATGAATTATCTCATCAAGTCAGATCGTGTATATATATACATAAAAACAATTTAAAAAGTAAAAAAAAAAAAAAAAATATTATGAGTTCTCTCATCTAGTCAGATCTTACGTTGTCTCCCATAAGGGTATTGTGGTCAATTCTCTATAACCATTGAAAGAATGTTAGCCAAAAAGCGGTCAACATATCTAAGGGATGTTTGTGTTGTTAATGTCATTCTTAGATCCTTCTGTATAATTATACATAAACTCAAAGGAAATTTGTGCAAGTGTCCATTCTTTTAAACACATCAGAGCATTAAATGCTCTCCAACTAAATCGACTATTGCTAACCCCCTCTCTCTCTTATTTCTTTTTCCTTTTTTTTTTCCTATTTTCTTTCTTCTTTCCCTCATAACTAATTAAATGTCATTTAATTTTCTCTATCTAACCACCAGAAAATCTTATCTCTCTTATTTCATCATTTTTTTTGGGTTATTATCAATTTGCCCCCTAAAAATCAAAATAATATCAAACTACCACTGGTTTTGAAAATATTAGCCAAAATGATCCGATTGTCAATTGAAACAGTGAAACGGTTAGAAAAATAACGGATCCGTTAATATTAAGGGTAAAAACGTAATTGGACATTCTCATTAATAATGGGATACAATTGGCATATAATATAATATAGGGTTATTATCAATTTACCCCCTAAAAATGAAAATAATGTCAAACCACCATTAGTTTTTAAAATATTAACCAAAAAGGTCTCATCGTTAATTGGAACAGTATAAAAATTAAGAAAGTGATGGATCTGTTAATACTGAGGGTATAATCGTCATTGTCTTTGTTAAGACAGTTGGATTGAATTAAAAAGTTAAATAAAATTAAAAAATTAAAAAACTAAATTAAAAAAAAAAACGTCACGCTTTCTCTTTCTCTCCCTTCCTCTCTCGCTTCTTCTCCTTCTGTCAGACACACTCTCTCTCTCCTTCTCTCTCTTCTTCTTCTATCACTATCTCTCTCCTTCTCTCTCTTCTTCTTCTATCACTATCTCTCTCCTTTCTTTCTCTTATTATTTTTATTCTTCAATCTCTCAAACCATCATCAAATCGTGCCACCGTTGAAGCAGTTTTGGAAAGTCGCCGCCGTCGTTGAAGCGATGCGATAGACTGTGTGCTGTTGTGTCAAGCGGTGCGACGATGTGGAAATGGATCAGATCGTGCGGATGCTGTTTTCGACGCGGTTCGTGGAGAAGATAGAGATGATAGTGAAGAGCGGTGGGCTGTGTGCTGTTGTCGTGGAGTGACGCGGCGATGCGGTGATGGATCTACGGGTGTCGTTGATTTGGGGTTTGATCCCAGGGGTCGTCTGGTGATGTTCAAGGTTTGATTCGGGTGTTGTTGATTCGGGGTTTGATTCAGGGTTTCATTTTTATTTAGTTATTAATTGATTTTTTATTTAGTTATTCATTGGGTTTATGATGAATTGTGAATTTCTTTGTTGTGTTGTGGAATGGATTGTGGTTTTGTATTGATTGTTATTTGATGTCATTGTTGGAGCTATTGAGGTTCATTTCTGAAATGCGAAGTTCATGTGTTCAGGGTTCATCTAGGTTGATTTGGGAGATTGATTGATGATGACAGATAATGGTTAGGGCTATTTTTAAGGTTTCCAGATGGGTTGAGATGAAGATGTTGATGAAGGTTTTTTTTTTTTTTTTTTTTCATTTTCTTTGTTTTCTTCGAATTTTCTGGGTAGATGGAGATCTAATATCCAGATTGGATCTCCACCGTCCATCTGATGAGATGGACGGTAAAGATCCAATCTGGATATTAGATCTTCATTTTAAAAAAAAAAAAAACTCTGTTTTTAGTTTTTTTTTTTTTTTTAATTATTCACCAAATTAATTTTTTTTAAAAAAGTGAAGATAGGATCTCCACCATTCATCTACCTTGATGGACGGTGGAGATCACTATTGCCATCTGTATCTATTTTTTTTTTCAAATTTTAATTGTCTTTATTATTAATTAATTTTAAATTTATTATATTTATTTGATCTAGTCATTATTCATTTTTATTTTTTATTTATTTTGTAATTTTTGTCATTTTTATCATGTTTAATTTTTCTATATTTATATTTATTTTATTTTTTAATATAGTAAGGATATTTTGGTCTTTTAATACTTTTGTCACAAAACCACTAAAAATATTGATGGAAACCGCTTTTGACATACGGTAAGGGGTTTTTTGGCTAATATTTTCGAAAAGAGGGGTAAACTGATGTTATTTTCGTTTTTAGGGGATTTTTTGGGATTTACCCTATAATATATAATTTTGTAATTAAATAAAGAATAAATTAAAAAAACAATTGAAAATAAATTAAAAAAAAAAAAAAAAAAAACCTCTCTCACCCTCTCTCTTTCTGTCATTCACCCCCGCCGTCTCTCTCTCTCTATCATTCAATCTCAGTCTTTCTCTCTTCCGCTCACCCTCTCTCTTTTTCTGTCATTCCCCTCTCTCTCTGTTACTCCATCTCAGTCTCTTTCTCTATCTCGGTCGCTCACCCTCTCTCTTTCTCTCTCTCTATCACTCAATCTCAACTGGTTATCTTTCTTTTCTTACGCCGTGGGTAACCAGTCGATGATGGAAGCGGAAGGAGATCGGTTGGAGGAGAAACGACGTCGCGGCAGAGATCATGGAGAAGACGGTGAGGAACGACGGGCTGTGTGCTGTGACGTCGAGAGGTGCGGCGGTGCGGAGATGGATCAGATCGTGTGGACGCTGTCCCGATGCGGTTCGTGGAGCGGCGTGGCAGACAGTGAGGAACAACGAGCTGTCTGCCGTCGTCGTGGAGCGGCGCGACGGTTTGGAGGTGGATCTGCGGGCATCTGAAATCTGGGTTTGATGTAATTGATGAAATCAGTGTGTTGTTGTTGTGCCTTGTTGTCTGTTGATCTGACTGGCGTAGGTGTTAGGGTGTTTTGGTTTGTTGTTGTTCTTCCGCTTCAGAGGAGAGATTGTTGCTTTTTTAAATTTTTTTTATATTCTATCATTAAGGGTAAAATTGTAACTTCAGTTTCAAACAAAATCAGAGGAGTGGAATTTTTACTGTTCACGCCTCTCTTCCCATTTTTATATATAGTTAATAGATATATATTTAATTTAAAAAGTACACATTTAATCTCTTTTGCCTTTTTCTAATATAATTTATATTTGAATTAGATTTTCAAATTTATCGTAACACAATTTTATTTATTTAACCACTGATTTAAAACTCAATAAAGCATTTCAAAACATAATTCATGTCAAATTTTTATTCAAACCATTGACAGATAATTTATCTAATATAGAATTATTTGCAATGATTATAATTTACTTTTTTTAATAAACAAAAAATAATAGTGAAAATTATAAAAAATGACCATTCTAGAGAAAGAAAATTTGTTTTTACTCACTTTTTTTAAAAATTTTATTTTTAACTCCTTAAACAAATTAATTGCAATCTATACCAAATTATCCAAATTACCCTTGCATATCTTGTTCTCCTCTTCCATTGCTCATATTATGAGATTTTTGGCTTCATTAATTGACTGTTTGAGTTTTGTTAGGATTTTTTGAGTTTTTTTTTTTTTTTTTTAAATTTAGAGTTTTTTTTTTTTTTTTTTTTGGATGTTGATATTGATGTTTAAAGTTAGATAGATTGGATTTGACTTGAAAATTGAAATTTTTGGTGAGATGCAACATCAAGATGATGATTGGGTAGATTCGATTTTTAAACTCACTTAAAAATCGGTAAGTCACCGATTTTAAAGTAGATTTAAAAATAGTTTTTTTTTTTAATTGAGAATATTTTGATGAACTTGTGCACAAAATGATGAACTTGTGCACAAAATGAAAATAATTTGTTTGAACGACTAAAACCAAATTTTTATAGAAAAGTGGGTCAAAACAAAACTTTTCCTTTTAATTTGGTCAAAAATTGTAAAGCTCCCAAAAAATAACCTATTTTATTAAAAATTATTTGGTTAATACACTGTAATTTAATTCGGCAGTACAACAGACAAATGATTTTACTATATTAATTTCATTTTATTTTAATTCAATTCCGTTAATTTAATCCAATAGGATAATTCAAACAAACCCCATATGATTTATAGATTCAATTACTAATTTCCAAATTGAAAGTTTAACTAGTATTTAATAAGATTGGAATAAGAATTGGTTCAGACTTTGAGATATTATAAATAAATACAAAATGGAACATGCACATCAGCAGATTCCGAGTCAAAGGCTGATCCAGGCTAGCAAAAAGCTTACACTAGAAAAAGTGAAAAAGATCAGCAGCATTAGTGGCATTGAGTATACATTAATAATAAAATATTTCAATTATTATATTATATATGTATTTAATTATGAATTAATAATAGATCGTTGTTTTCAATTTGGGCATCGGTGTACTTTCAAAGAAACAAAATAAAAAAACATTGAGCATTGGTGTGGATGGGACCATTTCCCAAAATTGAATGCATGGACAGTGAAGTACAAAAGGGCAATTAGGATTATGTCACTGTCACCGCCCGCCACTGCCACAGTGCCAAATCTTGAATTTTTTATTTTATTAAATTTTCTTTTTGCAAAAGGCCAAGTCGTGAATCTTGATAAATAAACAATTCAAAAAGAATTTGGTTGGTGCGTTGACGTAGAAGCCTTGTCCGTGCTTGTCATGGAAAGGTATACCTAACACTTCATGGCTTGTAAAAAAATTATATATTATATAAGATAAATAGATATTAAATTAAAATAATCATCTATTTGTGAAGAGTATATTAGATGATCATATCAGTAGATCAATAAACAATTATTTTTAATTTTCAAATCTAATTAAAAGTATAAAAAAAAATATGAAAGCATTAAATAAAAATACATGAAGACATAAAATGGAAATACATGAAAATATTAGAAAATAAATTTTCAATTTGATTGTTTATCAAATTATACCTATATCATATAAGAAACAAATACCTTAACATTGACAATATGATATTTTTTTAAAAAAATCATAATTTATATGAGCATTAAAGATGCTCTAAGGATGAGATTCGACTCATGTGGCCACAAAATGTGGTAAATTTTTCTTGCTGCTGTGTGGACTCTTCCTCCATCTTCTGGTAGCTTTCTTTCCCACTTTTAAGGGCCCTAGTTCTGACTTGTACCGAAGAACCTCGATCAAAAGAGTCCAATAATATTAAATATACTTATAATACGCATGTGTAATAGGTAAAAAAATTCAAAAAACATTTTTTTTTGAGAAAAAAATAATAATTCAAAAAGCGTGATATCAGTTTTAAACGGTTATAACAACTTTCTCCATTTTAATACGAAGATGTTACATGATTTATGTTAGCATTATTTAGTACAGGTGCATGAGGCATTATAATCTCATGATCAATTCACAAAAGGAGAATGTTATATTATTCAAAATTTTATCTAAATTTATTATCAGAATGATATGACAAGCTGGTTGCATGTTGATTTATAACCCTTACATAATCATTTTATCATATCATTATTAATAAATTTGTTATAAATAAATCTGCTACACTTCCTTCACATAAAAAATTTAGATAAAATATTGAAAAGTATGATGTTATCCATTCATAAATACTAGTACCAATGTAGTTCCATGATGTAGAGACTCATTTAATGTGATAATGATTCAGGTCCAAGACTACACAAAAAGTAGTTGTTCAAGCATTATTAACTAATCTCTATACCAATTTCTATAACTATTTAAGTGATTTGATTGTTTAATATTATAGAAAACAAGTACGGTAATAATTTCTTGTGTCATTGTATGCATGTATAAATAAGTTTAAACACATGATATGAGTTTTTATTTCTATCCTTGGCTTCGAGTAGAAACAATTTGGTGATGACGTAATTTTTTGAATTTTCGTTATAATTTGAAGATGAAAAATTGATATCAAATTTTTTTTTATTAAAAGTATGTCTAACTACATCCATTACTAATTACTGAAAATGATATTTGAAAAAGGTTTTTTTTTTTAGTGATAATCTCAAAAAACCTATTGTAATTTGTCTATATCTTGTTTTTACCACTTATTTTTTAATTTTTATTCAAAATACCTTTTGACGTTAATAAAAACACTCAAACTACCATTTGAAGGTGTGTAAAAATTAAAATGACAATGCCCCTAACAGTCACAGATTCCGTTAGGTTGACTTGGTTGAACGTTTGATTTTAAAGGTAAAATGGAAAATATGATAAAAAAATTTAAGGATAATCCCAATAAACTTATTATAATTTGTAAAAATATCATTTTTAACACTTATGGTTTCATTTTTATCCAAAATCCCTCATACCATCAATTTTTTAATGAAAATATTAGAAAAAATTAAAATATCAAATTTGCCCTTGGTTTAAATAATATAGCAATATAATACTATAAAAAAATTAAAATAAATAATACTAAATCTAAAAATATAAAAAAAATCAAAATAAATAATATAAAAATATAAAAAATCAAAAAGGGGATTAATTTTAAATTAAAGTTGAAGAAAAATTGAACCAAAAAAAGAAAAATTAAAGAAAAAATCCAATCCAAATCATCAAGTTGAAGTTGAAGATTTGGAAATCATTAACTATCTTAAAAAAAATAAAAATAAAAGGGGATTAATTTTAAAATATATATATATATATATATATATATTACAAAAAAGGAAAGACAAATTAAGAAAAAAAATCCACAACTTGAAAGAGGATCTGGATCCCTAGAAACCTAAAAAATGATGGGTTTCCAATGATTGAGATCTTTTTTGAAGTTTTGGATATTTATTTTAGAAAAAAAATTTCTTTCTTTTTTGTAATTTTTTTAAAATTAATTCCCTTTTTATTATTTATTTTTTGAAGATAGTTAAAGATTTCCAAATCTTCAACTTCAACTTGAAGATCTGGATTGGAATTTTTTTTTTTAATTTTTCTTTTTTTTTGGTTCAAAATTTTCTTCAACTTCAATTTAAAATTAATCTCATTTTTGATTTTTTTTTTTATTTTTATATTATTTATTTTATTTTTTATATTTTTAGATTTAATATTGTTTGTTTTATTTGTTTTAATTTTTTATATTTTTATATTATTTAAACTAATGGTAAATTCAAAATTTTATCTTTTTCTAGCATTTTCCTAAAAAACATTGATGGTGTGGGGGATTTTGAATAAAAATGAAACTATTGATGGTAAAAATGATATTTTTACAATCTACAATAGATTTTTTGAGATTATTTCTATAATAATATTATTTAAATTAAGGGTAAATTTGACATTTCAACTTTTATCTAAATTCCTTCTATAAAAGTGACGATTAGGGGGTTTTTGGATAAAAATCAAATTAGAGAAGGAAAATGAAGATTTTGGCAAGCTACGGGTGATTTTTTAGGATTATTCCTTCTTTTTTTATATAGCACAAAATAACTGAGTGATTTAAGTGAGTTTTTATAGCATCATTTCACTGTTTTAATGACAAAAACTCCCTTAAAAATGATTTAAATAATTAAAAAAAAAAAAAACTGATCAGTTTTAAAGAGTTTGAAACTAATACAAACTCAAACTGAAACAGGAAAGAGGATGAATTCAAGCAAAATAGTAAAGAGAATGAATTTAAAGAGTTACACACACACCAAAAACAATAACTCTCAAATTCAAAGAGTCGCACGCACACCAAAACCAAAACAACAAAAGAAGACCCTTATTACTACCACCAAAACAATAAAAAACAAAAACAAGAGGTATTGCTAATCAGTTACTAAAAAACAACAAAACAATAAAAAACAGAATGATAGAGAAGATACAAAAAAGCAATTTTTTTTTTTTTTTTTAAGATAACACAAAAACAAGACGTTGAACAAGAGGTATTGCTAATAAGTTACTAAATTGGATGGAAAAATAGTTGGAGAGGGAAAATTTCTTCAAAAGAACCTAAGTCAAACTTATATTATCACTGCAACAAGACTTGAAGCATTTCAATTATTGTTTTACATAATTGTGCACTCACTCAAGAGAGAAAAACAGAAAATAGAAAAAAGGAAAAAAAAAAAAAGAAAATACGTTTCAATTATGTCCATCGCCTACTACATCTCCAACACCACCACCTCCATTTGCTGACGCTTCCACTGTAAATAAAAATAAATAAATAAATAAACGTGTCAGCTTACAAAATCTCCTAATGTTAATATGTATGCCAGTAATGTGGAAACAAAACAGTGTGACAATTGAAGGTAACGGTTTTGACCAACGTTCATGTCATGGGGGTCCTTTTGGGCAGCATTTGGTGCATGGACCAGGAAAGCCTGTCCCACAACACTGGTAGCCGCACTTGATCAAAAGCTTTGAATCACATTCCACCTTCGTGTCCTCTGTCAGCACACCAGGAGGTCAGAGGAATGAAAAGGACAGTGAACGAAACCTAAAGATTAGTATAATTCACGAATAACGGGGTTAAAAAAAAAATCACGAATAACGGCCGGTTTAAAAATTCAATGTTATAAATTGATGCAAAATTTAAAATTTGTACTCATTTTAATGTAACTTTTTTCTTAATTTTACAATTTGTTATAAAATTGTTTATTTCTTTTCAAATAAAATTTGTTTTGCTTAATTTGTTAGAAAAGAAAAGAAATTGTTTTGCTTTTGAAAAGGTAGAAAAATCTGGTTAGGAAGATGGTCAAAATAGATATGATATCACATATGCTCAACTATTCTTATTAATAGGTGGTGTGTAATATAAATAAATTTGTTAACACATAAATATAAATAAATATAAATTAGTTAATTAATATATAAAAAAGAAAAAGAAAAAAAAATTCAAGGCCTGACTGACACCGACATTAGAGTTAGCGCGGGCGGAGCTGGACATAACCTCCTCCACTCCTCCGTTGCCATATGGAACACAGCACCCACATGCATACAATGTAATGGAGCAATGATGGATTGTCCCATATCTCATCTCAGGCTCAAGGTTTTATGATAGTTATGATGGAGTGAAAAAACAAAAATCAACAATTTGTTTTTCATAAAATTAAGGATTTTGCGGAACATTGAGTTTCAAAAACGTTTTTAGAAAACTCAAGAATCCAAGATCTATAAAACAATGAAATAAAAATAATATAAAGAAATAAAAATCATATTTTTACCTTCTGTATTGATCTCTGTGGATTGCTCACCACCTTGCCTTCCTTGATATATCTCGAAACCAAGAAACAAGTGAGTGGGCACAATTATATAGAATTGTGCTCACTTACTTTTTGATTTCTTTCTAAAAAAAAATCAAATTAAATCAATGATTATAAGAGGTGAGTGTTTGATTTTGGTTATACAAAGAACAAAGACACAAATTCTTGTTCTTTGTATTTGTTGAAAAAAAAAACTTTTTCTTTTCTCTTTTTTTTTTTCTCAAAAACATAAACAACAACCAAAAACCTAGATGTAGAAAAGAAACTTTTTCTTTTTATAGGCAAACAATTAGGGTTTTAATTAATCAATATTAATATTGACCCTAATCTTATTATAATTAAACTTTTGCCCCATATAATATAATTAATTCAAAATTAATTTATATTATATTTTGAAATAAAACTTCTAACTTTTAATAAATTAATTCATAATTAATTTATATCAAAGTCACTAAGAATTGGATTCAAGACCTCTTATAAAATTAATTAAATAATTATTAATTCATAATTAATAATTAAATAATTTGAATAATCAATATTATTCAAATACTAAGTGAACACAAATTTTTGTTACTTATGTAACTTGTAATTGGACGGTCCAATTACAATATTCTATATACACGTTTCTTATAGTAAAATGAGCTATCAAGGGGACCCGATGGACCTACAGTTTTAAGCTCCAATAATATTGGAATTATTAATTAAACTCTTTAATTAAATAATTCACTATTATTAATCTTAAAGTTATTCCACTAAAAACTTAAGATTGCACTCTCAAAATTGTAGATGTTTTTTATACAATCTGAAATTTTTCAGTGTCCATTGATTTAATCACTACATATGATTTGACCCTCCACAAATAGTTCATAATTAGAGCAAGGTCAAATGTCCGTTTTACCTCTCTAATTATTTCTTGATCCTTAAGTACCATTGATTCTCTAATGAACAATATATTCATAACAACTTATGAATTTATCTTTCTGTTTACATATAAACAGAAAGTTGAGCGCTCTTATTGTTCAAGACCTGAATCAACCCTTAAGGGAACTACTTTTCTACTTCTCGCAAGAAGGAGTGGATTTCACTATTGTATAGAATGTTCTCAGCTACTTATTAAATCATATCCCCAAAGTACGAAGTTATTGATCGGGTATCTACACCGATCTCACCCATGTAAATCAAAGGAAATAACTTAACAAGCAGGAGTTCATAATACACTCAGAATTAAGATCAATTCATATATGATCATCTGGTTGATAAATATAAATCTCTAAGGTTAACGGATATTATTTAGAGACTTATATTTATCGTGGTCCAGTCCTATATAATCTTTATTATATAAGGTGCCTCCATTTCCATGTCACCACATGAATAGTCTTGGATAAGACTATCGTATCAAATACGAAAGGGACCGCAACTGTAGATTTACCACAAATGAAGTACCCAACTTCGTTTGTTTTCTACGGACTCTTTAAATTACTTATCTCAAACTAAATCCACCTGTATATAACACTTATATACTTAGTTTGAAATTACATCAGTAATCAAGGATGTTTCTCATGATATATACGATTTTTGCAAAATATATAAATTGAATGAAATGAATATTTTATTATAATTTATAAAACCGTTTACAATATTACAAGCTCTTAGGGCAGAAACCCCAACAAGTTATATATACGTGCTAACCTTTTTTTATCATCTTTAATGATGGGTGCTGGTGCTGGGGACGTAGCTATGGTGACGGAAGCATCAAGGCCGCCTAGAAGGTGGCGTGGGAACTTTGCAACAACAGCCTGGCTGAGTGAGCACCAGGGATTCTTCCGGCCATCATCCACAATAAACTCCAACTGAACAAAGTAAACAGCAGCTTCTTACTCGCCATTGGGCTTCAAATAGAAAGAAACATAGAGAGAGATATAGAGAGAAATGGAGGAGTGAGAATGTGTGTAGTGTGGAGCAAGGAGGTGTTGATATAAGCAGGTTGCATGTCAAGAGAGAAAGCAACTAGAAAAACAGTAGGTTAAATCCCAACCATCCAAATATATTCACATATTTCAACGTAAAGTAAAACCACCACAATCACACAGGTTTAGTGGAGCCGTAGAAACTGCTTCCAGGTTCAAAAGACGTGGCACTAGGGGTGGGCAAAAAAAACCGGACCGAACTGAATCGAACCGAAAAATCGGTTTTTTTTTTTTTTTTTGGGTTTTTCAGTTCAGTTCGGTTGTAATTTTAAAAAAAAACCAAAAATTTTCGGTTCGGTTCGGTTTTGACTCAAAAAAAACCGAACCAAACCGAAAACTAAACCAAAAACAAAAAAAAAAAAAAATCAATAATACATTTCTTGATTATGAATTAATAGTTTTTGTTTTATTTTTATTTTAACTTGAAGTTGAAAGAATGTTTTAGGTGTTGTTTTGAAAATGTTTTAGGCTCCTTTTTGGCCTATTCTATTCTATGTTTCAATTAGGTGTTGTTTTGAAAATGTTATAGGTGTTGTTTTGAATTGTTTTTAGTTTTGCCAATTGTTTTTTATGTTCGGGACTATTATTTTTGAATTGAGAGTTGTTACTTTTGAATTGTTTGAATTACAATTTATATAACATACAGGGCCTAAAACCAAATAGAGGCCCAAAATTACAAGCCAAAAACCGAATGAACCGAACCGAATGATTCGGTTCGGTTCATATGATTTATTCTGTTCGATTCGGTTCAAAAAAATAAAAAACCAAAAATTTTCGGTTCGGTTCGGTTTTGGGAAAAACCGAACCGAACCGAACCGTGCCCACCCCTACGTGGCACCCATCTTCATTGGGATTTTCTCCCACTTATGTGGGTTTAGTGAAGCCGCAAAGCCTGCACATGGGCGGGCAGGCGGGCCAATTTGCACTGCATGCATTTTGTTTATCAACTCCTAAAGTGACGTTGCTTTAATTCAACTAACAATTACATGTATATTAATTTAACCATTATACATCATTTGAATTCAAATATTATTTATCAAATTTTCACGTCAATTGCGATGCAAATCAAGATGTTTACTGTTGTTTCCAAATTTTTTAACTAAAGTAAGACACTTTACGGAATTTGCTTCGAAACTTTATGGTTGGACAATGGGAATAATGTACAGAAAATTGCCGGTGAATGTTGCAGTACTATTTCTCCAAAAAAAAAAAGGAAAAAGGTGTAGCGCTGGTGGTAGTGCCGACCTTTACCTTTCAAACTTTCAGTTAATGAATGTTGATTATGAAACCACGATATAAAAGATATCGGCGGCGATATTTATGAATATATAAAAGGAACGTTTTTGAGGAGCTATAGTTATCTTTTTTTTTTTATTGAATTTAAAGTTGTTTGCTAGTGATGCGGATGATGGAAGTCGGCGCCGATGAGGGTTGACAAAAATTGCTCGCCTCTGTTGCGGAATGATCTGTCTTTACTTGCTAATGGTGGCTTGAGTCACTAGCCTAGCACCATGAGTCACCCACTTATCAATATCCTTTGTCGGTTGAATTTTGGATTCTTAATTAGTGGGCATCTAAGCTGGAAATACTATCTAAATTCCTAAAAGTTAATTAACTTTTATTAAAATAATAAGAAAATCAGTTTAGTTAGACCATTATTTATATTTTGATTAAATTAGTGTGAAATCAAATTTATTTGATTTATGATAAATTAAATATAAAAATAATAGAAAAAAAAGTTGATTGGAATTTACTTGCTTTTTATATTTAGTTAGGATGATTTAACTTTTTTCAAAATAGCTAATATTATGGGCAGTAATTGAAGTCAACAAAACGTCATATCATTAATTTTTTAGCTAAGGATAATAAAAAATTAATATGGTTAGAGATGCTCTAATAAATTGCTAAAACCTATGGATAGTTGTTTTATTTCTTTTCAATGAAGGTAGTGGAATTTTTTTTTCTTTCTTTTTTAAGCGGTGTGTTACTTTTAAGAACTAGAAAGCAAATCCCCTATCAATATTACTTTTCAAAAATCAATATCATATGCTCATCCAAAATTATTCATGGACTTTGGTTCCTCTCCTCCCTCATCTAATATAGTTGGATGTAAATGGATATATCACATTAAAAGATAACAAAATGGAGAAATTGATGGCTATAAGGCCCATCTTGTGGCCAAAGGTTTTAATCAAAGGAAGGGTATTGACTTTTAAGAAACATTTAGTCCTGTTATTAAAGCCACTACCATTCACACTATTATTGCCTTAGTTGCATCTAATGGCTGGAATTTAAAGTAACTTGACATTTCTAATACTTTTGTTCATGGTGTTCTTCACTACAACAAAACAATCCAGTCATTCCGGAGTATCCATACCGAGCACTAAGGGCGGTGGCTTTAGTGGAGCCGTAGAACTATATCCAGGTTGAAAAGATGTGGCACCCATCTTCATTGGGATTTTCTCCCACTTAAGTGATCCCACCTTCATTAAACATTCAATTGCTATAGGGATAATCCCAATTGCCGCCCTATAGTTTGATGAAATAGCCAAAATTCCCCTTACTTTAAAAATCACTAGTATCTTCCCTCTTGATTCACAAAATGGATAAAAAACCTCTGTAGTTTGTTAAATATCCAAAAAACCCCTTATCGTCAATTTGGACATTAAAAGTCAATAGTTGACCGTTAATGTGAATAGGCAAAACTATCCAAGTAAAATAAAATATAAAAAATATAAATATTTAATAAAATAATAATTTAATATTAAAAAAAATTTGAAAAAAATCTCCACCGTTCATCTTAGTGATCAAAAGTATTGAAAAAAGTGTAAAATTTAAAAATATTAATAATTTTTTTCATAATTCAAAAAAATAAAAAAATAAAAAAAAATAAAACTTAAAATCTATAACACTCTCTCTCTTCCTCTCTTTCTTCTTCTTCCTCTCTCTACTTCTCACTCTCTTTCTACTTCTTCTTCTTCTCTCTACTTCTTCTTTTTCTTCTCTTTCTCTCTCGGTGGTACCCAAACTAGGTTTCCATTTGAAACCCAACTTCGATCTCTGGGTTTCCGATGTGGAAACCCAGAGTCTCTAGGTTTTTGCATCGGAAACCTAGATCCGATTATGGGTTTCTAGTTTTAGAAACCCAAGGATTTCTGGGGTTTCCAGCGTCGGAAACCCAACCCATAATTTTTTTTTGTTTTGGTTTTTTTTGTTATGTTGCCATTGTGTTTTTTTTTTTTTTTTTTTTTTTTAATGATGTTGTTTGTGTTATGTTGTTGTTGCGTTTAATGATGATTTGGTTGAATAGAGATGAGTGAAGATGTCTGGGTTGGATGATGGATAGTGATGGTGTTCTGTATGGTTATAGTGTTGAGGGACAGTTTGATCTTTTTGCTCATTATTATAGTCATAAATCAATTTTCACTAACAGAGTTAACAAAAAGAATAAAATAAGATTTTTAGAAACTACATGGGTATAAGTAATGATTACGTTAAACTACTGGTGGAAGGGATTATCCCATTTATATATATATATATATATAGATTTCAAAATAATAATAGGGGAAACTTCATTTTAGTCCCTAAGGTTTCGCGAATTATCAAAATTTTAAACATCTTTTGAAAATAACTCTTTTAATCCCTAACTTTTCTAAAACTCTTCAAAATAGTCCAAACCGTTAGTCAACTAACGGTCAACAGTAACAAAAGGCTTGGATGAAAAGGGTAAAATGGTCTTTTCATATAAGATGCTAAGATTGTGACACGTGGACGACTGAGATTTTAATCCTATAAAACATTTAAAATAATTTAAAAAATCAAAAATTATTTATAAAAAAAATTCGAAAAACTTAAAAAAAAAATTTGGCAACTTTTTTTTAAAAAAATCTAGATTCAAACACATGGTTTGAACCAGAATATGTAAATCCAAATCCTCAAAAAAATTTATCAAAAAATACAAAAAAAAACACTCAACAGATTGATCAAATCACAAATCATAACAAACACTCAACAGATTCATCAAACCACAATTATCAAACCCCAAACACCAACTATCAAACCTTAACATCAACCTAAAAACTAACCACAAACATTAACCACAAACGCCAGAGATCAACCCAGAACCAGTCTTTGGTTCTGGGTTCGATCAACCTAGAACCAGAGACACTGGTTCTGGTATCGAACCCAGAACTAGAGTCTGGTTCTGGGTCGAACCCAGAAC
Source organism: Nephelium lappaceum (assembly GCA_021234005.1). Taxonomy (NCBI): domain Eukaryota; kingdom Viridiplantae; phylum Streptophyta; class Magnoliopsida; order Sapindales; family Sapindaceae; genus Nephelium; species Nephelium lappaceum. The sequence goes on from CM038004.1 coordinate 15,473,017, forward strand.
CAGAGAGGTCTCTGGTTCTGGGTTACCCAGAACCCAGAACCAGAGATCTGGTTCTGGGTTCGATAATGGTGGAACCCAGAACCAGCGACGGTTCTAGGTTCCAACGAACCCAGAACCAGATCTGGTTCTGGGTTCGATCTGGTTCTAGGTAACCTAGAACCAACGAAAAAGATGGTGATGGTAAAAAGAGAGGAAAGGGAGACAAAGAAGGAGAAGAAGAAAAGAGGAGAGAATGGAAGAGATGAAGAAAAAAAGAGAGAAAAAGATTATGTGGAGAAAAAAAGAGAGAAAAATGTGGTGATGATTTATTATTATTATTATTAATTATTTTTCTTTTTTTAATTAAATAAAAAACTTTTGATTATATATTAATTTATTTATTTTTAATATTTTTATTTAATTAGGGGTAAAACGGTAATTTAGACATTACAACCAAACTTAGGGGCAAATGAGTCATTTTGCTTTTTCCATCTCTTTCAACTGACAGTTTGGATTATTTTGAAGAGTTTTGAAAAAGTTAGGGATTAAAAGAGCTGTTTCCAATAAATGTTTAAAATTTTGATATTTCGCCAAACTTTAGGGACTAAAATGAAGTTTCCCCAATAATAATAATAATAATAATTTCTATATATATATATATAATATTGTAAAGGAAGCTGTGGTTGCGCCATATATATGTGAAATTCATTTGGTAATAAAATGAAAATACAGAGAGCAACTTTGCTTCTCTGCCACTCGTTCTCTCTCTCCCTTGCCTTAAACTTTATTTAATTTTCCTTGTTTTATAACAGTATTCTGTTTGTGCAAATATACAACTGATAAGCTGCTTTGCTCTTCTCAATTGCGCTCTCTCCCTCTCCCTATTATTTTCAATTTCAATTTGTTTTATTTCTTTAGTTTATAATATCTATTATTTATTCTTACTATTTCTAATGTAATTAACTTCTCATCAATAAATCCTAAAATCTTAAAATTTAAGTTATTACATTAAAAGTGTTTATGTATTATCATGATTCAATTTGTTTTATATATATTTACATTTTATTTACTTTATAGTTTCACTTTATTTAGAATTAATAGAAATTAAAATTTCAAAAAATTCATAATATGACTTATAATATGTATAAATAAATTTTGATTGTATTATAAATATATTGTTGTTCATTATAAATACTTTTTTGGTTGTTGTAAAATTAGATTGAAATTATGTTTTTTAACGAATACATATGATTTGTGTATTATTTAAATTAATAAATTTTAAGTAAATAATACAAAATTATATTTACTTGAGTATTAATAAATTTTCAATGGAAAAACATTTATATTTAATATATTCTTAATTTTTAACATTTTTATTTCTTTATTCGTATGCCCTGTTAAACAAATTTTTTAAGTGCGCTATTAATTAAATGTGTAGGTTTCCCCCCACCTTGTGTGGGCTCTCTCCCCACATATATGTGGGTTGCCTCATTACGTATGAGGATTGCTTTCCGGACAGTGCCCTAAAATCAAATCTCATTTGATCTCGGTTGATCTCTAAACTTGTACCAGACATCAAGAAAAATAAAAATAATATTAATGAAATCAATCTTTCTTTTATAATTATCCACACAGCCTTATTTTTCAACATGGAACCCATAGCCAACGCAAACCGTGGGGTCTTCTTTCTTTTTCATTTCCAAAGCACGCATCTTTTTCCACGTAAGATTAACACAAAAATAAGTTTGACCGGATATATATTTTTATTTTATTTTATTAATGAATAATGATGCTAGTGACAATCTATTATTATATCTCTCTCTTTTTTTTAATACTTTACTTTTTAATTTTTTATTAATGATATTATTAACTTAAATTAAAATTACTACAAATTGAGGACAAAAACAGTTCAAAAGATACCATGTAAACTAATTTTTTTAGTGTCCAATATTATTATTTTCCTTTTTGTAATCATAAACTCTAAAATATTTATCACTTTTTGGTAGGGGTGGCAAAACGGGTTGACGTGTCGGGTTGAACTCGATTCGATTCGATTTGTTTATGAATTCGACCGATTCGACACGAATTCATTTATAAAGCGGGTCGATATTTTTGGATTCAACACAAATTCGTTTATAAATGAATAACACGACACGATACGATTAATTCATTTATTAATAGAATCATAAAGGATCCAAACCCGTTAACTCGTCAACCCGTTAATTCGTTTAACTTGTTTAACCTGTTTAATTCGTTTAACTCGTTTAATTCGTTTAACTTAAATAATATTTTAAACACAAATAAAATACATAATTCACAACTAACCATCTAATTCAACACATAAAAACCAACACATTAAATTAACTACATAACATTCCATATTATCCATATTTAAAAACCATAACAAAATAAAATCATGCTCCAACTCAATACAAATACAAATCCATAGAAATTAAAATTAAACACTATCATTATTCATCACAAAACTTTATTATTTAAATTCTTCCCCCTTTGATTCCAATGGGACCTCCAACCTACACAAAAATCACAAGAAAACAACATTAAATATCTTTGTTATCAATTGATTAAATTAAAATAATTAATTTATCTTTCAACTTAAAATTACAAAACATAATAAAAAAAAATCAAATTCCAATAACAACCTTTTAAGAAAAGATAAAGTCAAAAAAGATTATGCTTTGAATTTTCAATCTTATAAGTTTAAAAAAAAAAAAAAACCATATTCTTAGTTTTCAACTTCAACTTACTAGAGTTGAACTTGACATTTTACCAGAAAACATGCTGCTTAATTATTGGAGTTTATACATATATATATATATATATATATGTACTCCTAAGGAATTATTAGATAAACAACAAAAAATTGCCTAAGTCTGGAAAGGATTTCAATTTATATATTTTACTACAAACAACCAAAAACAAAAACAAAAACAAAAATTATCCCGACAGACAAAGAGAGAGGAGGGTTGATATCACCAAACGAGTAGTTGAAAAAGTCTTCAAGAATCAAGATTGAGACCACCCTTTTGATGGAAAATATTCAAACAAGGAGCTGCCGTCGTGGATTCCGTGGTGTGGTGCGGCCGTGTGGGTGTGGGAGAAGGGGAGGAGCTACCATCCAGTGTGGGAGAAGGGGAGGAGCTGCCGTCAGTGTGGGAAAAAGGGAGGAGCTGTAGTGCCGTCGGGTGTGGGAGGATCTGTCGTCGTCAGGTGTGTGAGGAGTTGTCGTCGTCGGGTGTGGGAGGAGCTGCGGACTGCGATCGTCGAGTGTGGTGTGGGAGGAACTAAAATGAGACAATGAGTTGAGGCTGCTGCTGAAATTTTGAAAGGAATGTAGTAGATTTAGGGTTTGGTCAATGTTTATATATATATATATATACACGCATAATTACATACTAACCCCTATACTTTTTAATATTATAATTTGACCCCTAATTTAATTGTGTCAACCCACAATTAGTTTAAGCAAACCCAATTTGATTCGTTTAATAAACGGGTTAAGTGGGTCGACACGATTACGACACGAATTCATTTAACTCCAACCCATACTCATTTATTTTTCACGAATTCGTGTCGATCCGTCGTGTTGTGACCTATATTACCACCCCTACTTTTTGGTTTCCATATACTTAAAAGATTTAGTTGATTCTAATTCAGAAGCAAGTAGAAATAATATGCACAAATGACTTGTGCAAAGGTTGGTACGCCAGTATCTACCTCATACTATCTTTAGAAAATTATTTTAAATCATTTGTAGAGTCATTCTTTTTCTCTTGTGGTCTTGGCTATGGACTGGACAAGTAAACTTCGGCTCCTTGTGATAATTACTCCGCTTTTGCAGCGCCTTCTTCGTTTTAGTCCATTTTTCATTCCAAGAATATTAATTAACATGGCGTCTGCTGATGTGAGCATGAATCGAGGTGCTTGCACACTTCTACTATTTGAACTTATTAATTTGTGCCAGAAATGTAGTATTAGTTTGAAGACACAAGCCAAGTGATTGAACTAAATGTACTCGCAAGTGGTTCATTCTTGTGCCTTGGCCTGGTATTTTGGAGAAATCAATTATTCAAGTTGGGGCCAATAATCTTTAATGTGTCTTACCAACTATATTGACCCATTATCCATATCCAGGTTACTCTAGAAAAATAATGAGATCTTATAGGAAAAACAAAATGATTTGTAAGTATGTACTTTGCAAAAACAGTGTTCTAAAGTTTTAGGTTCTCAAAAACCCGTTACTTGTATAGGTTTTCTCTTAATTTATAAGTACATTGTGATGTGATGGACATTCACATGGTCTATCTTGCTTTTGAATGTAGGCAAATTCTATTGGTGATGCGCTGCAAGGATGATCCAGTTTGGAGATTCGGATGTTATGGTGCTTTATTGGGCGTGTCACGTCAGGTGCTTTGGCTTTCTCATCCACAAAGGAAGATTAGGTATTTTCAACTAGGTTTATTCTCTTTGCACAGCTAATGGTCCATACTCTTGTATTGCTTAACATAGTAGACATAATTAGACTTTACAACCTGTGTGTGCATGGTGCTGCGGGTCGGATGGATCGGGTCGGGTTTAACCTTTTCTCATTAAACAAGTCTACTTTTGGACCAATCATACACTTGTCAATTGGAGAAAATTTTCTGATGACTTTCAAATTAGACTTTGCAATTGCTTCGGACTGGACCATATACTGCCCTTTCCTGCAATAGCTTACAACAGGAATTTCAAAATTATCTTCTAATTTATAATTCTTTTGCAACAATCTACTTGGTTCCACATAATAGGGTTGTATTCTGCTGGAAGTTTCCAGTGCAGATACACTACCACTATGACTCTCCTCTTTAGCTCTCAGTCTTGATGCTGAAATCGATCTACGGCTCTGATTAGTCCCCACAAACCCACCTTCCTTTCTAAAATCTCACCTTTATCATTCAAACTACCAAAAACACCGAATGGACAACCCTAAAAATTCAATGTCATTATTTTCCCCCAATCGAAATAAAGAAAAATCAATTAAAACGAATGAATCAACCAAGTATTAAAAAAATATATATAAAAAGAAATGGATTCAAAATCGAAAATCGAAAATCCAAAATATATATGAAATTGGTTGAATCGGGAAACTAATATGTATATATTACTGAATAAATTTTCTTAGCCATGTAGTTGTGTTCAATCATAGTAGCATCATAGAAATTCCTAATTAATATGTGTCAATCACCTTTACTTATTTTCTACGGCTACACTAGCAGCTTTACTGATTTTTCCTTTAATATGTATATATTAATGATTTTTTCTATGGCTACACTAACAACATCGTATAAGTTCTTTAATATATTTTATATGACTACAATAGCAGCTATTTATTTATTTATTTTTTTAACACTAGTACATACTCATCCCCAATAATTCTTCATACTGGAGCAAATCAGACCTGAATCGTGAAGCGAATTTAATCGAAAATACAACAATTGAATATGGTAGAAAATACTGATTGAATATGGAAGAGAAAAATACAAAACATACCTTCAATTCACCACCAAAAGAGTATTGTGTGAGCCTGTTCCAAGGGGAAAAAACAAAAAATGTATGAAAAATCTAGAAAATCTTTAGGGCTAAGGGAAGATTTCAAATGAGCTTTTTTACTAATACTTGGGTTTAAAAAATCCATCACAATCCACTAAAATTCAATTCTAACAAAATCATTAATTTTTTAATACATCTAGGCTTATTTGGATTTCTTAAAAGTCTAAATTAAATACACCAAAATTTCATTGGAATCCTTATAAATCTGGATTAAATACACAAAGATTTAATAGACTTTTAAAAGATCTAGATTGAATACATTCAGATTTTAAAAATTATTTGAATTCCAATAAACTCTTAAGTTGAATACGCCCCCCTTAGTTAGACACCCTAAAATGATTATTTAACCCTCAACCATTAAATATATAGAAATTCAACACTTGTCACCCAAATTTTGATATTAAAAGATTTATTATATATTTTATATTTATTCTTTTTTTTTTTAATTACCTTTTGATCTTCACCATCCATTTATGAAACGGATGGTGGAAATCTATCTTCCTTTTTAAGGTTTTATTTTTTGTTTTTATTAAAATTAAAACAACTTTATTAGAATGGTGAAAATCACACTCCTTTTATTAAATTTAACCATAAATTTCTTAAACTTTATAGATAATAAGAGTAAAAAATGAATTCATATTTAAAAAATTTGTAAATCACCAATATATAGGAATTAAAATGTGATTTACCTTTTTTATATACTATTTACTGTAGTGCAATGACTCAAATCTAAAATATTTTCAGGTTGGATGAGCATTCTTTACCACAAAACCATATTTTACAAATCTTTAATTGTGCTTGGTGAGAAGGCGCACATTTATTGATAATTGTACCTGGTTACAAGATGAACATTTTATCATTTCAAATTTTAGTTAGAAAACTTTGAGTAAAATTTAGTGTCTTTATATTGTTTTTAGCAGTGTTTTATAGTTTAGTGGGTCTATCAAGGATTTTGGACTTAAAAGTCAATTTTTGAGTTGATCTCGAAATAATTCCAACAAAGAAAGGTAAGAATCCGAGGGCTTCCTAGAGCAACATAGATTGAATTGTATGGTTCGTAATATATGAAAATAAGTCCCTAAATATCTAGTTTCCATAGCCACAAATAATTTGCAAAACAAACTTTTCTAGAGGAAATAATGACCAAAAGGGTGACTGTTATTAAGTGTTGAAAAGGTCAAGGCTGTTCTATATAGGTTTCTAATTTAATTTACAAGTTGGTGCAACTCTCTTAAAGGCAATTTGGACTTTTCAAGTGGTCAATTAGGGATGGTTTGATGCATCAATTAAGTGAAGAAAAGTTCAAGAGCAATTAAGGTTATGTTGCAAATCAAAGGCATGATTTGGAAATAACTAGGAGCCTTAATGGAACTCAATTTTGAAGCAAATAAACGAGACTCATGGAGCTAATTGAAGATTCATGTGGCTAGTATATTTTCAGACTTAGAATGGCTTCGAACTTGAAGAAGAAAAAGAAGAGAGTTGATCATGAAAAAAAAGCAGGTTGATTGAAGAACATAGAGGATAGAAAGAGTTCTTGGACTGATTGCTAGCCCACAGCTAAGGATATCTTATTTATGGTCCTCATTAATTTTGTAACTTTGTTTTGGTTTCAAATTCATGATGTTTATTATTAACTAATTCTATTGTTAAGAATCTGATGTAACCTAGCATAACATTTTTATGTGTTGATTAGTTTAGTAATAAATTGATTCAAATTTCTAGTCTTATTTTTTGCTCTTAAATTTATCTTTAATGTATGTGCTATGAGTACGTGTATGATAATTATTTTTGAATGCGAATGAAGTTAGAGTACACACAATACCTGACTTTATTAATGCTCTCTAGAATAGGTGAAATTATATTGATGTAAACACCATGTTAGATGGAACTTTGATTGATTATTTGCTTGTATAGAATTCAGAATTTATTGCAACTTGATGACAACCAAACACCATGCGATCAATTATCTTGAACAAACATACCCTGGAACTTGATTAATTTATTACATCTATTAGATTGTTATGGTGAAATTGAAGATCTAGCATTCACTCTCATTGGTTTTAAATCCTATAAATTTGTTGCTTAAATCTACTCTTACAATGCTTCACACAAACTTTCACTTTCTTTTGTTAATTTAGTTGCTTCTTTAATTTAGTTTAAATTTTGTTAGACTAAAATCAATTAATTAGACATAATAATTCTTTGAGTAATCGACACTCATTCTTGCTTGCTATACTAGTCCTTACAATTCATATACTTGTGAGTATTAACTAATTTAACTGCATTGGAGGATTATTGGGAATCTCCCAAAATAATCAAAATCAAATATTTAAACAAAATTATCTTTCAATTCATGTGTTACAGTTCATGAGATGTATAATTTCATAGCCACTAACCACTATAACAACAATATACACTAGTAAGGGGTGTTGAAAAAAATTATCTAAAATAAGTTTCGACATCAACAGAGATTGAACACACTTAATACGCTTATGAATCACTGTTTATACAGATTGAACCTGAATCTGTGAAACTTCGTGAGCAGGGGGGTTTTCTGACTGTACAAGTGAGGGAGATTCAGTTTCAGCTGGCACTGACACTTGAACAATTTGTTGTGACTTAAACTTGTTGATGAAGTAACTTAGCGATGGCTCCGAGTAATCAACTGTCTGAATTTGCGGTGCATTCTGCTGACTTGGAGAAGAATTGACGAAGCGGCAACTATAGAGATGAGGGCAATGCCACCGACAATTGCTAATGTGTTCTAAGCTCCCTCTGCGGATGATGCTGCACTTTCGGAACTTATGACACTCTCTGCTACATACACTACAGACTGGAGATATTGAAGTTATTAGGTGCGATGTAGTGATGAAGTTAAAGAGATAAACAACTAAATCCATGACAAAAATTTGCTCCGAAGGAATGATTTTAATAATAATAATCAAAACTAACAAATGAGTCTCATATTTTTGTTTATATAGAAAAAATTCAACTAAAATTTGAAAATCTTAAAATTTACTAAACGCGCTAATTTTGAGTTGTTTATTAAATCTAAAATAACTTTCCTCAACAAACTCAACAAAACAAATTAGAAATTCTTATTAAAAGTTAATAAGATTTGAAATACCACCTAAAATGGAAAACAAAAAATAAACTTTGAAAAATATAACCCGAAACGGTCAAATTTGAAGTTTTTTTTTCAGAATCTATCACATAGGGCCCATGTGAGTTTTGTTCCTCTCGTTGAGACAGTCGAAACAACACATTATGGGACAAATTTAACATTGCCTGCCTCACTATTAAATCTCTAGAAGTGTCCTACATCACATAGGCTAGAGATTAATGGAACAGAAGAAAATAAGCTCTAGTTACATGTCATTTAACTTTAAAATTTGGACTTCTTGTTACGGTGCAAATACTAACATTAAGCTTCATAGAAGAGAGAGGCCATTGCTGATTCATTGTCAATATAATCGTTTGTATTATATTAAATGAAGTTACATAACGAGTAATAAAAAATTGATATAAATATCAAATTATAAATTTTCAGATAATTTTAACTTTAAAAAACAAATAAAATTACTATATATTCAGAGATAAGGGGAAAAAAAAACAAACAAGTCATTAAGATTTCAGATTTCAATCACTATTCAATCTTCAATCTTCAGCAGTACAGTTCAATCTTCAGATAAATAAATAAACGACCCCTTTGTCTACTCAATCAAATCGTCCCAACTATGTTTTTTTTTTAAAAAAAAAATGAAAGTTGTCCCGACTATGACTTATTAATACAAGATATACACATCCTCCAAGAACCGCAAAAAAAAAAGGTGATATAGTCCTTGAACATGGATTACAATCTCTACCTAATACATTTTCTGCCAATATATGATAACTTGAATTTACTGTCGATATTAAACTTTGATCTGTTAGTTATAAAAACAATCCTAAAATTAATATTAAACTTTGATCTATTAGTTATAAAAACAATCCGAAAATTAAATCACATCCATAAATAAATTTAGGAAATTTATCTTTTTTTTTTTTTATTACAGGAAATTTATCATATAGTGCATTATAAACGCATGAAAAATAGTTATAGATTGCTGTTAGTTTGGTTGGATTTTGAAATTCAAAACTGAATTTGTGATTAGTATATATGATTGGATTAAAGTAAGTTAAATTTTAATGATAATTCTTAATATCTAAGTTTTCGTTTTATATAAATATTATAACAATTATTTTAGGCTTTCAAATAAAAAAAAAAACAATTATTTTATGTAGAGATTTATCTTCAATTAGATATAATAATTAGATAATATGGCTAATAAATAATGTAAGATAGTAATAAAAATTCTAAGTTGGTGCCACCAAACCTATTCTTAAATAAAATCATGAACAAACCCAATTTCATTCTTTCTCTCTTATTATTTTATCCATTTGAGAGTGGCTACATTAGATACGGGTGTGGTTTATATATATATATATATATATAAAGTGGCGGATTTATACATGATATGATTGACAAAATGGCTGGCTTTGAACATAACGTTTAGTTAGATGCACGCCCGTGTGGGGACAAAAGACAGAGTGTAATTTAATTAAATATCTAATTCTATATCTATCATCTCCTCAACATGAAAAGGTCGTAACAGTATTAATTTTTAGGAAAAATCCCAAAAACCCCTAACTTTTGCATATTATTTATTTTCCATAATTTAGTTTCTTTTTTATCTAAAATAATGCTTGACTTTTGAATAAACATCCAAAATATCTCTTGGAGGTGTATGAAAGGACGATAATGCTCTTGAAGGTCACAGATTCTATTAGGTTGATATGGTTGACCGTTTAACTCCAAGAGCAAAACGAAAATTCAGTGAAAATATTAATTAAAATATAAAAAATCAAAATAAATAAAATTAAATATAAAATTATAAAAAATAAGATATTTTTATTTAAAAATAAAAAATAATGTATAAGAATAACAAAAAAAATCCTCCCAAACTCCTCTCTCTCTCTCTCTTCTTTTTTCCTCTTCTCTCTCTCATTTCCGACTAGATTTATAGGTGTTCTCGACAGCGGCGACATAGTGAGTTCAACAGCGGCGGCAATGGAGACCTCGGTTCTGGGTCTCCATCATAGAGACTCAAAATGGTCTCCAACAATGGAGACTCGAACTAGGTCTTTGGCGGTACCTCACCGTCCCCTCTCCTCATTAGGTTGTTATCATTCTCTAGAATTTCCCCTCGCCATTGCTAGTACCTAATGCGGACAACTCCCTCCCTCTCACTCTCCTCTCGTCGGTCCCTCACTCGGACGCACTCTCTCCCTCTCGCTCTCCCATTGTCATGCTTCTCCTCGCTGGTTGGGGTGGCATGCTTCTCTTTGGTTGATTTTGGTTTATTTTGATTTTGATTGATTTTGGTTGGTAATTGTGTTAATGATTGATGATTGAGTTAATGTGAGAGATGTTTTTTTGGGTTGATGATAAAATGGAAACCCAAGAATGGGTTAATGATAATTGGGTTTTCAGAAATGGGTTGAAGGTTGAAGATGAAGATGGTCGATAGATCTCTCTCTCTCTCTCTCTCTCTCTCTTTTAAATTTTATCCATTTTTTAATTTTTTTTATTTTAAACTATTACTTTATAATTATTTAATTTTTTATTTTAAAATCTAAGGGTTAAAAATGTCTTTTTACTTGTTGTCTAACTTTTTAGTTAACTTTATGATTGAAGGGGGATTTTAGATAAAAACGAAACTATATAGTAAAAAATAGACAATATGTCAAAAGTCAAACGATTTTTTAGGATTTTCTCTCATTTTTATGAGTTATTATAATTCCCCCCGCCCCCCGCCCCGCACCCTCCCTCCCCGCCCCGCGATAATTAATGAATCATCATTTTCCTATTTGAGGATTTTGAAAAAATCAAAACATCTGCTGAAATACTATTAATTCAAGTTAAAAAAAAAAAGGATAAAATGATGTTAATTGAATTAATAGAGGGAAAATCGTCATTTAATAATTATCAGGGGGAAGATGATAATAACTCTAATTTTTGTTTAAAAGCTACATCACCTATTATGTGATTATTCAAAAGTCACATCACATCAACATACCACGCCAACGCAACGATCCATGAAAGATTTTCCCTTACTATAAAGGCCAAGGCGACACCAAGTTGTCAGTGGCAATGGATGTTCCTGTTTGGATATTCTTGTCATTTCAACTCCCTTCTTCCATCAAGATCTTGTAGACTCTAACTTAATAGGTGGTGGTGCAAGGGGGTCAGTGGAGTGGTAAAAGACTGCAACCCCCTTCCCATGACTTATAAATCGTGGATTCAACTAGGCGCATCCCACCTCCATTAATAAAAAATGTGAGATTTTCTTCTATGTATATGAGTTGTTTTCCACTCAGATATGAGTGACTCTCAATTATATAGGAGCCGTTTATCTGAACTGTGCCACTAGTGTCCTTCCAACTTGATCCCGGTTATTTGTTGGACTGGTTCTAATGACTCAAATTTGTGTATTTCTTTTTATTTATTTAAATATTCAATTTGTGTATTTCATTTTCCCAAAATATCCAAAAAAAGAAAAAACGCCTCCATCTCTTTGTTCTGGGTGTAGTGAAAGAGTTGCCATTTTTCATTTTCCATTTTCAGGGGTGGGCTTGGTTGTGGGTGGAGAGGCCACGTGCAGGTGAGTGACAGGTGGTGAATGTTTGATAAGGGAGATAACTGTGGAGGATATGAAGATGGGGAATTTTGATAGAGAAGCTCAGTTGCATGCTTTCGATCATTAGACTTGTAAAGTTGCCGCTGTTGAACCAATCCTGGTCAATTCAGTGAGCTACTGTGGCTCAATTCTAAGGTAATTTTGTAATGTTTTTCTCTTTCAAAGTTTTGTTCTTGTTTGGACCTGGATAGCTTTCAGTGATTGCTTGCTCTATATTTGTGAGAATTTGAACATTTTGATGTTTCTTTTATGCTATATAGTATATTGGACTGATTGTTACATTGTGAGAAACTGATGTAATAATAGATATTTTTGGAGTGGAGTTGACGATTGATTGATGGAGTTTTTGATGTTTTGTTGTTCAATTGACTTGCAAAATTGATGCTGCTGAGCCTTGTGGGTCCAATCCTGCTTAATTTAATGAGCAGCTGTGGCTTAATTCTAAGGTGACCCAGTATTAGCATTTAGCAATGTTGTTCTCTTTGAAAGTTTTGTTCTTGTTTGGACCAAACTTGACATTTTGATTGCTTATTTATGCTATTAGTATCCTGGACTTATTGTTACACAGTGCGAAAGTTATATGATAGTTATGAACAGAGAAGAGAAGAATTGGCGATTGACATCCCTTACATTAATTGGAACTGGCGGTTGTTTGATGATATTTGATGGAGTTTTTGATGCTTTATTCTGGTCCTTTTTCTGGTCCTCTTAGGATTTTTCATTTTCTTTTACATGTTTAGGAGAAATGGAGAATCTGTCAATGGCGAGGTCATCACATATATGCTATGTGCAGCTGATGAGGCTCTACATGATGCAAATTGGCTACCCAGTTCAGGAACAGAAAGCAAGAATAATAATGGCTTGTTGTATGCAGATACTACGTGGATATGTACAAACCACTTTTTGGTGATAAGTAATTTAATGTGAAAAATTTTTAGGGACTATCCTTTGGTGGGGGTGTAGGAAGTTTCACTGCCATGGTGGATGTAGCACAAATGATTTGTGAAAAGTTTGGTATGTCACTATCTCATAGTATCTGTAGAAAATGTTCTAAATCATTTATAGAGCCATTCTTTTTCTCTCGTGGTCTTAGCTATGGACTGGATGAACAAACTTTGGCTTCAAAAGTAAGTAAGATGGTTGTAATAACTCTGCCTTTTTAGCGCCGTCGTCGGCTTAGTACAGTTTTCGTTCCAAGAATATTAATTAACATGGCATCTGCTCATGTGAGCATGAATCCAGGTGCTTGCGTACTTCTACTATTAGAACTAATATGTGCTAGAAATTTAGGTTTCGTAATTGAAGACAAAAGCCAAGTCATTGAACTAACTACATCTCTCATGTGGTTCATTCTTGTGCCTTGGCCTGCTATTTTGTAGTAATTAATTATTCAAGTTGGGGCTAATAATCTTTAATGTCTTACCAACCCATATGGATCCTGGTTACTCTAGAAAAATAATGAGATCTTATAGGAAAAATATAATGATTTGTAACTTAGACTTTGCAAAAACAGTTTCTAAAGTTTGTTGTTCTTAAAAAGCCCTTACTTTTGTACTTTGTCTCTTAATTTGTCGTAAATGATGATGTGATGGACATTCTCCATCATATTGTTAAAATAAAGGGATACTATCACATAGTCTATCTTGCTTTTGAATATAGGGACCAAATCATGGTGCAATGATTGCTTGCGATACTGGGGCACATTCTGATGACGATGCTGCAAGGATGATCCAGTTTGAAGATTCAGATGTTATGGTCCTTTGGCCATGCAACATCAGGTGCTTTCTTCTCATACACAAAGGTAAATTAGGTATTTGCAGCCAGGTTGATTCTCTTTGCTCAGCTAATGGTCCACACCCTTGCACTGCTTAACACAGTAGACATAATTAGACTTTACAGCCTGTGCAGCGTAATTACTTATACGATCAAATTGATTTTGTAATCATAAAGTTGTTTGCCATCATGTTCATTCCTTCTTGTCATTATTCACACAGCAGTAACATAATCTGGAGAGTAAGATATTAAAAATCAATCCTGAGTAAGTGTCTTTTGTGTTAGGGGTATGGTTTTGTGTAGCATCTACCCTGTATTGATTTTCGATCAAGCTTAACATGATTATGCCAAATAATACCTCCTTTGCATAAGCTGTTATGGTCTTGTTAGAAGCACTATTTAAGTGGTGTCTCTGAATAATAATTCTGAAACAGCAGCTGTTGGAGGCTTGGAGCTAATCAGCTTCTATCAATACAGTAAGTGCAAAAACTGGTCCATGAAAGTATGCTTGTTAGAAGCACTGTTTATACGGTGTCTCTGAGTAATTATTCCATTAGATACTTGAGAGTCGTTCTCATAGCTTTGGAGTTTGATCTTTCTCTATATTCGGTTGTGTGCATGTAGTCATAAATGCAAAATCAATATGGAATTCGCAATAATGTAAACTTTTGTGTCTCTAGACAGGCATCTCAATGAAGAACAGCATGTTTGAGGCCCGTTCAATGTAGTCTACCAGGTATTATACTGATAAATTCTGACCTCTGGCTTGTGTTCATTTCCCTTGTACTTAAATCATTGTATGTTAACTCTTAGTCTGTTTTTTTTTAAATTAGGTGATCATTCTCTCTTTAACATTAGTAAACCGCTCTCTCCCTCTCCCAACGTGTTATTTAAGTTATTTTGAATTCCAATTAGTTGTCCTGTTTCATTGAGTATGACGTTTCCTCTCTCTCTCTCTCTCTCTCTTTCTATATATATGTATATATGTATGTATGTATGTATGTATGTATGTATAAATGTATTTTAACAAATCAGGTGCAAATGGACATGCTTTGGCATACTAAAGCTCGATTGCTAGAAGAGATCCCAACTTTGCAGAGATTGGCAATAACGAAGGTTAATATCACTTTTTTGACTAGTTCATCAATTGTTATAATTATTGTTATGTGTAGCCATTTGAATCTCATTGTGCTTGGAGTGGGATTATTCACTTACTATTTTCCTTTATTAAATTGGACTTGAAATTAGTTTGCTGTTTCAGTACACAATCAAACTGCCTAAACGTGCTCTGAAGATGCTTTGCCATCAATATGCAATATGCTGGTTATACTAGTTAAAATCATCCTAGAGTCTGAACGAAGATCAGTCCAGTTTGAGCAGATTGCACAATCAATGTAGTTTTGAGATCAATATCCATCAATGTAGTTTGTACAATCAATGTAGCTTTGTTCTTGCGCAGTTTGTGCATGTCACACCTCTGCACGGACCACATCCTTACGACTTTAGTAGCAATGATATTAATTTCCATGTGCATTTTATTAAATATTAAAAAAAAAAAATGATAGAGACAGATACACAAAAACAAGACGTTGAACAAGAGAAATTGCTAATAAGTTACTAAATTGGATGGAAACTAGAAAAATAGTTGTTGAGGGAAAATTTCTTCAAAAGAACCTGAGTCAAACTTACATGATTACAGCAACAAGACCTGAAACATTTCAATTATTGTTTCACATAATTGTGCACTCACTCGAGAGAGAGAGAGAGAGAGAAAAAAAAAATGCATTTCAATTATGTCCATCGCCTCCTACATGTCCAACACCACCACCTCCATTTGTTGCCTTCTCCACTGCAAATCAAAAAATTAAAAAAATAGAAATCAGCTTACAAAATCTCCTAATGTTAATGTGTAAGATAATAATGTGGAAACAAAAGATAGTGAAAATTGAAGGTAACGGTTTTGACCATCATTCATGTCAGGGGGTCCTTTTGAGCAGCACTTGGAGCATGGACCATGATAGTTTGTCCCGCAACACGGGTAGCCGCACGCGATCAAAAGCTTTGAATCATTTTCGGCCTTTGTGTCCTCTATCAGTTCACCAGAAGGTCAGAGGGATGAGAATTAAGAAAGTGTGAGAAACCAAAATTTTGTACTAATTTTAACGCAATTTTTTTATTCATTTTTTTAATTTGTTATAAATTGTTTATTTTGTTTGAAATAAAATTTGTTTTGCTTTTTCATGAAAAGAAAAAAAAAAATTGTTTCGCTTTTGAAAAGGTAGAAAAATCTGTTTAAAAAAAGGGTCAAAATAGATATAATGTAATATGTAAATCATTGATATTTAAAAAATATAAATAAATGTATTAACACATAAACATAAATAAATATAAATTAATTAATTAGTATTAAAAAAATGAAAAAGAAAAAAAAAAAATGCCCCGGAGGTGGTTCTGTCACCGGAGCTGGGCAAAAGTTTGCACCACTCATCCATCACAACTTGGTCCATGCAACAAATAATAGATTGTGCCATGCATACAATACAATGCAACAGAGGAATAATAGATCGTCCCATATCTCGTCTCCGGCTCAAGGTTACTTGAGAAAAGAGTGAGATTTTTTTATAGTTATATATATATACACTAACCTTTTTATCATCATTAACGATTGGCGCCGGTGTTGGAGCCTGTGTTGGAGGTGTAGTTATGGTGACGGTAGCATCAGGGCCGCCATACTCATCATTAGGGATCGGTGCCGTCATTGGCGCTGGTATGAGCGTAGTTATGGTGACGGACGTATCAGGGCCGCCATATTCATCATCAAAGATTGGCGCCGTCGTTGAAGCCGGTGTTGGAGGCGTCGCTATGGTGACGGAAGCGTCAGGGCGGCCATTGAACGTGGCATGGGTGCTTTGCGACTTCAGCCTGGCTGAGTGAGCACCAGGGATGCTTTCGGCCATCATGATCCACAATAAACTCCAACTGAACAAAACAAACAGCAGCTTCTTGTCCGCCATTAGGAAAGGAAAAAACAGAGAGAGAGAGAGAGAGATATAGAGAGGAACGGAGGAGGAGGGTGTGAGTAAGTGTGTAGTGAAAAATGGAGTTGTTGAATCTATATATAGGCAAAAGAGAAAAGCAACTGGCTAGTTGTTGTATATATTCCTTCTTTTTAAAACATAAGCTTTAGACAATGGATTGGCGAATTGTGGCTGATTGTGACATGGCTGATTGTGACATACAGACACACTGGATTTGGCAAATTGTGGCTAATTGTGACATATTGGGGCTAGGTGTGCTTATGCAAAGTAGCTTTTTACCCGACCTATCTTCGCGTGCCTGTGCGCGCGCGTCGTGTATATATATATATATATATATCTATATATATGTACATTCTGTTGGCTAAGTCATGAATGAGAAACACTGCTTTGGTTCTCGTCTCTCTCTCTCTCTAGTCTCTACACGTCATTTTCTCTTCTTTTATTTTTAATTTATTTTTTATGTCATTCCCACTAGCATAATATAATTGATTGCCTTACTTTTCTATAGTTTGTATTTTTACTGTTACTCCCTCTAATTTACTACACATTATGAGTACAATCTAGGTAAGTAAACAAAATCTCATTATGAGTTATTTACGTAATTACTACTCATATTTATTTAAACACAATTCTTTTTATAAGTTTGACTATACTGACTTTATAATGTACGGTTCTCTTGGCTTAATATATATATATTGTTATAGTTATGCCCATATATATGTGACCTTGCTCACTTTATTTATTGTTTTAATTAAATTTGTATTATCTCTTAATATTTTGATAGAGTTATTTTGAACGTGCCCTCTTTATTTCATAACTCTAGACTTCTGTCATTTGATAGATTTAAACTGTAAAAAATTTTCATGGATCCCTCTAGAATGAGTCCAATATTATAATATTTTTTGCCCCTATCTCCATAAAAGGTATATGAGGCTTAATACCTCAAAATTGAATTGTTTGGTAAATAAGGAACCAATTAACGACATATTTCATAATTCTCTCTCTATATTGGTCCCTTGAATATGGTTTTGAAGAAGCAATATTGAGGACTTTGATAATTGAGCAAATAAACTGTCTTTTAAAATAACCAACATATTTCCTTGGAAGTGGAATATCTTTTTAAGTTGAAATAGAGATTCGGAAAAGGAGCTCACGATAATTAAACCTTTCTAGAAATAAATATACATTATAAATAAGGCCTGAAATGACACTGATAACATATTTGTAATACACAGTGTTGTAAAAATCACCGGAAATTGATGATTTTCCGGCAATAAAGCATTGACCAATACTTTACCGATCCGATAAGGACGAGATCAATGACCCAAATTGGGTGGACTGAATAATCATTCGAATCGGCCAAAATCGACTGAATCAGGTACAATGGAAAACTCAATCTCCATCAATCCAAAAAAAAAAAAAAATGACAAATTTGAGTCTCCCAACATAATCATTCGAAATAATCAATCATACCTACAAAGAGTAAAAGAAAAAGAAAAATCAACGTTAAAAAAGAAAAATCAACGTTAAAAAACAACATAAAAAAAAAACAAAGAAAAATCACGGAGGACGGGAGAGCGAATCGTGATAGTGTTCGTGGTCAGATTGCGATTGATTTTGATAGAGACAAAGACCAACCATTGATGTTGCGGTTGACCCATGGTTCGATCCGTTTGGAAGAGGTGGTGACAAAGAGGTAGAAGAGGGGCATCTGGCAAAGGTTAAAGAGGAAGAAACAGTGGAGGAGGAGGTGGTAGTAGATGAGGTCGGAGAGGAAAGAGGGAGAAAGGAGAAAGAGAGAGAGTGGGGGAGGGTGAGGTTGAGAGAAAATAGTGGCTGACAAAAGAGAAAGGAGGCTGATGATCAGTAGAGTTAGTGTAAGTTTTTATATATATATATATATAATGGAAAATTACGTAAACCTCCTTGAGATTTGATAAAACTGCAAGTTTTCACCTTTAATATTTAAAAAAGATCACTTTACATTTTTAGATTTCAAAAAATAATAATTTTTCCCCAAAACAGTACTTGCTAATTAATCGCTGAGTAACCGATAAATCACTAATCATTGTCTTACCGATCGATTAGCGATAAACAATTTTTGAAATCTTGATTATATGCTCAAATGCAATTAACAAATATAACAATTTTTGGAATCTTGAGATATATAGAGAGGAATGGAGGAGGAGGGAGTGAGTAAGTGCGTTGTGTAACTATGAGCTCTTGAATCTATATACAAGCAAAAGAGAAAAGCATCTGGCTGGATTAACCAAAAAACACCTTGTAACCGAGCTGGATCTGATCCTTTATTTTATTAATAAAGTTAAATTGTGATTGGTCCAAATGTAGGCTATTCTGTTTTTTCTTTTTTTTTTTTAAAAAAACGTAGGCTATTCTTACTAGACGGTAGATTGGCAAGTCATGGAGACAAATTGTGGCTTACGTGACTTATCTTGCTGTGATTATGCAAGGTCACTCGTTAGCCGACTTATCTTGGTGTGTGTGTATATATATACATACATATATGTACATTCTGTTAGCTAAGTCATGAATGAGAACATGTTTATATTCATGTGGTTCTCGTCTCTCTCTTTCTCTACACTTCATTTTCTCTTCTTTCATTTTTAATTTATTTTTTATGTCATTCCCACTAGTATAATATAATTGATTGCCTTACTTTTCTATAGTTTTGTATCTTGTATTGTTACTCCCTTTAATTTACAACACGTTATCAACACGATCTGGGTAAATAACAAAATCTCATTATGAGTTATTTATTTAATTAATATGCATATTTATTTATAGATAATTCTTCTTATAAGTTTGATTATGTTGACTCCATAATGTATGATTTTATCGACTTAATATATATAGAGAGCTTTATAATCAAGTCTACTTGATTTGAAAAAGTAAGAACCAACCAATCAAATTCATCTATTGTATTCTCTCTCTTAAAACAAATTACCTTTCTTATTTAATTCATTTGCAATGAATGAATTTGATTGATTGGTCCTTACTTTTAAAATTAGGTATACCTGATTATAAAATTCTTTTATATATATATATATTTTATATATAAGTAATAGTTATGTCCATATATATGTGACCTTGTTCACTTTATTTATTGTTTTAATTAAATATGCCTTATCTCTTAATATTCTAATTAAGTTATTTTGAACGTGCCCTCTTTATTTCATAATTCCAGATTTTTGTCACTTGATAGATTTAAATTGTAAAAGATTTTCATACATCCCTCCAAGATAAGTCCAATATTATAATATATTTTTGGCTCTATTTCCATAAAAGGTATATGAGGCTCAATACCTTAAAATTGAATTGTTATGCTTGGCTTCAAGAATTGTAGTAGGGACTATAAGGTAATAGTGTTTATTTTCATTTCAATTTGAAAATGAGAAATAGATTTTTAAATTTATAAAATTAAAAACGTGTCAAGTCGTTTCCATTAGCTAGTAATTGTTAAAAATAGTACATAGAGAATGAAAACATAAAATTGGATAACAATACTTTGAAATGCAAAATTATAGCAAAATTACATAATAATAGTAATAATAATAATAATAAACACAATCTATCACTATTGAAATATTTGATTGTAAAGAGTCTTTACTTAGTAATTTTCTCCCATTGGATATGATATCCGACAAAAAAATAACAAACACAATGGTTACAACAACAAACTAAAAATAAAAATAAAAACATTTTTATCATTTATATAAAATAATTATAATGATTAATATAATAAAAAGATAAAGAAATTATAAATTAAAAGTAGGTAAATGAAAATGGCAGAGATATTATAATTGGTAGAATTCTTTTTTATTTATTTAAATTTTATGTATATAATTAAAAACAAACCTCTTTTTTTACATTATTAAAAAAACTAGTTAAAAAAGCATTTTTTTTTCTAAAGGTTAAAAAATTATTATTATGATATTAGTTAAATTAAAGATTACGATAAAAAATTATGAACCTATATTTCATAAATAATATTTTAATAATATCTACTTTTGTAAATGTAGGAATTAAAATACAAAATTGATACTCAAAGATTTTAATAAATCAATGTTCAAGGCCCACTAGTCATCATATATAATATATATTATATTCCACGTCCCTATGAAAATCCTTAAAAAAAAAAAAAAAGTAAAAAAAGTAAAAACAGTAATAAAGTAAGAAAAGTGGGATTTTGAAAACTTTTATGAGTTTAAACCCGGTTTGTTTTTGTTTTTGTTTTTTTTGTCCGTATTGCTTATTTTAGGGCTGGACATTTATAGGATCACTTCTAATCCAAAGTCTAATCGGTTCTCATCTTCAAGAACTAAACACCTTAAATTTGAGGCTTGAAATCAGAGAGAATCGAACATAATTAGTTTGGTTTGAATCGGTTCGGTGAGTACTCAAATAACAACATTCTAATAACGTAAGTCAAATTCAATCCATTAAAAAACATTAAACATATACAATCCCAATTTTACCAATATTACATCTATTACAAATCTCAAAATTGCCTATATCAGTAACATTATTATTAACCATTTGCTTGCAAAACAATATATCAAATTCAAAAAGCCATTTCAAACTGCTGGTACACTAAAACAATATTTCAACTTCAAGCCCACCAATTGTTCGGCGAAAAGCCTTCAGCTTAAAGAACTCAACTTATACATGACATAGCTTCGAACTGAGAGGAAATCAAGTCGACCAACTGAGAGGGAATCAAAGTATAGCAAACACTCGCATCTTTCGAGTCAGGAACCTCGTCAACTACTGGAGACCTAGAACTAGACAAAATTGAACATGGGTCGGTTTGTTAGACTCTGAACCAAACACCGATCATTTTTCTGACACGAACCGATCATTTTTTGTCACTAATATATTTATAACTGGCTTTATATGTTTGTTTGTTACCATTTGGGGCATCGATCTAGGTGCGACCGGGGACCACTTTCTATGACAGTCCCATTTCTTGACTTGAATGGAAGGACAGTGACATACCAAAAGGGTGTCGCTGCCTCAACTCCATGTACGCATGTACAACTGCATAGCTGAGTTGGATGTCACTGTCCTTCCATGTACGCATGTACAACTGCATAGCTGAGTTTCAATGGAAGGACAGTGACATACCAAAAGGGAGTCGCTGCCTCAACTCCATGTACGCATGTGCAACTGCATAGCTGAGTTGGATGTCACTGTCCTTCCATGTACGCATGTACAACTGCATAGCTGAGTTGGAATGTCACTGTCCTTCCATGTACGCATGTACAACTGCATAGCTGAGTTTCAACGGAAGGACAGTGACATACCAAAAGGGAGTCGCTGCCTCAACTCCATGTACGCATGTGCAACTGCATAGATGAGTTTGAATGGAAGGACAGTGACATACCAAAAGGGAGTCGCTGCCTCAACTTCATGTACGCATGTACAACTGCATAGCTGAGTTTGAATGGAAGGACAGTGACATACCAAAAGGGAGTCGCTGCCACAACTCCACGTACGCATGTACAACTGCATAGATGAGTTTGAACGGATACAAAGGAGTTTTGATCTATGCTTGGCTCGAAGAATTGTAGTATGGGACCATAAGGTAATGATGGCGTTTATTTTCATTTCATTTTGAAAATGAGAAATAGATTTTTAAATTTATAAGATTAAAAACGTGTCAAGTCGTTTCTATTAGCTAGTAATTGATAAAAATATAGTATACAGAGAATGAAAACATAAAATTGGATAACAATACTTTGAAATGAAAAATTATAGCAAAATTATATAATAATAATAATAATAATGATAAACACAATCCATCACCATTAAAATATTTGATTGTAAAGAGTCTTTGTTTAGTAATCTTCTCCCACTAGATATGATATCCGACAAAAAAATAACAAACGCAACAGATACAACAACAAACTAAAAATAAAAATAAAAACCTTTTTATCATTTATAGAAAATAATTATAATGATTAATATTATAAAAAGATAAAGAAATTATAAATTTAAAGTAGGTAAATGAAAATGGCAGAGATATTATAATTGGTAGAATTATCTTTCATTTATTTAAATTTTATGTATATAATTAAAGACAAACCTCTTTTTTTTTTTTTTTTTTACATTATTAAAAAAATAGTTAAAAAAGCATTTTTCTAAAGTTTAAAAAATTATTATTATGATATTAGTTAACTTGAAGATTATGATAAAAAATATGAAGCTATTTCATAAATAATATTTTAATAATATCTACTTTTATAAATGTAAGAATTAAAATACAAAATTGATACTCAAAGATTTTAATAAATCAATGTTAAAGGCCCACTTGTCATCATATATATTATAGGAATAATCTCAAAAAATCTATTATAGTTTGTAAAAATGTCAATTTTATCACTATAATTTCATTTTTATCAAAAATCTCTCATGATGTTAAAAAATTAACAGAAAATGATCATTTTACCTCCTATGATTTCATTATCAATTCATGATCATTAGGGGTATTTTCGTCCATTCACAAGCCTCCAGGGAATATTTTAAGTGTTTTTATTAATGTCAGAGGAGATTTTGGATAGAAATGAAACCATATGTGGTAAAATGAACATTTTTATAAATTACAATGAGTTTTTTGGATTATCCCTATATTATATTCCACATCCATATGAAACCCTCTCCCCCCCCCCCCCCCCCCCCCCCCCCCCCAAAAAAAAAGTAAAAACAGTCATGAAGTAAGAAAAGTGGGACTTTAGATAACTTTTATGAGTTTAAACCTTTTTTTTTTTTTTTTTCCCGTATTGCCTATTTTAAGGCTAGGCATTTACGGGACCAATTCTAATCCAAAGTTTGATCTGTTCTCATCTTCAAGAACTGAACACCTTAAATTTGAGGCCTGAAATCAAGGAGAATCAAACATGATTGGTTCGGAGAGAATGCAAATTACAACATTCTAACAACAGAAGTCAAATTCAATCCATTAAAAAACATTAAACATTTACAATCCCAATATTATCAATATTACATCTACTACAAATCTCAAAATCACCTAAATCAACAACACTATTGTCAACCGTTTGCTTGCAAAACAATATATCAAATTCAAAAAGCCATTTCAAACCGCTGGCACACTAAAACAATATTTCAACTTCAAGCCCACCAATTGTTCTATGAAAAGCCTTAAGCTTAAAGAACTCAACTTATACATGACATTGCTTCATACTGGGAGGGAATCAAGTCGACCAACTGAGAGGAAATCAAAGTATAGCAAACACTCGCATCTTTCAAGTTAGGAACCTCGTCGACTACTTGAGAAGGAATTAAGTAGAAGCCATGCTTTCATCCTCTATGAAATGCATATTCAAGAGGAAAAAAAAAAAGTATTTGAGGTTTCAAGACAAAGTCAACAAAGCAAAGCTTGATGGAGGAAAGCGAATGATTCGGCGAACGGGCGAAGAGAAGTCAAGATAAGGGTGTCGACGAAGTGAAAAAGAAAAGAGAGAACATAAAATGAAAGGGGTGTTTGGCTAGTCAAAATGATTTGACAGTTAGGTGTGGGAATATATATATATATATATATATATATATAAGGGCAGCATAGCAAGACATAAATTTTGATATAATTTATTGACAATTGAATTATGAAGATTTAAATAGTTTAGATCTACTCACGCCTTTGTATACAACTTCGTTTTACACTCTAAATAAACGTGTTATTTCTCTTCTCTCCTCTCTCCTCTCTCCTCATCATTATACTATCTCTTTCTCTTACATTAATATTAAAAACTCACAAATTAAATTATATCATTTTTACATATCTCTCCTCTCATTCTTCCTCCTTTCTCCTTATCATTATATCATCTATTCTCTTTCCCATTAATATTATAAACTTACCAATTAAATTATATTATTTTTACATATTAGTTTTTTCTAAAAAAAATTACCCAACCACTAATTTTACCTATCAATTAGAGCTATTGGATTGGTTGTAAATGTGATTATTGAAGCCAATCCAAGTGCTCTAATTGATAAGTAAGATTAGTGATTAGGTAAGATACTTGAACGCAAAAAAATTATATTATTTTTACATATCTCTCCTCTCATTCTTGATACACACACAAAGAAAGAAAAAAAATAATACTATTTTTTTAATCATTTCTATCTTTATCATCCATGGGATCAAATACAAACATTATAAATCCAATTTTCATTTAATCTTTTCTCTCTCTTCAATTAACCAAATCATGCAAACAATATATGAATTTGAAACTCTCAACATAAACTTTCAAACAATATCCATATTGATTTCTAATTTTGACAAAAATTTCTAATTTTATTTTTACCCTTTTTCGTAGACATTAGGCTTGTACCCAAAATAAGTTTTTTTTTTTTTTTATTAATTTCTGATTTTGAGTTATTCTAATAAGTATATTTGTTTAAATATATGCAATATGGATCTTGTTTGAAAGTTTATGTTAAGAGCTTCAAATTTATATATTATTTGTGTGATTTGATTAACTGAATAGAGAGAAAATATTAAATGAAAATTGGATTTATAATGTTTTTATTTGGTCCTATGGATGATAGAGATAGAAAAGATTAAAAAAAATAGTATTATTTTTTTTCCTTTCTTTGTGCCGTGTATCAAGAATGAGAGGAGAGATATGTATAAATAATATAATTTAATTGGTGATTTTTTAATATTAATATAAGAGAGAAGAGATGATATAAGTGAGAAAACATTTATCTATAGTATAAAATGAAATTATATACAAATGTGTAAGTAGATCTAAACCATTGAAATCTTCATTATCCAATGGTTAGCAAATTATGTTAAAATTTATGTTTCCTGATCCTGCCTTATATACAAAATCTGTGTCCCTAATCCCGTCCAATATATATATATATATATATATATATAGGGTTCGGGTTAGGTTTGGTTCGCGGGTTTGGAGACTTAGAACTAGACAAAATCAAACATAGGTCGGTTTTTTAGACTTTGAACCAAACACCCATCATTTTTGTGACATGAACCAAACCGAACACCTGAAATTCAGTAGGGCTTGGACTGTTCGGGTCGGTTCGTGTTCAAATGCCTAGCCTTAACGATACTTATAAAGTTTTAGAAAGTCATGCGGCTACTTGAAGATTCATGTGGCTAATTGAAGACTCATAGAGTTTTAAACTTAGAACAGCTCAGAACTTGAAGAAGAACAGGAAGAGAGCTGATCACGAAAGAAAAAGCAAGTTGATTGAAGAACACTGAGGATAGAAAGTGTAAGGCCCAAATCCTAATGGATATAAGGATTATTGAAGCCCAAAGTTTAAGTGGGCCGGAGTTAATTTTAAAGAGCCCAATTAAAGAGTCCAAAGTTTAAGTGGGTTGAATTATTATATAGGGGCCCAAGTTATAAAAAAACAGAAATAAAAAATGAAATTTATGGGCCCGAGCAAACAAGCCCAATTAAATGAACTGATATGAAGAAATTGAAAATGCAATGACATTGCATGAGAGTAGGCTGTAGGCTTTAAAAGAAACAAAAAGATGATGAAAATGCAATGCAATGAAATGAAATGAGGAAATAGCTATTTTTCTTTTTTTTTTAAAAAAAAAGGAAGGAAAGAGCTAGTGGGCCAAGTCCAAGCCAATTAGTTGGCTTTCATGCAAGAAATAGACAAAAGTTAAGTGTAGCTAATTGGAAGTGAGGTGGTGAAGTGTGACTCTCCGTCTAAGGGCTTTATGAGGAAAGGGCTAACCAAAGTGGTGGAGCCACCCATGGAGTGCTTTGATAGGTACTAGTTGTTGCCCATTAGCGATGGTGATTTGTCTCCCCATAACACGTCAAAAAGAGTTTTTGAACCGATAAGCATTTCTTCTTTATGATCTTCATCAATTTTATAATTTTGTTTTAGTTTATCATTCAAATTGATGATGTTTATAAGTAACTAATTCTCTTGCTAGGAATCAGATGTAATCCAACATGACATTTTTATGTGTTAGTTTAGTAATAAATTGACTTAAGTTTCTAGTCTTATTATTTGCTAATTTATCTTTAATATTGTGTTATGAGTACACGTATGATATAATTATTTTTGAATGGGAAATAAATTAGAGTAAATACAACACCTGACTTTATTAATGCTCTTTATAATAGGTGAAATTACATTGATGCAAACAACATGCTAGATGGAATTTTAATTGATTAGTTGCTTGTTTAGAATTTCGAACTTATCGCAATTTGATGACAACCAAACACCATACTATCGATTCTCTTGAACAAGCAAACCTTAGAACTTGATCAATTGTTACTTGAATTAATTTATCTCATCTATTAGATTGTTATGGTTTTAAATCCTTTAAATCTGTTGCTTAAATCTACTCTTACAATGCTTCAAATAAACTTCACTTTCCTTCATTAATTTATTTGCTTCTTTATTTAGGTATTATTAGACTAAAATAAATTAATTAGACATAATGATTTGTTGAGGGATGGACACTCGTTCTTGCTTGTTATACTAGTCCTTAAAATTCATATACTTGTGAGTATTTAGTAATTTAATTACATTAGAGAATTTTTGGGAATCTCCCAAAATAATCAAAATCAAATATTTAAACAAAATCATTTTTGCATTCATGTGTTATAGTTTATAGTTCATGAGATGTATAATTTCATAGCCACTAATGACTTTAACAACAATATACACTAGAGGGGTACTGAAAAAAAATATATATATCTAAAATAAATTTTGACATCAACAGAGATTGAACTGACTTAATCCGCCTACGAATCACTGTTTATACTCGAGCAGAAGGCTCTGTTGAATATTCAAACTAAACCTGAATCTGTGGAACTTTCTGAGCAGGGGGGTTTTCTAACTGTACAAGTGAGGGAGATTCAGTTTCAGCTGGCGCTGAGGTTTGAACAATTTCTCGTGGCTTAAACTTGCTGATGAAGTAACTTAGTGATGGCCCTGAGTAATCAACCGTCTGAATCTGCGGTGCATTCTTGCTAACCTGGAGAAGAATTGACGAAGCAGCAACTATAGAGATGAGGGCAATGCCACCGTCGATTGCTACTGTGTTCTTAGCTCCCTCTGCGGCTAATCCTACACTTCTAGAATTTATGACACTCTCTACTACATACACTGCAGGCTGCAAATATTGAAGTTATTAGATGCAGTGTAGTGATGAAGTTAAAGCAATAAAAAGCTAAATACATGACAAAATTTGATCTGAAGAAATGATTTTAGTAATGATAATCAAAACTAACAAATGAGTCTCATATCTTTGCTTATATAGAGGAAATTCAATGAAAATTTAGAAATCTTAAAATTTACTAAACACGGTAATTTTGAGTTGTTTATTAAATCTAAAATAACTTTCCTAAACAAACTCAACAAAACAAACGATATTGGAAATTCATACTAAAAGTTAATAAGATCTAAAATGTTGTCTAAAATGGAAAAGAAAAAATGAACTTTGAGAAACATAACCTGAAACGGTCAAATTTGAGGTTTTTTTTAGAATCTATCACATAGGGCCCATATGAGTTTTGTTCTCCTCATTGAAATGGTCCAAACAGCACATTATGAGACAAATTTAACATTGTCTGCCTCACTATTAAATCTCTATAAGTGTCCTACATCACATAGGCTAGAGAGAAATGGCACAGAAGAAAATAAGCTCTAGTTACATGTCATTTAACTTTAAAATTTGGACTTCTAGCTACGGTGCAAATACTAACATTAAGCTTCATAGAAGAGAGAGGCCATTGCTGGTTCATTGTCGGTATATCAAAGGATCAGTAGAAAGCTCCCGAGTTTGCAGTTCAGTCTAACAGCTGAAACCTTAAATTTTAGAGGTCTTGCACTACATTGTTAAATGATTTTGAGAGTTAACTAATAGGATTTCCACAGCCAAGCAAATATTTGACTCAATTATACGTTGGGCACAGTATAGCCTAAATTGTACAAACCACAAATTCATTCCTTTACTATGATAAATAGGGGATAGTTAATATTGATAAAGGAAACAAGATGCTAGATGATAATTTTCAGGAGAATTTACTATCAAAAGTTTCTTCCTTGTGCATTGAAGCAAAATTGTCAAATCAAATTTAATGAGATGCTTTTTAATTCCAAGGAACTACTCAAGGAAATACCTGCTCTACAATAACAATAGTTCTTTAAACCCCCAAGGACGGCATGTTTTAGACCTTGAATACTCTGCCAAAGCTATTCAATAGATATCATAATCGATTCATTCCCTTCATACAATTAAGGGAAATTTTTTTTTTAACCTCCTTGAAAATGATAGGTGAGTGAATAACAAAATCCTCTTCTAACATTTATCGTATACCTCACTTGTGCAATATCATTTGGCACATTTCTAGACTCCCTGAATGTGTTTACATTTGGTCCTGTACAAGAGTGTAGGGTAATCCTTCATTGTCTGCCTACATTTTCCTTCACACGACATACTTTTTTACAGGAGGCTTTCAAAACATTTACGTTCATCACCCCATACACGATATGCGTAGTACTTGAAACATATATAAATTTAAAAATGATCATAGGGAAATTGAAAACCATAACGAACGTCAACAGAGTAAATGTTGGTCTGACCAGCGGTGTCCTTCTCAAAATAACCAGTCCAACCCCTTTTTCCCTCTCAACATAACGAACCTCAACAGAAAAATGCACTTTGAATTTTGTTTTTTATTATTAAAAGAAACCAAACCCCTTCTCAACCGTGTGAGCAGGATTTTCCATCAATGTGCAATATGCTGGTTATACTGGTTAATAAACTAATCAGGTGCAAATTGGCATGCTTTGGCATACTAAAGCTCGATTCCTAGAAGAGATCCCAATGTTGCAGAGATTGGCAATAATGAAGGTTAATATCACTTTTTTGACTAGTTCATCAATCGTTATAACTATTGTTATGTGTAGTCATTTGAATCTCATTGTGCTTTGAGTGGGATCATAGACTTACTATTTTCCATTATTAAATTGGACCTGAAATTAGTTTGTTGTTTCAATACATAATTAAACTGCATAAACCTGCTCCAAAGACGCTTTGCCATCAGTATGCAATAAGTTGGTTATATAGTATTTAATAAACTTGATATCATCCTAGAATCTGAACGAAGATCAGTCCAGTTTGAGCAGATCACAATCAATGTAGTTTGACATCAATTTTTACAAACAAGCCTAACAGAATATGGCTTGTTACTTATGGCCGATTCAAACAATAAGTCATTGTAACAATCATGCTCACTATTCTCTAGCTTTGTCCTCGTGCAGTTCGTGCATGTCACACCTCTGCAGGGACCTCACTGGTCTGCCACCATCTACATTTGCAATAATTTTAATTTAGGAGGCAGGCTCTATATTTCCAGACCTCAAAGTCTCACAGATCCTACCAAATGACGATCAAGCCACCACTCTCTATTTCCCATCGGTTTCTATGTCTACTGTAAAGCCCAGAAAAGTTTTCTGGTACTCTTGATATGATTTACAAAGCAGTTTTAGAATTGCTTGCCGAATTCTGAAAATGTGCCTCACTTACTGATTGCTGCTATTACTTGTCTCAAGGTACTCTTGGTTACTATATTGATTACAATATAAATAATGCTACGTTTTCCAAAAATTTATCCAATTTTTGCTTAAATGATGTGGTAAGATGATTTGTAGTAACCATATTAATTATAGAATGATGTATTGATAATGTAGTAGTTACATATAAATTTGTAATATTATTTGAGGAATAAATTTGGGTAGTGTAACGTTAATTTTGTACCTCCATTTTAGCTGGACGAACTAGAATTGTTTGAGCAGAGAATGGTATCAGCATTACAAGTATGAGATGTATATCCTTGTAACCTTATACCCCTTGTAATACCAAGCAAGTGGATCACATCCTTACGACTTTAGTAGCAACGGTATTTATCTCCATCATATGTGTTTTATTAAATATTCAAAAATACATGATGATAGAGAAGAAGCCAAAAAACAAGAATTTTTTTTTTCTTTTTTTTTAAAAAGATAACACAAAATCAAGACATTGAACAAGCGATGTTGCTAATAAGTTACTAAATTGGATGGAAACTAGAAAAATAGTTGGAGAGGGAAAATTTCTTCAAAACAACCTATGTCAAACTTATATTATTACTGCAACAAGACTGGAAGCATTTCAATTATGGTTTCACGTAATTGTGCACTCACTCAAGAGAGAGAGAAAAAAAAAATGCATTTCAATTATGTCCATCGCCTCCTACATGTCCAACACCACCACCTCCATTTGTTGCCTTCTCCACTGCAAATCAAAAAATTAAAGAAATAGAGGTCAGCTTACAAAATCTCCTAATGTTAATGTGTAAGATAACAATGTGGAAACAAAAGATAGTGAAAATTGAAGGTAACGGTTTTGACCATCATTCGTGTCAGGGGGTCCTTTTGAGCAGCACTTGGAGCATGGACCATGATAGTTTGTCCCGCAGCACGGGTAGCCGCACGCGATCAAAAGCTTTGAATCATTTTCGGCTTTCGTGTCCTCTATCAGTTCACCAGAAGGTCAGAAGGATGAGAATTAAGAAAGTGTGTACTAATTTTAACGCAATTTTTTTAATTCCTTTTTTTAATTTGTTATAAAATTGTTTATTTTGTTTGAAATAAAATTTGTTTTGCTTTTTCATGAAAAGAAAAAAAAAATTGTTTTGCTTTTGAAAAGTTCGAAAAATCTATTTAGAAAAAACGGTCAAAATAGATATGATATAATATGCAAGTCATTGATATTTAAAAAATATAAATAAATATATTAACACATAAACATAAATAAACACAAATTAATTAATTAGTATTAAAAAAATGAAAAAGAAAAAAAAAATGCCCCGGAGGTGGTTTTGTGCACCGGAGTTGGCGCGTGGGCAAAAGTTTGTCCACTAGGGTCGGCGCGTGGGCCAAATTTTGTCCACTGGGGTCGGCGCGTGCGCAAAAGTTTGCACCACTCATCCATCGCAACTTGGTCCATGCAACAAATAATAGATTGTGCCATGCATACAATTCAATGCAACAGCGGAATAATAGATTGTCCCATATCTCGTCTCCGGCTCAAGATCGCCTGAGAAAAGAGTGAGTTTTTTTTATAGTTATATATATATATATATAAATATACACTAACCTTGTTTATCATCATTAATGATTGGCGCCGGTGTTGGAGGCGTAGCTATGGTGACGGAAGCAGCAGGGCCACCATAGAAGCTGGCATCGGTGTTCTGCAACTTCAGCCTGGCTGAGTGAGCACCAGGGATTCTTTCGGCCATCATGATCCACAGTAAACTCCAACTGAACAAAATAAACAGCAGCTTCTTGTCCGCCATTAGAACAGGGAAAGAGAAAAAAAAAAAAAAAAACAGAGAGAGATATAGAGAGCAATGGGGGAGGAGAGAGTGAGAAAGGTGTAGTGTAGCAAGGAATTGTTGAACCTATATCCAAGCAGGTTGCATGTCAAAAGAGAAAAGCAACTAGCTAGATCACCGGTAGGTTCCCCAACAAGCAAGAAATCCCAGCCATCCAAATATCCACATTTTTTAACATCAAATAAAACCACCGAAAAAAAAAAAACTGGAATATGTTATGAAACAACTGGATCTCCACCATTATTTTATTAACAAGTTAAATGGTGATTGGTCCAAATGTGGACTATTCTTAGTGGATAGTGGATTGGCGAGTCACCTTTTAAATTTCGTTATTTTTCATCTTATCATATTTGGTTTTGCTGTCCAATAACATGTTTTAATTGAGTAGATGTGAAGAATTCAGAATGATTGACTCAAACGATAGACTTGACGGACCAATTACTGTCATTAGGCTGTTGGCTACATGCAGAGCCAACTCACTACCTTCTCCATTTTTCTCTTTCCATCTCTTTGTATCTTTGATAACATTTGTGGAGATTTTTGGTGTTGGAAAAATGAGAAGGCCTATTTATAGACCTTTAAGTAAGGAAATTTTACTACCATCACTGATGCTATAAATTTTGCCCCAAATAACAGCTATGACAGAACAATTATCTATGTTGAAGAAGGTGTTTACGAGGAAAATATGGACATTCCAGGCTATAAAACAAATATTGTTCTACTTGGAGATGGAAGTGATTTAACTGTCATTACAGGTAACAGAAGTGTGGTTGATGGTTGGACCACTGTCAGATCTGCAACTCTTGGTAAAATTCCAAATTAGAACTTTATTTATTTATTTGTTTGTTTTTCATTGCAAATTTTGGGGTATAAAGTGCTTAAATTTTGAATTAATTAAATATGAGAGACATAACATACTTCTATGCATGATCTTCCTATTAAAAGGACTAATTAGTACTCGATATTTTATTTTTAGCGGTGTCTGGAGAAGGGTTTCTTGCAAGGGATTTAACGGTGGAGAACAGTGCTGGACCAGGGAAGCTCCAAGCAGTTGCTGTAAGAGTAAATGCAGACTTAACAGCAATGTTCAGGTGCAGCATCTACGGTTTCCAAGACACGTTATATGTTCAATCATTTCGACAATTTCATCGAGAATGTGACATATACGGGACCATAGATTACATATTTGGCAACGCTGCGGTGGTCTTCCAGGCAAGTAACATCGTGTCGAGAATGCCAATGCCAGGCCAATTCACAGTCATTACAGCTCAATCCAGAGACACCCCAGATGAGGAAACAGGAATTTCAATGCAGAATTGTTCAATTCTGGCTACAGATGATCTGTACTCCAATTCCAGCAGCGTTAAAAGCTACGCGGAAAGGCCCTGGAGGGAGTACTCTAGGACAGTCTTTCTTGAGTCCTACATTGATGATTTTATTGACCCAACTGGGTGGACTGAGTGGTCTGGTGATCAAGGCTCTTGGACACACTTTATTATGGTGAGTATAAGAATTACGGGGCCAGTTCCACAACAGAAAAACGTGTTACTTGGCCTGGGTATCATGTAATGGACTATGATGATGCATACAATTTCACGGTAGCAGAGCTCATTACTGGTGAAGAGTGGCTAGACTCCACTGCATTTCCTCATGATGATGGGATTTAATCACATTTAGATATGCCACATATATCTTCTATGAAAAAATCGTCCTTAAATGTATCTGACTTTTGTTTATATTAGAATGTATTTAAGGCTTGAACTTGGTTTAAATGAAAATGGATGAGACAGCATCTTGTTTTGGTCAGCTTATTAGTATCATTAATTTAGATCATTATGAGGAACCGAAAAATAAAAAAGGGCAAACCAACTGGTTTCTATTTAAAAAGTCAAACTGATTTTTTTTTGTCGGTAGGCGCATGAGTATTCATTTGCTAGTGTTCTGATAATTCAGCTACTCAAGAACATGACAACTCTTTGTGTGCTTTTGTAATGGAAAACAAGTCAAAATTTTGTCTTTTAACTTACTTTTAAGATCTTATTTTGTGGGGACCGATAGGGTTGCAAGATTGCAATTTGAATGGCAATTGATCAATTTTGAGTGCAAAGGGTGTCTTCTTGCACTATTTTCAAAGGTGTAATGCGCGCAGACAGGCCTTGTAGGTCGGTCACTCCGCGTTATTCCTACACTACACGTTTAACTTGTACTGCATCAGCTGGTATTTGTTTTGGGCGATGATTTTTCTCAACTCTTCTTCGATTCTTGATTTTTGAAAAGGTCAGTGTATGTTGCCAACTCATACTATCTGTAGAAACATATTCTAAATCATTTGTGTAGTCATTCTTTCTCTCTCGTGGTCTTAGATATGGACTGGACAAGTAAACTTTGGCTCCAAAAGTAATCACAAAGATGGTTGTGATAACTCCGCTTTTTTGGTGCCTTTGTTGGCTTAGTCCGGTTTTACTTCCCAGAATATTAATTAACGTGGCATCTGCTCGTGCGGGCATGAATCCAGGTGCTCACACGGTATTTCTACTTTTTTTTTTTTCTTATCTACTGGCATAGTCACACGGTATCTATCTTGTGGTTCATTCTTGCGCCGCCCTAACCACACCAATCTGCAAACATGAGGCCTTACTATCACAGCTTATGGTAGTTGTTCATCTCATCAAATAATTGATTGTTTAGTCATAAAGTTGTTTGCCATAATGATCTGTCCTTGTCATTATCCACATAGGAGAATCATA
This sequence comes from Nephelium lappaceum, assembly GCA_021234005.1. Lineage (NCBI taxonomy): Eukaryota > Viridiplantae > Streptophyta > Magnoliopsida > Sapindales > Sapindaceae > Nephelium > Nephelium lappaceum. Next base: position 15,508,326 of record CM038004.1, read on the forward strand.
ATCTGGGGAGTGAGATGTCAAAATCTATCCTGAGTAAGATACAACGCTTTCTTTCGTTTTTATTTTTGTTTTTTTCTGATAAAAAAACATTAATTATCACACATATCTTCTACGTCGGCAAGTGGATCAAAGTACGGTTCAAGGGCTTGGATTTTCAAAGTTCGAACTCACTTGCCTGCGCGTGCGTGCTCCACCAGCTTTTGTATGATTCCTTGATTGAAGGCCCCACGCTTACAATTGACAGAGAGAGATAGACTCTACTACCTTGCCATGCGGCGACGATTTGGTTGGAGAGAAAATGGCAAGTACGATTTTGGCATCATTCCGCGGTATTTGTACGATCATCGATCAGTCGGTGTATCTTTATTACACCAGAAGGATCTTAGTAGATTTTTTTTTTTTTTTTTTTTTTTAAGATATTGTAGATTTACTTGTTTTGGATTTTTTTGGGAAAATCCTAGTTTTCCCCTGTAGTTTAATGTAATTGCTAATTTCCCCCTATTGTTTCTAAAAATCCTATTTTACCCCTTCTGTTAACTCTATTAGTGAGAATTGATTTCTGACTATAATAGTGAGCGAAAAGACCAAACTGCCCCTTAACACAGTAACCATCCAGAACACCAAACTGCCCTTCAACCGGAAAACCGTCCATAACACCATCACCATCCAGAACACCAAACTGCCCCTCAACCCAGACACATTCACTCATCTCTCTTCAACCAAACCATCATCAAAGGCAACAACAACATAACACAAACATCATCATCAAAAAAACACAACAGCAACATAACCAAAAAAAAAAAAAACAAAACAAAGAAAAATTCTGGATTGGAAACCCAGAGATCTCTAGGTTTCCAGCGCCGAAAACCGGTAGATCTATGGGTTTCCGCGTCGGAAACTGACGTGGAAACCCATAGATCGATCTGCGTTTCCGACGCGGAAACCCAGATCTGGGTTTTAGCGTTGAAAACCCAGATCGAATCTTGGTTTCCGACGCGGAAACCCAGATCCGATCTGGGTTCCTGCTGCGGAACCCAGATCGGGATCTGGGTTTCCGCAGCGGGAACCCAGATCGGGTCTGGGTTCCCGCTGATCTGGGTTCCCGCTGCGGAAACCCAGATGCGGAAACCCAGATCTCGATCTGGGTTCCGCAGCGATCTGGGTTCCCGCAGCGGAAACCAAGATCCTGATCTGGGTTCCGCAGCGATCTGGGTTCCCACAGCGGAAACCCAGATCCGAGCCGCGTCTGAGCAGGGTTTGGTGTGGGCACTGCCGAGAGAGAAGAAGAAGAAGAAGAAGAAGAAGAGAGAGAGAGAAAGAGAGAAAGGAAGAAGAAGAAAAATAAGAGAGAGAGGAAGAGAGAGAGTGGAGTTTTTTTAAATTTTTTAAACTTTTTTAATAGTTTTGATCACCACCGTCCATTTTAAAGATGAACGGTGGAGATTGTTTTCAATTTTTTAAATATTAAAATTTTATATTTTTTATATTTTATTTCACTTGGACGGTTTTGCCCTTCCATATTAACGGTCAACTATTGATTTTTAACGTTCAAATTGACGGTAGGGGGGTTTTTTGGATATTTTAATAAACTACAGGGGGTTTTTTATCCATTTTGTAAATCAATAGGGGGGATATTAACGATTTTTTAAAGTAAGGGGGGATTTTGGCTATTTCATCAAACTACAGGGGGGAAATTGGGATTATCCCATTTTTTTTTATCCTCACTAAGTCGTAATATTAATGGGATCAATTAAGATAGAATTCTGAAATACAGTTATAATCTCTAGATCTAGAAATAAGACATGATAATTCATATAGCATAAAAAAACTATTCACATATCAAGTGAAATAAATACGCTTTGAACCCAACACTTGATATGAGTGAGGGGTGATCTTAAACCATTGAGCCACTCCTATTTTGTGCTCAAATTTTATGCCGTTGAATATGCTTGTTTTGATAATTTTATATTCAAATAGTTTTCAAGGATTCTTTTAGTAATTTTAATTTTAAGATCATTTTTATAATTTTAAATACTTTTTACAAGTTCATGGAGGGTTTTTTTTTTTTTTTTTTAATATTTCAAGCTTGTTTTGTAATTTTTAATAAATAATATGATTGAATTAAACTTTAAATATAATATGTAGATTTTTTTTTAAGTCTAACAAAAGTCAACTGAAATACTAATAATAATAACGTATTTTCGATTGTAAATTAAGCAATAAAAACTAGATTATTATTATTATTTTTTGATAAATCAGATGTAGAAACTTAATGATGTGTGCATCGGGAGACTAAACCAATATTTGCTTGAACAAAGGTTAATATCACTCTTTTAATTAGCTTACCGAATGTTATAACCGTTGTCAGGTGTGGTCATTTGGGTCTGATTTTGTTTGAGTGGTGTTATAAACTTACAATTATTCATAACTATTAAATGGGACTTTGAAACTAATTTGTTGTTTCACTACATAATTAAACCGCCTAAACCTGCTCAATAGATGCTTTACCGACAATATGCAATATACTGATTATACTAGTTCAATGAAGATCAGCCAAGTGCGAGGAGCAGATTGCACAACCAATGTAATTGTGGCATCAATTTTCTCAAGCAAGCCTCACTTGATATGCCTTATTAGTTGTTACTTATGGCCAATTGAAATCACAGGTCAGGGCATGTTGTAACTATCATGCTACTAACTGTTCTCTAGCTTTGCCCTTGTCCAGTAGGTGCATATCACAGTAATATTGTTGAAGCCTGCGATGACCTCACTAAGCATAGCTGCATAAGTGGAATAAAATACCCATTAATAATAAATTATTATTATATTATAAGTATCAAATTATAAATAGAAATTAGAATGCCCATCGGCATAGCTGCACTGAGACAAGTCGGATTGACTTAATGAAGGTAGGCCCATCCTGACATCCTTAAGTGTGAAGTTCAAACGCTCACAAACCACTCTTTAGTGGCAATTTTACACCCACTATATGTGATTGTTCTCTCACTTTTTATAAGCTGGTCCTTTCCATTTTCAGGAGCTAATTATTAGATCGCATTACAATATCTATCGTTGTTGATTTTGATTATATTGCAAACTGATCCCAATCATATAACTCAAAATTTATATTATTGTTTGTTACCATTTTCAGCATTGATGTGGTTGGGACTGGGACCAGTTTCTATGATAGTCCATTTCCAGAATTGAATGAATGGACAGTGACGTACGAAAAGGTTGTGTGGATTGTGTCACTCTCAGTGCCCACTACTTCATGTATGCATGCACAAATGGTGTGGATTGTGTCACTCTCAATGCCCACTACTGCATGTATGCATGCACAAATGAGTTTAAAGGACGCAAATGAGTTTTGGTCTATGCTTGGTTTCTAAAATTGTGGTGGGGACTTCCCTTAAAAAAAAAAAAAGGCAGGGACTATTCGGTAATGATATTTATTTTCATTTCAATTTGTGAATGAAAAATCGATTTTTAAACTTATAAGATTAAAAACGTGTCAAGTCGTGTCTATTAGTAATTGTTAAAAAAAATTATATAGAGAATGAAAACATAAAAATTTCATTGGATAACAATACTTTGAAATGAAAAATTATGTATAATAATAATAATAATAATAATAATAATAAAACACAATCCATCAAATTAAAATGATTTGATTGTAAAAAGTCTTTATTTAGTAATCTTCCCCCAATGTATATGATATCCCAAAAAAAAAAACAACAACAACACAACAGTTACAACAACAAACTAAAAATAAAAAATAAAAACCTTTTTATCATTCATATAAAATAATTATAATGATTAATATTATAAAAAGATAAAGAAATTATAAATTATAAAGTAGGTAAATGAAAATGGAGGAGATATTATAATGGTGGAATTATCTTTAATCTATTTAAATTTTGTGTATATAATTAAAAACAAACCTTTTTTTTTACATTATCAAAAAAAAAAGTTAAAAAAGCTTTTTTTTTTTTTTTTTTTTTTAACTAAAGGTTAAAATGAAGGGAAAATTCGAATGCGGAAACGTGAATTTTAAAAATTTTCAAACAAAACATGTTCGATCGATGCTTGTAATAACGATTCAATAATTAAATTAATAAGATCAAATCTTACCTTGCATGAAGATTGAATTGATCCCTTTTGATTCGCAGATTCTTCACCACCTGATCTTCTTTGCTATGACTCTTCACAAAAGAAACTGTGTGGGCACAATCCTTTTGAAGATCCTTTTGAAGTAGATGGTTATTTGATGATTTTTAATCAATGAAAATTTTTGGTTCAAGTAGCCAAAAATTCTCTCTACCACCATTACTATCACCAATCATAAAAGCATCTTTTTATAATGACAAACTAGAGTTCTTCAATTTTAACAAGGAATTTAAAATCCCATTAAAATTGAAAGACATAATTCATATTTAATATGAAATCAAATTCCTTATTGGGTTAGAATTCTATTCTTTTAATTTAATATGGAATCTAATTCCTATTAAATTAAAACTCTTTTAATATAATTTAAATGGAATCTTATTCCAATTAAAATTATTATTTCCATTAATTAATTAAATGATTTTTCATTAAATTAAATGATTCTAAATCATAATTAATTTAATGACATCATTTAGAAATGAACCTATGACCTCTACAAATAATTTAATAATTAACCATTAATTAAATAATTATAAATATTTAAATAATCAAATTATTTAAATAATTTATGAACATGTACATAAATTTATATGTACACCAATAATCGGACAATTCTATTATATTCTTCAACTTGTTTCTTTATGTGGTTATGAGCTAGCAAAGGGACCAAATGGACCTACAATTTGAGCTTCAATAATATCAGAATTATTAATTAAACTTTTTAATTCATAATTCACTATTATTAATGTTAGAGTTACTTCACTAAAAACTTAAGGTTGCACTCTCAAAATTGTAGATGTTTTACACAATCTGAATTTTTAGTGTCCATCGATTTAATCATTTCATATGATTCGATCCTCCACGAGTAGTTCATAATTAGAGCTAGGTTATTAAAATTCGTTATACCTCTCTAATTATATCTTGTTCCATTAAGTACCATTGATTATCTAATGAACAATATATCCATAACAACTTATGAATTTATCTTTCCGTTTACTCGTAAATCGAAAGTTGAGCGCTCTTATTGTTCAAGACCTGAATCAATACTTAAGGGAACTACTCATCTACTTCTTACAAGAATGAGTGGATTCTACTATTGTGTAGAATGTTCCCAGCCACTTATTAAATCATATCTTCAAAGTACGAAGTTTATTGACCGTAAATCTATAACAGTTTTACCCATATAAATAACAAAACATGACCCAACAAATAGGAGTCCATTAAACACTCAGGATTAAGATCAATCCATATATAAACATCTAGTTGATAAAGAAGAATTTCTTTATTTAACGGATATTAATAAGAAATTCATTTTATCGTGGTCCAGTCTTATATAATCTCTATTATATAAGTGCCTCAATTTTCATATCGCCATATGAACAATCCCGAATAAAATTATCGTATCAAATATGAAATGGACCGTAGCTATAGATTTACCACAAACAAAATACCTAGCTTTGTTTGCTTTCTACGGACTCTTTAGATTACTAATCTCAAACTAAATTCTCTTGTATATAACACTTACATACTTAGTTTGAGATTACATAAGTAATCATGGATGTTACATGATATTTGTATAAAGCAAACATTTCATAAATGCACATTAATGTGAATAAAATAAACTTTATTTATTTAAACGTTTACAAATTACAAGCTCTTAGGGCATAAATCCTAACATAAAAAACTATCATTATGATATTAGTTAAATTGAAGATTATGATAAAAAAATATATGAAGCTATATTTCATAAATAATATTTTAACAATGTCTATTTTTATTTTTAAAAAGAAATAATACCTACTTTTATAAATATAAGAATTAAAATTCAAAGTTGATACTTAAAGATTTTAATAAATCAATGTAAAGGCCCACTTGTCATCATATATATATTATAACAGAAGTCAAATTCAACCCATAGAAAAACATTAAAGACTTACACACAATCCTAATATTATCAATATTACATCTATTACAAATCTCAAAATCAATTAAATCAGCAACATTTATCAATCCTTGGCCTACAAAACAACGTATCAAATTCAAAAACCCATTTCAAGCCGATGATGCACTAAAACAACATTTCAAACTTCAAATCCAGCAAATGTTCGGCAAAATGCCTCAAGCTTAAAGAACAGAACTTATACAAGACACAGCTTCGAACTATGAGGGAATCAAGTCGATCGACTAAGAGGGAATCAAAGTGTAGCAAACACTCGCATCTTTTTGAGTTAGGAACCTCGTCGACTACTTGAGAGGGAATCAAGTCGAAGCCATGCTTCCATCCTCAGTGAAATGCGGATTCAAGAGAAAAAGGGTAGTTGAGGTTTGAAGAGAAGGTTGATGGAGCAAAGCTTGACGGAGGAAAGCGCATGGTTCGGCGAACGGGAAAAGTGAAGAAGAAAAGAGAGAAGAGAAAATGAAAGGGGTGTTTGGCCGGTCAAAATGATTGAACACCAGAAATTCGATTCGGGTCGGGTTGTTCGAGTCAGTTCTTGTTCAGATGTTTAATCTTAACCATATTTATTAAGTTTTAGAAACTCATTGATTTGGTCTCTTTTATCATAATTCTAATGGTTAGCCATGTCAAAAAATACAAAAAAAAAAAAAAAAATTTATTTATTTATTCTATTGTTAGTTAGACACCTTAAAATTATTATTTAATCCTCTAACTATTAAATTTATAGAAATTCAACATGTGTCATCCAAATTTTAACATTAAAAGATTTATTATATTTATTCTTTTACTTTCATTTTAATTACCTTTTGATCTTCACCATCCATTATGAAATGGATGGTGGAAATCCATCTTTTTTAAAAGTTTTTACTTTTTGGTTTTATTAAAATTAAAACAACTCTATTAGAATGATGAAAATCACGCTCCCTTTATTAAATTTGACCCTCAATTTCAGAAACGAATTCATATTATATGGTTTGGTGAAAAGACACACATTTTATTGATAACTGTACTTGGTTGAAAGACAATCATTTTATAATTTCAAATTTTAGTTAGAAAACCTTCGAGTAAAATTTAGTGTCTTTATATTGGTTTTAGTGGTGTTTGATAGTTTATTGGGCTTAAAAGTTGATTTTTGAGCTGATATCGAAAAAACTCCAACAAAGAAAGGTAAGAATCCGAAGGCTCCTTAAAGCAGTATAGTTTGAATTATACAATTCATAATATATCAAATTAAAGCTCCAAATATTTAGTTTCTATAGCCACAAACAATTTGGAAAACAAACTTTTCTAGAGGAAATTATGACCAAAAAGTGTGACTGTTGTTAATTGCATGAAAAAGTCAAGGCTATTCTATATAGGTTTCCAATTTAATTTACAAGTTGTGCAACTCTCTTAAAGGCAATGTGGACTTTTCAAGGGGTCAATTGGAGATGGTTTGATGCATCAATTAAGTGAAGAAAACATCAAGAGTTGAGCAGTTAAAAAACCTTTGAGTAAAATTTAGTGTCTTTATATTGATTTTAGTGGTGTTTGTTAGTTTATTGGGCCTATCAAGGGTTTTGGGCTTCAAGGTTGATTTTTGAGTTCATCTCCAAATAATTCAAACAAGGACAGGTAAGAATCCGAGGGCTCCTTAGAGCAACATAGATTGAATTGTATGGTTCATAATATATCAAATTAAAGCCCCAAATATCTAATTTTTGTAGCCGTAAACAATTTGCAAAACATGCTTTTGTAAAGGAAATTATGACCAAAAGAGTGACTATTGTTAAGGGCTAAAAAGGTCAAGGCTGACGCGACCCGAACCGGATACCTCTAACTCTGATCCGGTCGATCACGCCGGGCACCCCAACGGATCCCTCTCAGACCCGACTCGTCGGGTTAAGTGAAACCCGTGGAGCGAACCCTAAACTCTTTCATACTTTCTGAAACATCGTTGGGTTGAGTTTTCTTTAAAAACTAAAAACGTGTAGGAAAAATTTTTAATTTTAATTTTTAAATTCATTTTCGAAACTTATTTTTCTAACAAAATTCCGGCAACATAACGGCTGCATTTTTAACGTTCCCGAAAAAACCTGTTTACAAAAATATCAACACTTCGACTAAAATTTATCACCAACCCAACTTCTGGTTGCCCGTAGGCCTCAATCATGCATTTGATTGTTAAATCAACTTATGAAAATTCAAATGACATTTAATAAACCGCATTTAAATCAAAAATAGTTTAAAAACAATTATAAAAAAATATGTAATGGACAGGCCCGCCACACCCTCTATAGGTGCCGACCGCCCGGCCCACCCCATCTGGGCCTCGGCCCACGATGGATCCCCCACAAGGCTGGTGAGCAGGTACTGTCCCCGGGACCAGAGGGATTTGCTGGGTAAACCCACGCCTCCGCAGCCGCTCGAACCCATAACCTAGCCCCCTATAGTTAAATGGATTCTTAGAGCAAAGCTGCTACCATTGTGGCAAGTTGCCACAATGGTAGCAGCTTTGCTCTAAGAATCCATTTAACTACAGGGGGCTAGGTTATGGGTTCGAGCGGCTGCGGAGGCGTGGGTTTACCCAGCAAATCCCTCTGGTCCCGGGGACAGTACCTGCTCACCAGCCTTGTGGGGGATCCATCGTGGGCCGAGGCCCAGATGGGGTGGGCCGGGCGGTCGACACCTGTAGAGGGTGTGGCGGGCCTGTCCGTTACAAAGGCTGTTCTATATAGGTTTCCAATTTAATTTACAAGTTGGTGCAACTCTCTTAAAGACAATTTGGGCTTTTCAAGTGGTCAATAGAAGAGAGTTGATCACAAAAGAAGAAGCAAGTTGATTGAAGAGCATTAAGGATAGAAAGGGTAAGGCGCGAATCCTAATGGATATGGAGGATTAATTGAAGCTCAAAGTTTAAGTGGGTCGAAATTAATTTATAGAGTCTAATTAAAGAGTTCAGATTTTAAGTGGGTTGAAATTATTTTAAGTGGGCCCAAGTTATAAAAAAAGGGAAATGAAAAATGAAATTTATGGGCTGACCAAGCATGCCCAATTAAATGGACTGATATAAAAAAATTGAAAATGCAATGAGATTGCATGAGAGTGGGCCGTGGGCTATAAAAATGCAATGCAGTGAAATGAAATGAGGATAGAGCTATTTCTAAAAAATAATAATAATAAAAGAAAAAAGAGGAAAGAGCTAATGGGCCAAGTCCAAGCTAATTAATTGGCTTTCATGCAAGAAATAGACAAAAGATTAGTGTAGACAATTGGAAGTGAAGTGGTGAAGCGCCCAAGGGCTTCATGAGGAAAGGGCTAACCAAAGAGGTGGAGTCGTCCATGGAGTGCTTTTATAGGTACTAGTTGTTGCCCACTGGGGATGGTGGTTCGTCTTGCCCAGAACATGTCAGAAAGAGTTCTCGAACTGATTGCAAGCCAATGGCTAAGGATTTTTTTGTTTATGATCTTCATTGATCTTATAATTTTGTTTTAGTTTATCATTCAAATTTGTGATGTTTATAATTAACTAATTCTCTTGCTAGGAATCAGATGTAACCAACATGACATTTTTATGTGTTAGTTTAGTAATAAATTGACTCAAGTTTCTAGTCTTATTTTTCGCTCTTAAATTTATCTTTAATATTACGCTATGAGTACACGTATGACATAATTATTTTTGAATGAGAAAGAAATTAGAGTAAACACAATACTTGACTTTATTAATACTCTCTAGAATAGGTGAAATTACATTGATGCAAATACTATGCTAGATGGAATTTTGATTGATTATTTGCTTGTTTAGGATTCCGAATTTATTGCAATTTGATGACAACCAAACACCATACGATCAATTCTCTTGAACAAACAAATCCTAGAACTTGATCAATTGTTATTTGAATTAATTTATCACATCTATTAGATTGTTACGGTGAAATTGAAGACCTAGTATTCACTCTTATTGGTTTTAAATCCTTTAAATTTGCAGCTTAAATGTACTCTTACAATGCTTCACACAAACTTTCACTTTCCTTTGTTAATTTAGTTGCTTCTTTAATTTAGTTTAGATTTTGTTGGACTAAAATCAATTAATTAGACATAATAATTCTCTCAGGAATCGACTCTCATTCTTGATTGCTATACTAGTCCTTAGAATTCATATACATGTGAGTATTAAGTAATTTAACTACATTAGAGGATTGTTGTGAATCTCCCAAAATAATCAAAATCAAATATTTAAACAAAATCATTTTTTCATTCATGTGTTATAGTTCATGAGATGTATAATTTCATAGTCACTAATTACTATAACAACAATATACACTAGTAGGATATTGAAAAAAAAAAGAAAAAATCTAAAATAAGTTTTGACATCAACGGAGATTGAATTGACTTAATCTGCTCATGAATCACTGTTTATACTCGAGTAGAAGGCTCCGGTGAATATTCATATCGAACCTGAATCTGTGGAACTTCCTGAGCAAGGGGTTTTCTTGACTGTACCAATGAGGGAGATTCAGTTCAGCTGGCACTGAGGCTTGAACAATTTCTGGTGGCTTAAACTTGTTGATGAAGTAACTTAGCGATAGCCGTGGGTAATCAACTGTCTGAATCAGTGGTGCATTATTGCTTACCTAGAGAATAATTAATGAAGAAGCCGCTATAGAGATGAGGGCAATGCCACCGGCGACTGCTGCTGTGTTCTTAGCTCCCTCTGCGGATGATCCTGTACTTCCCGAACTTACGATCCTCTCTGCTACATACACTGTAGGCTGGAAATATTGAAGTTATTAGATGCGATGTAGTGATGAAGTGAAAGCGATATACAATTAAATTGGTGACAAAAATTTGCTCCAAATGAATGATTTTAGTAATAATAATCAAAACTGACAAATGAGTCTCATATCCTTGTTTATATAGGGAAAATTCAACTAAAATTTGGAAATTTAAAATTTATCAAACACGGTAATATTGAGTTACTTATTAGATCTAAAATAACTTTTCTAAACAAATGATATTGGAAATTCCTACTAAAAGTTAATAAGATCTAAAATACTGTCTAAAATGGAAAAGAAAAAATAAACTTTGATAAATATAGTCTGAAATGGTTAAATTTGAGGGGTTTTATTTTTATTTTTTTTTTCAAAATCTATCACATAGGGCCCATATGAGTTTTGTTCCTCTCGTTGAGATGGTCAAAACAGCACATTACGGGACAAATTTGACATTGTCTGCCTCACTGTTAAATCTCTAGAAGTGTCATACATCACATAGGCTAGAGAGAAATGGAATAGAAGAAAATAAACTCTAGTTGCATCTTATTTAACTTTAAAATTTGGACTTCTAGTTACGATGCAAATACTAACACTAAGCTTCATATAAGAGAGAGGCCATTGCTGGTTCGTTGTCATTATAATTATTTATATTATATTAAATGAAGTTGTATAACAAGTAATAGTAAAATGATATAAATATCAAATTATTAGTTTTTAGATAATTTTAACTTTAAAAAACAAATAAAATTATTGCACATTCAGAGGTAAAGGGAAAGAAAAAAACAAACATGTCATTCAGATTTCAAGTTTTAGTTACTGTTCAGTCTTCAAATAAAAAAATAAATGACCTCTTAATCTACTCAATCAAATTGACCCAATCATGTTATTTCAAAAAAAATAAAAATAAAAAAGTCCCATCTATGACTTATTAATACAAGTATAAACATCCTCCAAGAAAAAAAAAAAAAGAGTAATATAGTCCATGAACATGGATTACAATCTCTACCTAATACATTTTCTGCCAATATATGATACCTTGAATTTACTGTCGATATTAAACTCTGATCTATTAGTTGTAAAAACAATGCTAAAATTAAGTCACATCCATATATAAATTTTGGAAATTTATCATATAGTGTATATTATATACGCATGAAAGATTGTTATAAATTGATGTTAATTAGTTTGGTTGGACTTCTGAAATTTAAAACTCAATTTGTGATTAGTATATATATATATATATGATTGGATTAAAATAAATTAAATTTTAATGATAATTTCATAATATCTAAGTTTTCATTTTATATAATTAATATAACAATTATTTTAGGCTTTCAAATAAAGAACAATTATTTGATGCAGACATTCATCTTCAATTAGATACCATAATTAAGAACAATTATTTTCTTTTCTAAAACAAATTTTTTCTCCTATTTAATTCAAATAAAATCGATGGATTTAACTGATAAGTCCTTACTTTTTAAAATTAGAACGTCCTGATTATAAAAGCTCTTATATATACAAGTCATTTCATAATTCAGTCAACGATTGGTGTATCTCATTTTTCAAATTTCTACTCTCAGCATCAATTTATTAAATGTAAAAAAAAAAAGAAAAAAAAGAAAAAAGAGTGGCGGATTTACAAGAACAAATGATATGATGACGACGTGGCAGCCTTTGAACCTAAGGTTTGGCTAGATGGATGCCATGTGAGGACAAAAGACAGAGATTATAATTTAATTAAGAAGGAATTGCACAAAACTCCCCTCAGGTTTTGCCCAAAAACAGATGGAAACATATTTATCACTTTATTACACCAAACCCTCACACCTAACGTTGACTTTTATCAATGTTAATTGAGTGAAAGGTAATTTGATCCATTTCTCCTTCTTCTTCTTCACCACTGTGCGTCTCTCATTCTTCACCCTTGTGCGTCTCTCTCATTCATCATCATCTTCTTCTTCACCTCTCTCTCCACTGCCGTTTTCTTCATCATCATCCTCTGTCCGAAGAGGGAGCTGTCGCCGATCCAGCCGTGCAAGCTCGTTGAACATCAGATCGTCGCCGAGCAGAGGTCACGCGGAACCGAAGACACCAAGCCCAGCAGAACCAGAAGACGACGCCGATCATCAGCTCAGTCGACCGACCGAGGAGCTTGCGCCGACCCGCGCACGAACTGAAGCTGATCAAGACAGCTTCTTCTTCTTCTTCTCTCTCACCCTCTCCTGTCGATCTGGTTTTGTGGTTGATTTTTTTGGTGAGATGATCGGTGTTTGATGATGAAGATGATCTGATGGTGTAATGATATTCGAAGATGATGATGAGGATGATCTGATGGTGATGTTGATGATCGGTGTTTGACGGTGATGGTGATGATGAGATGATCTGATGGTGATGATGGAAGATGATGATGATGATCTGATAGTGATGATGATGGTGATGACGATGATGAGGATGATCTGATGGTGATGATGTTCGAAGATGATGATATGGATGATTTGATGGTGATGATGATGATCAAAATGGGCAAAATGGTCATTTGATTAAAAATCTTGGTCAACTGTTAAAGTTGACGAAAATTGACTAACGGTAGGGTTTGGTGTAATAAACTGATAAATATATTTTTATCTGTTTTTTGGCAAACCTCGGGGGTCTTTTTTGCAATTCCTTCTTTAATTAAATATCTACTGCTATTATCTCCTTACCATCGAAATATCATAAAAATATTAAGGCAAACTCCCAAAAAAATATTCAATTTGTGTATTTCATTTTCCCAAAGATATCCCAAAAAAGCAAAAAGAAAGAAAGAAAACGCCTGCCTTCCCTTTGTTCTCGGTGTAGTGAGAGAGTTGCCATTTTTCATTTTCCATTTTCAGGGGTGGGCTGGGTTTTGGGGTGGAGGCCACGTGGAGGCGGTTGAGAGGTGGTGAATGTGGGATAAGGGAGATAACTGTGGAGGATCTGAAGATGGGGAATTTGATAGAGAAGCTCAGTTGCATGCTTTCGATCATTAGAGTTGTAAAGTTGCTGCTGTTGGACCAATCTTGGTCAATTCAATGACCAACTGTGGCTCAATTCTAAGGCAATTTATTAATGTTTTTCTCTTTCAAAGTTTTATTCTTGTTTGGACTTTGGATAGCTTTCAGTGATTGCTTGCTCTGTATTTGTGAGAATTTGAACATTTGATGTTTCTTTTATGCTATATAGTATATTGGACTGATTGTTACGTTGTGAGAAACTGATGTAATAATAGATATTTATGGAGTGGAGTTGACGATTGATTGATGGAGTTTTTGATGTTTTGTTGTTCAATTGACTTGCAAAACTGCTGCTGTTGTGGCTTGTAGGTCCAATCCTTCTTAATTTAATGAGCAGCTGTGGCTTAATTCTAAGGTGACCCAGTATTAGTAATGTTGTTCTCTTTGAAAGTTTTGTTCTTGTTTGGACTTGCATAGCTTTCATTGATTGCTCTCCATTTGCGGTCAGAAAAAAATCGACAATTTGAACTTGATGCTTATTTATGCTATGTAGTATACTGGACTTATTGTTACGCAGTGAGAAAGTTATATGCTAGTTATGAACAGAGAAGAGAAGAATTGGCAATTGACATCCCTTACATTAACTGGAACTGGCGGTTGTTTGATGATATTTGATGGAGTTTTTGATGCTTTATTCTGCTTCTTTTTCTGGTACTCTTAGGATTTTTCGTTTTCTTTTACATGTTTATGAGAAATGGGGAATCTGTCAATGGTGAGGTTATCACATATATGCTATGTGCAGCTGATGAGGCTCTACATGATGCAAATTGGCTACGCAGTCCAGGAACAGAAAGAATAATAATGGCTTGTTGCATGCAGATACTACGTGGATATGTACAAACCACTTTTTGGTGATAAGTAATTTAATGTGAAAAATTTTCTGGGACTATCGTTTGGTGGGGGTGTAGGAAGTTTGACTGCTATAGTGGATGGAGCACAAATGATTTGTGAAAAGTTTGGTATGTTACTATCTAATGGATTTATACTCTGCAAAAACAGTTTCTTAAGTTTATAGTTCTCAAAAAGCCATTACTTTTGTACTCTCTCTTAATTTGTATGTAAATGATGATGCGATGGACATTCTCCATCGTATTGTTAAAATAAAGGGATACTATCGCATAGTCTATCTTGCTTTTGAATATAGGGATCCAATTACGGTGCAGTGACTGCTTGTGATACTGGGGCACATTCTAATGGTGATGCTGCAAGGATGATCCAGTTTGAAGATTCAGATGTTATGGTACTTTGGCTATGTAACATCAGTTGCTTTGGCCTTCTCATATACAAAGGTAAACTTGGTATTTGCAGCCAGGTTGATTCTCTTTGCTCAGCTAATGGCCCATACACTTGCACTGCTTAACACAGTAGACATAATTAGACTTTACAGCCTGTGCACGGTAGTTAGTCATATGATCAAATTGATTGTGTAATCATGAAGTCATTCGCCATCATGTTCATTCCTTCTTGTCATCATTCACACAGGAGTAACATAATCTGGAGAGTAAGTTATTAAAAATGAATCCTGAGTAAGAGTCTTTTGTGTTAGGGGTAGGGTTTTGTATAGCATCTACCCTTCACTAATTTTCAATCAAGCTTCGCATGATTATGCCAAATGATGCCTCCTTTGCATTAGATCTTACAGTCCTGTTAGAAGCACTATTTAAGCGGTGTCTCTGAGCAATAATTCTGAAACAGCAGCTGTTGGAGCTAGTCAACTTCTATCAATACGGTAAGTGCAAAAACTGGTCTATGAAAGTATGCCTGTTAGAAGCACTGTTTATATGGTGTCTCTGAGTAATTATTCCATTAGATGCTTGAGAGTCATTCTCATAGCTTTGGAGTTTGATCTTTCTCTATATTCGGTTGTGTGCATATAGTCATAAATGCAAAATCAATATGGAATCCACAATAATGTAAACTTTCGTGTCTCCAGACAAGCATCGCAATGAAGAACAGCATGTTTGAGGTCCATTCAATGTAGTCTACATGGTATTATACTGATAAATTCTGTCCTCTGGCTTGTGTTCATTTCCCTTGTACTTAAATCATTGTATGTTTTAACTCTTATTCTATTTTTTATTGGGTGATCATTCTTTCTTTCACATTTGTAAACCGCTCTCTCCCTCTCTCAATGTGTTATTTAAGTTATTTTGAATTCCAATTAATTGTCCTGTTTCATTGAATATGAAGTTTTCCTCTCTCTCTCTCTCTCTATATATATGTATGTATGTATGTATGTATTAATGTATTTTAACAAATCAGGTGCAAATGGACATGCTTTGGCATACAAAAGCTGATTGCTGGAAGAGATCCCAACTTTGCAGAGACTGGCAATTACGAAGGTTAATATCACTTTTTCGACTGGTTCATCAATTGTTATAATTATTGTTATGTGTAGCCATTGGAATCTCTTTGTGCTTTGAGTGGGATTATTCACTTACTATTTTCCTTTATTAAATTGGACCTGAAATTAGTTTGTTTTTTTCCGTACATAATTAAACTGCCTAAACCTGCTCCGAAGATGCTTTGCTATCAATATGCAATATGCTGGTTATACTAGTTAAAACCATCCTAGATTCTGAACGAAGATCAGTCCAGTTCGAGCAGATTGCATAATCAATATAGTTTTGACATCAATTTCCATCTATGCAGTTTGCACAATCAATGTAGATTGCACAATTAATGTAGATCTACACAATTAATGTAGTTTGCGCAATCAATGTAGTTTTGACATCAATTTCCATCAATGTAGTTTGCGCAATCAATGTAGTTTTGACATAATCAATGTAGTTTGCACAATCAATGTAGCTTTGTCCTTGCGCAGTTTGTCCATATCACACCTCTGCAGGGGCCACATCCGTATGACTTTATTAGCAGTGGTATTAATTAAAAAAAAAAGAATGATAGAGACAGATACACAAAAACAAGACGTTGAACTAGAGAAATTGCCAATAAGTTACTAAATTGGATGGAAACTGGAAAAAACAGTTGGAGAGGGAAAATTTCTTCAAAAGAACCTATGTCAAACTTACATTATTACAGCAACAAGACCTGAAACATTTAAATTATCGTTTAACATATAAATGCACACTCACTTAAGAGAAACCAAAAAAATAAAAGCATTTCAATTCTGTCCATCGCCTCCTACATGTCCAACACCACCACCTCCATTTGCTGCCTCGTCCACTGCAAATCATAAAAAAGGACAGAAAGAGTAAAAAAAGAAAAATGTCAGTACACCAAAGGACAGCGTATGAAACCGAAAGAGATAGCATTATATCTGTGCTGACCATTTTCCTAAACAGATTTTTCTACCTTTTCAAAAGTATATGATATCATGTCACTGATATTTAAAAAATATAAATAAATTTATTAACACCTAAATATAAATAAATACAAATTAATTAATTAATATATAAAAAAGAAGAAGAAAAAAATCAACACCGGACTGACACCGACGTCAGAGTCGGCGCGGGCTGAGGTGGACAAGAAATCCCAGCTATCCATATCACCTCTTTTTTCGACATAAAATAAAGAGAGCATTTCAGGTTTGGTCCATCAGAAAACAAAAATATTGTTTTTACCAACCATTTTACAAAAATTCGTTTTTAGCCTCTCAAACAAACTAATTTCTTCCTATACCCAAGTTACCCAAATTGCCCCTTAGTCAAATATTCTTTCCAAACTCAGATGAAATGTCAACAATACCCTCAAGCCTCCATAACCACTACTCTTCTTCTTTTCCTACGATTTTAGGCTTCTTCTTTTCCATCCCATTTTCGATTCTCTCATCATTATTGTTTGTACACCCATTCAACATTTTTGAATCCAAAAAACAGACATTCAATCAAACTTCATTCTCTCTAACAACAACCCTCACATTCAACATTTTTCTCCAAGTTTAAAGGTATGTGATTGTTGTTGGTTGTTTTTGAAATTTTTTGTTGATAATGCTTAGTTGAAAGCCTTAAAAGTGATTTATGGTTGTGATTTTATCATATATAAGTGTGATCTGCAAGAAACCGAAGGAAATCAAAGAGCCCGAAAATTCTGGTATCGCAATCGGGTTTTATGGGGGTATAAAACCCGGTTCCGGGTTTTATGCCACCATAAAACCCGGTTCGGGTTTACCCGGGTTTTATGGGGGCATAAAACCCGGAACCGGGTTTTATGCCCCCATAAAACCCGGTCGGGGCATAAAACCCGAAACCGGGTTTTATGCCCCCATAAAACCCGGGTAAACCTTTTTTTTTTTTTTTTTTTATCAATTATTTTTTTTGTTTTGGAAGTTTGGTATTGATAGTTAGAGTTATATACGATAAGATTTAATTATATTTTAATGGATTTGGTTGGTTTTGGCTTGAAAACTCGGTTGCGGGTTTTATTGTATTATTAAAACTCGATTTTGTTTATGATTTTATTTATTTAATTTAGCAAATAATATTTAGAAAATATTGAATTAACCTTAAGTAATACAATGTTTGATAATAATTTAATTACATTTGAAACGTTTAATAAATATTATTTTTTTTTTTGTTTTTCGTACAAAACAATTGATTATTGAATATTATGTGAGTATGGATGAGACTAATTTATTTCAATTTTACAGAAATGAGTGAAGTGACAATAATAATCAGATGCAACGGAGAGTGGAATGGTAATAATTATGTTGGGGGTGAGACGTTCATGATGGGAGCCCCGACGAATGTCAATTTATCTCGTTTGGTGGACTTTGTTTACATAGTGACTGGCATTGATAGAAGAATATGGGACATCCGTTTGTATTATTTACTCGGAGTTAGGGGAATGCACGCAGTTAAGATACCTATCACGACCGATCTTAGTGTCCGGGGTGTAATTTCGGACAATAAAGCTGATTATAGAGAGATTTATGTTGATAAGAATATAAGAGATTCTGCAGTTATCAGTCCTACTGTCCCTCCACATACCACCACCCCAATACAAGGCGTAGGGCATGTAGAGAGAGATGACGATAGATTTGTAAGTCCGGCTACGGCTGGATATCAAAATTGTTTTACTTCCTATAGTGGTAGTAATCAAGTTTCAGCTTCTGTCGCTGCATTTACATCCATAGAAAGTCCAATGTGCCACATTGATTATGATAGAAATGTTGGTGATGATGAAGATCGGGACACAGATAATGATCGTGATGAGACATCAGAAAATGGAGATGATGACGATGAAAATGGAGATGATGACGATGAAACTGCAGATGATAATGATGATGGAGAGAATGTGGAGTATCCAGAAGTTAGATTTTCTGGTTCACAATTTGAAACCAACCCTTCACAACCATACTGGATTGTTCCCGGTACAGAGGACTGTGAAATTGAGACTACTTCAACCGCTATGTCGACTTTCATCCAACGTGATACATTATATCAAGGTGCATTTTTTGATAGTAAACATGAATTGAATGTGGCTGTTGAAAAAAGTGTTCTTAATTCAAGATTTGAACATAAGGTTAGACGTTCGTGCATGGTTCGATATGAGGCCGGGTGCAAGGATTTAACCTGCAGCTTTGAGGTCCGTGCAAGATGTAGAAATGGTGGTTCGATGTGGTATGTATACAAGTATGTACCGGAACACACATGTTGTCAGGACGCTTTCGAGGCACATAGGCGAAGTGTGAAGACTGTTGTCATAGCAACATTGTATCAAAAAAAGGTGGGACTTGATAGTATTACCCCTCAGGTTTTGATTGCAGATATGTTAGAGCAATATGGTGTGCAGATTATGTACACTAAAGCTTGGAGGTCTTTACAATATGCAAAGAAACTATCATATGGGAAAGCGGATGAGTCATTTCAACAGCTTCCTCGGTACTTTCATATGTTAAAAGAAACAAACCTTGGTACAGTGACGGCAATTAGGACGGATGAAAACAACCGGTTCTTGTATTCATTCGTTGCACTTGGATCCTCAATTGAGGGTTTTCGATCTTACATCAGACCAGTTATTGCTGTTGATGCTACCCATTTGAAAGGTGAATATAAAGGGGTGATTTTTGTAGCTGCAGCCAAAGATGGGGAAGAGATGATTTATCCTATTGCTTTTGGATTTGGCGATGGAGAGTCGGACAGTTCATGGACTTGGTTCTTAAGTAAATTACGAAACGTTATTGGTGGAACGCATCATTTGCCATCAGATTTGATTATCGTCTCCGATCGTCATAAAAGTATTGCGAATGCGATGAGCATCGTTTTTCCTGAAGTCCCACATGTGTTCTGTTTCTTCCATTTGAAGCAAAACCTAAAGCAACAATGTAGAAAACAACCCGATGTTTTGAAGATGTTTTACGTTGCAGCATATGGTCATGATAGGGAAGAATGTGAAAGATATTTAGAACAAATTCGACGGGTATGTCCAAAATTGCATGAAAAATTGGTTAATATTGGGGTGGCAAAGTGGTCACGTGCATATTCTCCAAAAAGAAGATATGGCATGATGACTACTAACATTGCAGAATCACTCAACAAATGCATGATGAAAGCACGTCGATTGCCAATAACAAGTGCACATGAATTTCTGAGACATATGTTACAGAGATGGTACAATGATAGACGTGTTCATGCTGAAAAACTCAGATCCTCAGTGACCAAAACTGTGGAGGATCATGTCAACTCGATGGCTAATCTGTCAACGAGTGGCACGGTATCTGCCATTCAAGAACCAACCAATTTCGGAGTTGCACATGAATCAGGCTATGGGTTTGTTCAGCCTTTTCAGCGGTCATGCAGTTGCAATCGTTGGGACCTAGATCAGTTGCCATGTCATCATGCAATTGCTGTTGCCAGGTATCGTTATTGTACTTTGTTATTTTTCATTATTTAATATAATACAGTAACACTCTGCTTTTGTCATACATATCAGGTTCACTGGTGTTCACTATTATACACTTTGTCATGATTATTATAGCAAAGAATGGCTTAAAGCTGCATATGCACGTCCGATCAATCCTGTCCCTGGGCCAAAAGATTGGCATGTTCCTGCGGAAGTAAAAAGTATGATTGTATTACCACCCGAAGAAAAACGACAAGCAGGTAGACCAAAAGAGGCGCGAATTCCTTCAGCTGGAGAAAGTCGTAGGAAGAAAAAATGTGGAAAATGTGGTGAAATGGGACACAACCGGCTTCGTTGCCCTAACCCCCCTATATCAGGCATCGGAGGGACGAGTGGAGAAGGTGCTGGGAGCAGCGCTGAAGCTACTGGAGGTGCTTCGTCGTCTGCCGCTGTTGTGGGACCTGTTAGGACCTCTCGAAAATGTCGTCTTTGTGGTGCGACTGGACACACGCGACGTCGATGTGATCAACGGTTTCCTATTCCACCCTCAGCGGATGATGAAAATGATGGTAATGATTTACAATGAATATATTGTTTCAAATGTTCATTTATTATTTTCTTCGCTTATTTTCTTCTTATATGTATTGTATTGGAGAACTTTGAACATGATGGTTGGTATGTAATGCAAATGTTATGAAACCCGGATAATCAAAAGAGGTATTTTTGTAAACAAAAGTTTTAGTTAAAAATTACTATAAGCACTTGCTGAGCTTTCATAGTTTATAGTTGACTTATTTTGTTTTAAAAACCGCCTCAGGTGTTGGCGTGGGTGATGGAGAAGGGATAGCTCCTCCAGAAGTATAGGTTGGCGTGACACAACAATTCTGCCATATAATTCATATTTTGCATATTTTGTAGCTTAAAGAAAAAGGATCGTAAATCGATTCTTTTGAGTTGTGACTGAGTGGTTCATGAAGTTAAAGTTTAGTTTTTAAACCATTGTGGAAGGTTGTGAATGAATTGCTTTTTAAATTCATGTTTTTGTTTTTGATGAAATAGATAAAAGATTGGAAATCTGATTTAATATGCTTGTTTGTGGTAAAGAAGTTGAGTGATGATTGAGAAATATTTTAGAAGTGTGAATTTCTCTTTTACAGGTTTTGGAAATGTCAAAAATGCAGCTGTTATGCTGCTGGATTTTAGTTTGAAAAAAAGTGAGATTTGGATTTTAAAATGAAAAAGAAATTTTAGTCTAAATTTATTCCTTTGATTTCAATGAATAAATTGTATTTTATGAAATATTAGTCTAAATTTGAATATTGCCTTAAAGTATTTTTTGGAAGTTTTGGATATTAGAAGGGAAAAATTCAATTAAAAGGGTGGGATAAAAATCATTTAACAAAACCGGGTTAAAATACCCCTCATAACCCGGAACCGGGTTAAATGGGGCATTATAACCCGCAACCGGGTTATAATGCCCATTATAACTCATTTGATATATCTTTTAGTATTTTTAGTGTTTTTGTTTTTTTTTTGTGTGTTCAAAGGCTCCAAATTATGTTCAAATGTCTTTGATTTCATCAATTTAACTTAATTGGACATATAACTTATAAAATTTAGTGAAATCATCACATTATAATATAATGAGGTTTAATATTACTATATAAGGGATTGTACAATATTCCTTTGATTTCAATGAATACATTGTATTGTACGAAATGTTAGTCTAAATTTGAATATTACCTTAAAGTATTTTTTGGAAGTTTTGGATATTAGAAGGGAAAAATTCAATTAAAAGGATGGGATAAAAAACATTTAACAACAAAACCGGGTTAAAATACCCCTCATAACCCGGAACCGGGTTAAATGGGGCATTATAACCCAAAACCGGGTTATAATGCCCATTATAACCCGGTTCCGGGTTACATTGGGCATTATAACCCGAAACCGGGTTATAATGGCCCTTATAACCCGAAACCGGGTTATAAGGGCCATTATAACCCGGTTCAGGTTATAATGCCCCTCATAACCCGGAACCGGGTTAAATGGGGCATTATAACCCGGTTTCGGGTTATAATGCCCATTATAACCCATTTGATATATCTTTTAGTATTTTTGGTGTTTTTGTTTTTTTTTTTGTGTGTTCAAAGGCTCCAAATTATGTTCAAATGTCTTTGATTTCATCAATTTAACTTAATTGGACATATAACTTATAAAATTTAGTGAAATCATCACATTATAATATAATGAGGTTTAATATTACTATATAAGGGATTGTACAATATTTCTTTGATTTCAATGAATACATTGTATTGTACGAAATGAAATGATAATTAATCAATGAAATGATAATTATTAAGTGATTCCATTAATCAAATAAAAATTTCAATCAATCATTCGTATTAAATGCTTCCATTAATTCAAACACTCAAAATTAAAAATTAGGAATCCATTAATCAATGAAATTATAATTATTAAGTGATTCCATTAATCAAATAAAAATTTCAATCAATCATTTTTATTATTCACTTTTTATTAAGTGCTTCAATTAATTCAAAAACTCAAAATCAAAAATTAAGTGATAATTAATAAATGAAATGATATTTATTAAGTGATTCCTCTTGTGGAGTAGTTCAAGATTACATGTTTTTTTAAGGAAAAAATGATTGTTTATAAAATTTGAAATCAATTATTAAACATAAATTTGATTAGTTATATGTCCAATTAATTTAAATTGATGAAATCAAAGACATTTGAACATAATTTGGAGCCCTTGAACACGCAAAAAAAAACAAAAACACCAAAAATACTAAAAGAAATATCAAATGGGTTATAATGGACATTATAACCCGCAACCGGGTTATAATGCCCCATTTAACCCGGTTTCGGGTTAAATGGGCCCTTATAACCCGAAACCGGGTTATAATGGCCCTTATAACCCGGTTTCGGGTTATAAGGGCCATTATAACCCGGTTTCGGGTTAAACGGCCCATTTAACCCGAAACCGGGTTATACGGGTCATTATAACCCGGTTCCGGGTTATAAGGCCCCATTTAACCCGGTTCGGGTTATAATGCCCATTATAACCCATTTGAAATTTCTTTTAGTATTTTTGGTGTTTTTGTTTTTTTTTGTGTGTTCAAAGGCTCCAAATTATGTTCAAATGTCTTTGATTTCATCAATTTAAATTAATTGGACATATAACTAATCAAATTTATGTTTAATAATTGATTTCAAATTTTATAAACAATCATTTTTTCCTTAAAAAAACATGTAATCTTGAACTACTCCACAAGAGGAATCACTTAATAAATATCATTTCATTTATTAATTATCACTTAATTTTTGATTTTGAGTTTTTGAATTAATTGAAGCACTTAATAAAAAGTGAATAATAAAAATGATTGATTGAAATTTTTATTTGATTAATGGAATCACTTAATAATTATAATTTCATTGATTAATGGATTCCTAATTTTTAATTTTGAGTGTTTGAATTAATGGAAGCATTTAATACGAATGATTGATTGAAATTTTTATTTGATTAATGGAATCACTTAATAATTATCATTTCATTGATTAATTATCACTTAATTGTTATTAACTTGTTAAGTATTTTATTATTGGTTTCCAATGCATAATAATCTAAATGATTGATTGAAATTACATCAATTTATTTATATTTTATACAAATGATAATAATCATTCAAACACAACATTTCCCTTTTCATCTAATATCCACCGTCCATAATCATCAATTACATATTGTGCTGTGGAATACGTATATATATCATATGCCATATCCTTCCTTATTCTAATGGCATCCTCCTTCGTTTGGTGCGACTTCCATTCATGATCCAGAGACTTGATAAGATCGTGGATAAACATCGCACAATACGCTCCACAACTGTTGCTGCATAAATAGGAAGACATGTTAGATGATTATTAAAAGTGAATAATATTCGGACTATATTTTAAACAAAAGTGACATCTACCCGTCAACTTGCTGAGGTACATTTTCCATATTGACACGTGCCACGTCCCATCTATTTTCCACAGGTGGTGTAGGTCCTTCGCTTTGCTCATAAAATCCAAGCGACCGTAAGATGACCGGCATAAAAAATGCAAGCGGCTGCAAGACCTGCCTCCATTGCTCAAAGTTTACTGCTTGCATAGAATCATACACCACTATCTTCTCCTCCCTCAGACACACCTTACAAACGACCCAATGCATCTGAGATAAACAACAAGGGAGTAGCACCTACATTTTCAAAACGTTAATCGTATAAGACCAATGTGAAGGATAAATTAAATAAAAATTAATAATATACACATAATGCAAAAATTATTAATTCTCCAATCAAACTTACATTTTCTGCAGATTTCCAAGATATTTTACTGTCAGCCAGGCCGATAGCACAACTCTGCCAGGAATTCGGGACAACAGCTGTCAACGGATCAAACTCTTTATTCAATGCGGTGTATTCAGCATTGAAAACGCGCACTATATCCGCCTGTAATCATTAAAATTAAACATGTTATTTTCAAATAAATTAAATTAATTAAATAAACACGATCTCAACCTATATCAATTAAAATGTAAATACTTACAAAAAAGTTTGTCCCGTGGACTGCGTATCTACAATCAGTTGCCTCGTCCCACCACCCGCCAACTTTTGCTTTTTTCCTAAGGCAACTCAAATACGCATCAATATGAATGCCCGTCAACCACTCATTCATATTTTCGATACTACGAAGCATATCCGGGGTGCATGGCACCGGATATCCATCAATAGTGCGCCTAAAAAAAAAAAAAAATTTAGATTATATTTTAATACATTAGTAATCAAATTAAGATAATATAATATTATTTTTTATTCATACCGGAGATTCAAAGAAGCAGCTTTGTACTCCGTGTAGACATCGGGTACAGTCTTCGCCACCTGCTCTGCCATATCCTCCATCACCCGCTCCACCACTTTCTTTGATTCTTTCTTTTTCTTTTTCGGGGGTATGGGATCCGTGTATGGCGTCCTACAAGATGCTGATGGTTTAATTTTTCGCTTGCATCGCTCATGGATAAGCCCTCCCTGTAATTTAAAGCAACTCACAATTGTAAATTAGATTTTTAAACTTAATACGTAAGATTATAACGTAAAATAAATACAAAATATACCTGAACATCACCGATGTCTATCTCTCTCACCGAGTCATGGATGTGATGATCTCTCTCAGCTCCTGAGTCATGCATATGGATAGTCGGGTCCTGATCAGCAATGCTATGATCCCTCCCTAATCCAGAGTCATGGATAGGGTCAGCAATATGAGGATCCCTCACTGATCCTGAAGCATGGACATGCAGGTCATGATCCTGGTCCCGAATAGAGCTCTCAGCAGCATCATCATCCATACGCCCACTAATCTGTAAGTGGTCTTCAACTCTTTGCAATCTCTTATCCAGTTTTTCCAACATCCTGTTCTGTGATTGCTGCAACCCGACTATATGCTCCAATAGCTTCAGTATCTTGCCCACATTTGTCTGCTGAGGCACCTACATAAATAAAAAATATATAATTGTATATAATTTAAACAAAATGTAAAATATAAATAAAAAACATTTAAATTATATGTTTATATATAAATGATATAAATTATTATATACACCTAATGTAAAATATAAATCAAATATTAATTATTTTTATATTTAATAAAAATTTATATCATTTATATATAAATATAAAAACTATATATTTATATATAAATGATATAAATTATTATATACACCTAATGTAAAATATAAATTATTTTTATATTTATATCATTTATATATAAATTTAAAAACTATATATTTATATATAAATGATATAAATTATTATATACACCTAATGTAAAATATAAATTATTTTTATATTTATATCATTTATATATAAATTTAAAAACTATATATTTATATATAAATGATATAAATTATTATATACACCTAATGTAAAATATAAATTATTTTTATATTTATATCATTTATATATAAATTTAAAAACTATATATTTATATATAAATGATATAAATTATTATATACACCTAATGTAAAATATAAATTATTTTTATATTTATATCATTTATATATAAATTTAAAAACTATATATTTATATATAAATGATATAAATTATTATATACACCTAATGTAAAATATAAATCAAATATAAATTATTTAAAATCAAATTCATACTCGAGGGTGAGATGGTCTAACGGGCGAACTGCTCCCCGGCCGTATATCATGCACACTTTTCGTTCTCGGCTCCCTCTCTTCATCCTTATCCTCTCCCTCCTCCTCCTCCTTCTCTTTCTCCTCCTCCTCCTCCCTATTTAACATATTCTCACTCACTGTCTGCTCATCATCATCATCACCCTCATCATCTTCACCCCCTCCACCGCCACTTTTCCACACTTTCTCTCCAACCAAATGCTTGGCGTTGAAGGACCTCCAATAATCCATCTCTCTCTCATCATCAGTGGGCACAAGAATCTTCTTCGATGCAATACACTACAATACATGTATATAAATATAGTTAGCATAAAAAACGCAAAGGTAGTAAACAAATTAAAAAAATTGAGATTAATGTAGACACTTACAAAGTGAAGCTCATTCCTCCAATTATTTGCATCCTTTCTAATCCGCTTATTACAATGCCAATTCCTAAACCTTGGCAAATCCACATCGCCTGGTATTCTGTTCCCTACTTTATTGTCTAAGTATAGGGAACATTTCAACAAGCCACCACTGTAATGCATATTAAACAAAAAGAAATATATATCATTACAATATAAAAATAAATATATATTTAAACAATTTTTTGTTAATTAAATTTGTGAAAGTTTAAAAAGCCAACAAACAAAAAAAAAGTGTTGCTTTGACATGGTGGGTAAGTTAAATTGAATGCCTAATTTTTTTTCCAACTTTTTAGTTAATTAATTTGTTTAACATGAATAATATTATTGATTTTTCTTGTTTAATATTTTAATTATAAAATACATTAAAGTTTGACATTGGTGTAATATTTTAACAATGTTTAAGAGTGATATTTAATTAGCACTTCCTCTCACATAACAAAAGTGTTTGCGCATTTTCATTCTCTTAATGGTGACTTTTTAAAAATTCTACTAAATACATTTTTTTAAACTTTATTTGAGTAATTCATTTCGAAATAAATTATTGAACTAATGTTTTAGTTATGCAAACAAATTAAGAACCATGAATAAATATATATTTAAACAATTTTCATTCATAATAATAATGAGCATATAGTAAGTGTTGTACCTGAAATGCCCAAACAAATCCGTATAGATTAACCGTCCGTCCGTGGATAAGGCGTTCCTCAGTAATCACCTGTCTGAGGTGATGGAGAAGTATACTATATGCCAATGTACCCCACGGGAACGCATTCCACACTTCTACATCCTCTATCATGACCCACAACGCCTTATCCACCCCTTGACGCTCATCTAAACCATAAAATAACTGGAAAGCTATGACTAAATTAGCCAACTTCAAAGTGTCATCAACATCTAAATTCGCCCGTGACTTGATCATTAGTACAATAGCTTTCACTGATGGTGGACTTCCTTTGAACAATCTCCACAAAAGACTTTTTTTATCATTTTGTCGTGCCTTTATCGTATTTACATCGATTCGCCCGAATTGCAGCCCTGTTACCAATAAAAATTCCTGCTTTCCAAATCTATATGGTCGCCCTCCAATTTCAAACCACATCTCATCAGGGCTAGCACGAGGGATTTCTAACTCCCTAGCAAGAATAGTTGCAATCAAAGGGCAAACCAACAACTGATTATGAGAAATTTCCATAAAATGTCTAAATGGAGTCATGCCCAAAAATTGCTTCAGGAGTTCTTTTTTTTCAAGAGCTGCTTTTAGACCAGCAATCTCTTTGAAGCTGCAATGTGTACTCAATGACATATCATCGGGAATAACCTGTGAACTCCATTTATAAAGGACCTGCATCTATACAAAACAAAAAAAAATAATTGTAATAACATTAATTTAATTGACTATTTACTTTAAAATAACACTTAATTATTATTTTTTTGTCCTCTTTTCATTAATTTATAAATCTAATTTTAATTAACAAATTAAATTAACATATTACTATTACATTAAATCAAATTCAAAATTTAATTAATTAATTCTTCTTATTTTTTATATTTCATTTACTTATTTTTATTTTTGTTAATTTTAATTTTTATTAATCACATTTATTTCATATTTTTATTTTAATTATTGGAATAATAGATTACATTTCATTTATTTCTAACTTTATTAAATTTTATAATTTATTTAACTTATTTCAAAAACCAATAATAATATATTTATTAAATAAAAAAAAAAAAAACCTGGGTTTAATTGTGTATTAAACCCGGAACCGGGTTTAATGGATGGATTAAACCCGGAACCGGGTTTAATGCATTTTAATGGATGCATTAAACCCGGTTCCGGGTTTAATCCATCCATTAAACCCGGTTTTTACCCAAAACCGGGTTTAATGCTTCAATTTAACCCGGTTTTGCACAAAACCGGGTTAAATGGATGCATTAAACCCGGTTTTGTGCAAAACCCAACCTCATTGTCTTCTTCACAAACCCAAACCTCCATTTTCATGTGTTATCCACCAAAATCCAACCAAAACTAATCTAATCTAATCATACTAAACTAATCCAACATCCATAACACAAACAAACTAAATCAACACTCAAAAATTTCACATATAGAACTCAAACTATCAAATGCTTACCGTCGTTAATGGAGGCTGGTTGGAGGAGGTCGGCGAGCGGTCGTGCGTGGCGTCGGTGGGCGTCGGCGTGGCCGTCAAGGTTGCAGGTCGGCGTGGGCGGTCGGGCGTGGGCGTGGCCGTGGGCGTGGGCCGTGGGCGTGGGCGGTCGGGCGTGGGCGTGGGCGTCGCCTTGGGCTGTCGGCCGATCGGCAAGGTTGCAGGTCGGGCGTGGCGCTCGGCGGCGGTCGGCGGTCGGCGGTCTGCTGAAACCGGGTTGCGATGTTGCTTTGAAACCGGTTGATTTTGCTTTGGATGATTTTGCTTTGGATTTGTTTGGTTGACCAGTTGGTGTGGTTTGATTTGTTGTTGTGCCATTTCAATAGATGGGGGTAGTTTTGTAATTTCGTGTTGATTTTTTGTTTTGAATTTTAGAAAAACAAGAGTGGTGTATGGTTAGGGGTAAAATGGGTAAATTGGGTATAGGAAGATATTAGTTTGTTTGAGAGGTTAAAATTGAATTGTTATAATTTGGTGGCCATTTATGATTTTCCAGTTTTGTGATTTGGTATATTTGGTATTTTTCACTAAAATAAAACCACCAAAAAAAATAATGGAATCGATGTTTCTTTTTACAATTATCCACACAGCCTTAGCAACATGGATGATTCAATCAACCCAAATCCTGTGGTCTTTTTTATTTTTCAATTACCAACATATTCTTCCACGTAAGTGAACGCATAATTGAGTTGGACCGGATATAATAATTAATATAATAAGGCTAATTAATAATATATATAGTAATAAAAAAATAAATGACCTCTCAATCAAATCGTGCCAACTATGAGTTACTAATACAAGATATACACATCCTCCTACATGTCCAACACCACCGCCTCCATCCATTTGCTGCCTCGTCCACTGCAAATCATAGAAAAGAAAGACAGAGAGAGGATAAAAAGAAAAATGTCAGTACACCAAAGGACAGCATATGAAACCGAAAGAGACAGCTTTTAAGTGTTCGGTAAATTTATTTCAGCTTAGTTTTTTCTAGTATTAAAGATTAGTATAATTTACGAATAACGGTAGGTTTAAAAATTCAATTTTTTATATTGATGTAAATTTTAATATTTGAACTCATTTTAACGTATTTTTTTTCTTAATTTTACAATTTGTTATAAAATTGTTTATTACTTTTCAAGTAAAATTTGTTTTGCTTTGTTTTCAAAAAAAAAAAAAAAATTGTTTTGGTTTTGAAAAGGTAGAAAAATCTGTTTAGGAAAATGTTCAGAATAGATATGATATCATGTTATTGATATTTAAAAAATATAAATAAATTTATTAATATTTAAATATAAATAAATACAAATTAATTAATTAATATATAAAAAAGAAGAAAAAAAAATCAACACCGGACTGACACCGACGTCAGAGTAGGCGCAGGCGGAGGTGAACAAGAAGTCCCAGCTTTCCATATATCCGCCTTTTTCAACATAAAATAAAACCACCAAAAAATATAATGGAATTGATGTTTCTTTCACAATTATCCACACAGCCATAGCATCATGGATGACTCAATCAACCCAAACCCTGTGGTCTCTTTTATTTTTCAATTACCATCTTCTTCTACGTAAGTCAACACAAAAGTAAGTTTGACCGGATATTTTTATTTTATTAACGAATAACGGTGCCAGTGACCATCGATTATATCATTTTTTGTACTTCTTTTTCTATTATTTATTAAACTCAAATTATATATATAGTAACATTAGATTTTCTAAAAATTTTGTTTAAATTTATAATATATGAATTGTCAATATCCTATAAATTATGAGATAATATGATAATTAATAGGATTTTGATAATTCACATATCACATCATTGAATATGAATTTGGATAAAATTTTTGGAAAGTTCAGTATTATATATATACACTATTTTGAAATAGATATTTTTATATTTTTATATTCAAATAGTTTTTAGGGATTCTTTTAGTAATTTTAACTTTAAGATCATTTTTGTAATTTTAAATAGTTTATATAAGTTCATGAAATCACTAGTCATGGCATGTTCATGAAACTGTCATGCCACACAAGCAAGCCTCACATAATGACAAGCCTTGTTTAAACAAGTGTCAGGGCCAGATAAAGCTGTGTACAGAATTCCAGTATTTCGCTGTGGAAAATGTTGAGAATTTTTAATATTTCTTATTGTGTACTTACATATTAAATAACAATTATATTATAGGCT
Source organism: Nephelium lappaceum (assembly GCA_021234005.1). Taxonomy (NCBI): domain Eukaryota; kingdom Viridiplantae; phylum Streptophyta; class Magnoliopsida; order Sapindales; family Sapindaceae; genus Nephelium; species Nephelium lappaceum. The sequence continues at coordinate 15,540,073 of CM038004.1, forward strand.
ATCAATTTCAATAGGGCCAAATAAGTGATCTATTAATTGGGCTCTACAAATATCTATTGGATATGAGCTTAAGTGTGTAGAAATCTAATACTAATAAAATTAGAGTTAATGGGAATCTAATTAGGTTAGTATATAAAAAATATTATAAAGGGTTATGGTCCCCAAGTCAAATCAATAGACGTAATATTTGCTCTCTTTCTCCTTCCCCATTCAAGAAGAAAAATATAGAGTAATCTAAGGAGATTTGGCTGTGGAAGATCCAATCTTTCTCAAGTTTAACAATATGAATTCATCTATGTTTTCTTTACAATAATACTTAATGATTTAATATGAGTTTCTAGATTTTGGTATAGGTTTATGCTTATTAAAGTTATCTCCAACAAGTGGTATTAGGGTCAGCTCATGTTGACTCATTGAGAAATTAATTGATTTGGTTATTGTTCTTGTCATGGAAACATGATAAATATATATATATATATATATATATGTGTGTGTGTGTGTGTGTATAATTGATGTCGGTGACTTTCATGTCTTTTGGTATCTTTTGAAGCAATTGAAGAATAAATAAATATATTTCTTTTTAACAGTAGCCAGAAATCATGAATTCAGTTGGATTATTAAAGCAAGTATATACATATTTTGTTTAATCGGCTAGTTGTCTCACTTTAATTCAATGAGACTTTTTGGATTATTATGAAATTGTTTAAATCACTTTATTGAAAAAGTTGTTGTGAATATCTAGGACTCAGTGAAGTGGTTAAATTTATGTCATATATGTGCATATATACACACTGACACATGATTTAATTTCTAGTGTATCAAGAAAAGTTTTGTTGATTTAATTTCTAGTGTATCAAGAAAAGTTTTGTTGTTTAGTTATTAGAGATAACATTATTTATAAGATTATAGCAATCACTGGCTTGATTTCTTAATACTAATGCCTACATATTTTTGTCAAAGTATTAAAAGATATGATCCGTTCATGATTGTTTTTCAGTTCATTGAGTTTTGTTGATATGTTGCTCATGTACTTTTGGATTGTACATTGGCATTCTATTCAGTTATATATAAATATCAGTCAAAACCAAACATGCATCCTTGAGAATTAAATTGATGGCAATTTTGTTTTGGTTCGGAAATAAAAGTCTGTAAATATTTGTTGTCAAAATAAATTATTGAAATTTATTGCAACAATTATATTATATTGTTTTAGTTCAAAAAAAAAAAATCTGATATTTCAAAATAAATTGAATTGAAATTATATGTTGCCAAAGTAATCTCTATAATGTAAATTTATTTATTTTAAAATATTAAGATAGGTATGTCTATTGTTTATGCAAATAATGACCGGCCTAAAGGAAGGTTGTTATTTGGCCAAATAATAGGTATACTTGTGGTAATAAATATGTGACGATTATTAGGTTTTCCATATGAGCAATAAATCCGTCCAAAGAAAGGTTTATTACTTGACCGAATTAATTATCAATATTTGATTACTGCACGAAGAGTACCACTTACAGTTGATATTTCTGTCCAAAGTTGTCAATGTTGTGCTAGGTATCTTGTTTTAGGGCCCATTATTATAGGAATTATTTAATCATGTCATATATAACTTAATTAATTATTCTTATATTATGATATGATTATTGATTATGAGCTTATATTTAATTTTGTTCTCGATTCAGTTACTACTTCTACTTCAATAATATCTGCCAATATCAATTCTATTCTTGTGCTTAATGACATGAACTTCAAGAATTGGAAAGAGAAGATTATGATTGTTCTCGGTTGCATGGATCTTGACATTGCGCTTCAGGAAGAACGGCATGCAGCTCTTAATGAGAATAGTTCTGCCGATGAAAAGACGAGCATGGAGAAGTAGGACCGTTCTAATCGCATGTGTCTTATGATCATGAAACGTTCCATTCCGGAAACTTTTAGGGGCTCTATGTCCGAAGAGAAAAATGTTAAGCAGTTCCTTTAGAAAATAAAACAACGTTTTGTGAAAAACGAAAAAGTTGAAACAAGTACCCTTTTGGCTAACCTTGTTTCAATGAAATATAAAAGAAAAAGGAACATAAGGGAGTACATCATGGAGATGTCTCATATCGCTTCCAAACTAAAGACACTAAAGTTACAACTGTCTAAGGACTTGCTGGTGCACTTAGTTTTGATTTCTCTTCCTGCACAATATAGTCAGTTTAAAGTGAGTTATAACACTCAAAATGACAAATGGACTCTTAATGAGCTATATCTCACTGTGTGCAAGAAGAAGAAAGATTAAAGCGAGAAGGTCTTGAAAGTGCTCATTTAGCAACTATCTCTAAGGACAAGAAAAGGAAAAGAGGAAAAGAAACTGCAGTTGGGGCATCATAACATAAGGTGCAAAAGAAACAGGATGAGGAGTTTACCTGTTACTTTTGCAAGAAAGTTAGACACATGAAGAAAAAATGTCCAAAATACGTCAATTGGCGTGTCAAGATAGGTGTACTTCTCAATTTGGTTTGTTTTAAAGTTAATTTAGTTTCTGTACCTAAACACACTTGGTGGATAGATTCTGATGCTACTACTCACATAAGTGTGTCTATGCAGGGTTGTCTGTGGAGCCAAAAGCCAAGTGATGCTGAAAGATTCATCTATGTGGGCGATGACAAAACAGTTGCAGTAGAGGCTATAGGAACTTTTAGGTTATTATTAAAGACTGATCAATTTTTGAATTTGGAAGAGACTTATGTGATACCGTCATTTAGACAGAATTTGGTTTCAGTTTCGATTTTGGATAAATTTTGTTATTTTTGTTCATTTGGAAATAATAAATTTAGTATTTTTCAAGATTGAAATCTTATTGGTACTGGTTCTTTATCTTTGTGTGATAACCTATATTTGTTGGATACAATTGCCTCAATTAATGAAACTTTGCATATAAATTCACGAGGTACAAAACGAAAATTAACTGACAGAGATTTCGTAACACTATGACACAAGCATTTAGGTCATATATCTAAACAGAGAATTCAACGACTTGTGTCTGACGAAATTCTTGATCCCCTTAATTTAATAGATTTTCAAGTCTGTATTGAATATATAAAGGGGAAACAGACAAACATTACGAGATTATGTGCCAATAGGTGTTCTGATGTCTTAGAACTAATACATACTGATATTTGTAGACCATTTCCTACAGCTTCTTGGAATGGTTAACAATATTTTATTACGTTCATAGACGATTATTCAAGATATGGGTACCTATATTTAATACATGAGAAGTCTCAATTCCTGGATGTATTTAAGGCCTTTAAAGCTGAAGTTGAAAATCAACTTGACAAGAAAATTAAAGCTGTCAAATCTGACCATGGTGGTGAATACTATGGTAGATATGATGGATCCGGTGAACAACGTCCAGGACCTTTTGCAAAATTCCTAGAGGAATGCGGCATCGTCTGACAATACACAATGCCAAGTAAACCTGGCATGAATGGTCTTGCTGAGAGACGAAATAGAATGCTTAAGGACATGGCAAAAAGAATGATAAATCATTCTTCTTTACTAGAATCTCTTTGGGGAGAAACACTAAAGACTACAGTATATATCCTCAACAGGGTTCCAAGCAAAGCGGTAGCTAAAACCCCTTATGAATTATGGACAGACAAGAAGCCTAGTATTAAGCATTTACACGTATGGGGTTGTCCAGCTGAGGTAAGGTCTTACAGGCCAAATGAAAAGAAACTGGACTCAAGAACTGTAAGTTACTACTTTATTGGGTACTCTGAATGGTCAAGGGGTTTTAAGTTCTACGATCCCATTATTAGAACATTTTTTGAAACAGAAAATGCAAGATTTATTGAGGAAGTTGAGTTTGTGGGGGGAGATAAGGTTAAAGACATTGTCTTTGAAGATGAATTTATTTCTCCTCCTGCTATTGCTATTGATAATGATCAGACTTTTATTCCTAACATTATTCCAAATGCAAATCCGGAATATCAAGACAATATAGAAGAGCTCCCTGTGCAAAATGAAGAAATTATACCTGTAGTGCAAACTCAACAACCTCAAGAGAATATGTCATTAAGACGATCCACTAGAGAAAAGAGAAATGCGGTTCCGGATGATTATATCGTTTTTCTCTAAGAACATGAGGTTGATATAGGAGTGGTGGAAGATGATCCAATCAACTTCCATCAAGCCAAACAAAGTTCTAATTCTTAAAAGTGGATTAATGCCATGAATGATGAGATGAAATCCACGAAGGACAATAACGTTTGGGATCTCGTTGAATTGCCTGAAGGTGCGAAACCCATTGGTTGCAAATGAATATTTAAGACCAAACGGGATTCAAAAGGCAATGTTGAGAGATATAAAGCTCGTTTAGTTGCTAAGGGCTTCACTCAAAAGGAAGACATTGATTACAAAGAGATTTTTTTTTTCCGGTTTCAACGAAAGACTCTTTCAGGATCATAATGACACTTGTGGCTCATTTTAATTTGGAGCTACATCAGATGGATGTAAAGACAGCGTTTCTCAATGGTGATATTGATAAAACAATATATATGATGCAACCAGAAAACTTTGTATTCGATGACCTAAAGAAAATTGTTTACAAACTAAAGAAATTCATCTATGGTTTCAAACAGGCTTCCCGTCAATGGTATCACAAATTTCATCAAGTTATTATCTCATATAGGTTTGAGGCAAATAAGGTTGAAGATTATGTATATTATAAGTTCAGTAGGAGTAAGTACATATTTCTGGTGTTATATGTCGATGACATACTGCTTGTTAGCAGTGATATAGGCTTATTGCACGAAACCAAAAGATTTCTGACAAAGAATTTTGAGATGAAAGATCTTGGGGACGCCTCCTTTGTATTAGGCATACGGATACATCGAGATCGAACTCGAGATATCATTGGGTTATCACAAAAGAGCTAAAGGAGACAAGTTCATTCTCAGTTAATGCCCCAAGAATAAGTTGGAATAGAAAGAAATGCAAAAGATTCCTTATGCGTCAGCTGTAGGAAGTCTAATATATGCTCAAGTATGCACGCATCCGGATATTATGTTCATAGTGGGAATGTTAGACAGATATTTGAGTAACCTAGGGATGGATCATTGGAAAGCAGTCAAACGAGTTATGCGTTATTTATAGAGAACAAAAGATCACATGCTCACTTATCGGAGATTAGATCATTTAGAGATCATTGGATATTCTGATTCCGATTTTGCTGGATGCTAAGACAGTAAAAGATCCACGTTAGGTTATATTTACCTGCTAGTTAGAGAATCTATTTCTTAGAAGAGTGCTAAGCAAACACTCATAGCTTCTTCTATTATGACAACTGAGTTCATAACCTGTTTTGAGGCATCCAATCATGGAATATGGATACGAAATTTTGTCACGGGGCTACGAGTTGTGGATAGTATAGAAAGACCATTAAAGATATATTGTGACAATAATTCGACTGTGCTATATTATAATAACAACAGAAGCTCTACGAAGTCGAAGCACATAGACATCAAGTTTCTCGTTGTTAAAGAAAGAGTTCAGAGTAATCAGGTGGCTATAGAACATATTGGGACAAACTGCATGATTGCGGATCCGCTTACTAAAGGATTACCACCCAAGGTCTTTCATGAGCACACTGCTCATATGGGTATTGTTTTAGTTGATGATGTGCATGTTTAGTGGGAGTTGGTATTTTATGTTCTTTGTTACGGATATATTTATTTTCTGCTGAATAAAATATATAGTTTATTTATAAATTCTGAATGTTATTTGTATTTGATCTCACTAAAGATTAAAGTAGGACCAGTTAAAAATAGGCATGTTTAAGATCACATTACATGTAATTTCTATGCTACACATCCATATTCGATCTATGCCATTGAATATATTGGTATGGTGACCATTGATGGATCTAGTTACGAATATATGTAACAAATGTCACTTTGATCTCATACTAATATAGTAGATGGACCATATTGTAACTAAGGAGATATTTCAGAACATATAGTTTTTCAGCGCGCACTCAATACTATAGATAATATAATTGTTTCAGGAAACATATGTAGCCCAAGTGGAAGATTATTGGGAATTTTTAATATTTCTTATTGTGGGCTTACATATTAAATAACAATTATATTATAGGCTATCAATTTTAATAGGGCCAAATAAGTGATATATTAATAGGGCCAAATAAGTGATATATTAATTGGGCCAAATAAGTGATATATTAATTGAGCTCTACAAATATCCATTGAGTATGGGTTTAAGTGTGTAGAAACCTAATACTAATAAAATTAGGGTTAATGGGAACCTAATTAGGTTAGTATATAAAGAATATTATAAAGGGTTATGGTCCCCAAGTCAAATTAATAGACGTAATATTTGCTTTCTTTCTTCTTCCCCATTCAAGAAGAAAAATGTAGAGTAATCTAAAGAGATTTGGTTGTGGAAGACTCAATCATTCTCAAGTTTAATAATATGAATTCAAGTATATTTTCTTTATAATAATACTTAATGATTTAAAATGAGTTTCTAGATTTTGGTATAGGTTTATGCCTATTAAAGTTATCTTCAACAGAAAATGCTTCAAGGTTCAACCCACTATAAGGTTGTTTTGAAAAACTCCACATAATTTATATTTAAATTAAAGTTTCAATGTCATCTTAACACAATATTATTTATTCAACGATAAAATGATTTAAAATTCAGCTAAACATTTCAAAATATGATTCATGTCAAATTTTTATTAAAATTATTATGAAAACATCATTTGTACGTGATGGTTTCAACGTATTTTATCTAAAAAATAAAAAATATTTTTTTATTAAAAATCAATATATTATCATTTAATCTCGTAGTATACCAAATAAAGAATTATATTGTATTTATTTAATCCAATTTGATTAAACCTCATTAATTTAATTCAATAGGAAAACCCAAACAAAACTCACACGATTTGTAAATTCAATTACTAGTTTTCAAATAAAAGTTTAATTAGTATTGATAAGAATATATGATAAGAATAGGTTGATGGTTGAATATAGATTATATGTGACGTTTCTTGAATTGAATGAATGGACGGTGATGTACGAAAAGGATGTGTGGTTTTGCCACTGTTATTAGGGGTGGCAATTTGGAACCCGACACGATGGGTCGACACGAATCCGACACGATAATTACGGGTTAGGGTTGAGCATTAACGGGTTGGGTAAATTAACGGGTCAACCCGTTTAACAGGTTAACTTATCGTGTCGGGTTCGTGTTTCTTTAATCGTGTTACTGGTTGTGAAACGCCCCAATCCGGACCGCCACTAGGCTCCTATCCGAATGGTACGCCCGGGCACCCCAACGAATCCCTCTAAGCCCATCTTGATGGGGAAGAAGGCATCCGAGGAGCGAACCCTCTTAACTTGAAACTTAACTTTAGCGGAAGCAAAATCTTTTAAATCTAAAGTTGAAATGGTTTGGGTTGGTTTGACACTATTCTTTTGGTCAATTTTAAAACTAAAACCGGCAGCATAACGGCTGTAATTTGGATAAACCAAAAACCTGGAAATCAATTTAAACACTTCAAACTATAATCACATCCAACCCAACTTCTCACAAATTCAGTTTATCAACATAATCACAAAGATTTAAAAGCTTCAAAGTCAAAATATAAATATGTACTTTTAAATCTAGTAAGCTTGGTTTTTCAAGCACAAAATAATACTCTTTTACACAATTCAAAAGATATCACTCTTTTGATGCAAAATATACAAAATATATGCAATATAAAACTCAAAATATGCTTAATACATTATTCAATATGCAACTGCCAGTAATTGCGCCCACTTGAATGCGAAAGAGGGAGGCTTCAATCGTCTTCACCCACACGAGTACTTGAGGAGGTTTTTATAAACAATTTGAAGAGTGAGCTATAAAGCTCAGTAAGTGCAATAGTTTATGAACTTAGCTTTTCTTTTCAAAAATTTCCTCCTTAGAAAACTTTTATAAAAGTTTCTATTTCTTAAACATTTAAAACTTAAATCTCATTCAATTGCATAGCATTAATATAAACAATTTATAATAACTTGTAAAGCATAAATCTGAACATGCTTAAAATAACTGAACTTTATAAAAGCACCATTCGTATCCCTAATCTCTGGACCACACGGCGACTTAGCTAAGGCCGCAGGTGTGGTAGGTCACAAGGCGATGTATCTGACATCCACCGCAACCAACTCTCTGAGACCTCTCAGCAACTACGTGCGGAATGCTGCATCGCTAACCGTAGTGCGAGACCATATCCCACAAAGTAGGGGCGACACATTCACTCATAACTCTAACCACACAGTTAGTGACTCAATTCCCCCAACCCTTGCCTTACTCAGTGGGATATACCGTACGGGTCTGAACTCGATAAACTGGTGGGTACTTATGGCCTTTGAAAACTTATTTTTCTCTAATGCTATGCTTACAAATCTTTATTCTTGGTGCACAAGCACAAAAACTTTAACTTGAAAGCTTTAAACTGGAGTCCTTGGACTCGTTTACTTTCTTAGTGCACAAGCACAAAAGCTTTAACTTGAAAGCTTTAAACTTGAGTCCTTGGACTCGTTTACTTTACAAATACAATATATGTATTTAAATACAAGAACTTATACATGCAAAAGCATAAATCTAACTTATCAATGCAAAAGCATAAAATCACTTTAGAAAACTCTTTGAAAGTGCACTCACCTTAAACTTGGGCTTAACTCGGATGAGCTTCAAAAGCCCTCTTGTGATCCTGAGGGATGCTCTTCACCTACACAACACATATATTTTCGTAAATTTACCTTTACGTCAACTTCTGGAAACTCGAAATAATAAAAATTACATAATCGCGCCTAAGTGACCCTTTTTAGGCGTAACTCTCCATTTTTGAGTTCTTAATTTAATCTTCGATTTTTATTAATCCCAATACGCCTAATTAAACTCACTAGGGTCATCCAAACTCTCAACGGACGCCATATGGGCCAATTTACAAAATTGCCCATTAAACTAGTTTAGCGCGCGTTTTGGTTTCTCTCTAAATCTTTGGTTTTCTAAACTCCCAATATGCTTGAATCCACTTATTTTTCAACTCGTTTTCATTCAAAAACAACCAACAAACAAATCATAATGAGATCCATTTTGAATCAACTTAAATCACCAATGAAATCATCAATTTCAAACTTAAATAACTCACCCATTTTTCGTTCGCGTTTACTACGCTTTGGGGTTGATTTTCGGGTTGGTTTGGACTACTTTTGGTGACAGATCTGAGCTGGGTTGGAGCTGATTTTCTTCCTCCTTCCTTCTCCTCTCTTCCTCTCTCTCTTTCCCTCTCACTTCGCCGCGATTCACAGCTGAAATCGTCGCCGTTCTGCTGTCTCTGTCGCGCGGGTGGAGGGCTGTTTTCAAGCTGAAAATCAACTCAGATGCAGTTGAAATGGAGAAGAATCAGCTGGGTTCTGCACGCAGGACTGCAGGTGACTGGACAGCAGCTCGCCACTGCCTTTTTCCTCGCCGATCGGAGCTGATTCGCGGCTGTTCTGCTCGGTTTTCAGCGCTGTTTTCGCGTCACTTCCGCCGACGAGCTGCTCGACTTCGATCTGGCTTTGCAGCGATCGGTCGGCGCTGCTATGACGTCAACCGGAGCTGCTTGGTGGTCGCCGGCGTCACTCCTTCTTCCTTCTTCTCTTCTTCTTCTTTTCTTTCTTCTTTTCTTTCTTCTCCGTCGCGTTTTGCGACTGCTTGGGCTGCTCTGCTTTTATTTGTCTGTGTTCACTTGAAAGTCAACCACCATATTCTTTGGCTTCTAATTTCCTCCTCAAAACTCTCAATAATTTCACTTACGCCCTAGAAAATCTCATTCTCTCCTTAGCTTTTAGCTAAATCCTACTATAACCACAATTTTAAATTTTATTTTCAACTTAGTCCCTTATTTCCTTAAAACTTACTCGATTTCATTTACCATTTTAACTTCCCGTTAAATCTTCAATTGAGTTAAAATCAAATCTTATGAGTTCTCTATGACCTTAAATCTTTCCATAAATCATTTAGGGTCTCAAATAAATACTTAGGGACTATTCCTGAGAAATCCGTACAATATAAAAATAGGGGGTTTACAGGTTGACCCGTTAAGGAGGGTAAATTAGTAATTTTACATTAAAGGGTGTTTATGTAGTTTTACTGATAATATATATATTTTGTATTTTTATGTTTTGAATTGTATTTATGGATAATTGTATTTTTATGTTTCGGATTGTTTTGGATTGTATTTGTAATTGTGGATGATTGTATTTTTATGTTTTGGATTATTTTGGATTGTATTTATAATTTGTGGATGTTTTGGATTATTTTGGATTGTATTTGTAATTTGTGGATGATTATATTTTTAGGTTTTGGATTGTATTTGTGAATGATTGTATTTTTTTTTTTTTTTGAAATATAGATGATTGTATTTTTAGGTTTTGGATTGTATTTGAGTATTTTAATATTATTTTTTATTAGATGTGAATTAAAATTTAAATATATTAAATATGATTGAATTCATAAACGGGTCAACGGATCATAAACGGGTCAGTTAAATGACCCGTTAATAAACGGGTTATCATGTCGTTTTCGTGTCCACCCGTTTATTATCGTGTAGTGTTCATGTCGACTGAATTCAACCCGTTTCCTTATCGTGTTGTGTTCGTGTCGTGTCGTGTCAAAAATTATCATGTCGTATTCGGGTCGTATCCAACCCGACCCGTCAACCCGAATTGCCACCCCTAACTATCATTGCCACTAGTACATCTGCGCATGTACAACTGCATAGATGAGTATGAACCGATACAAATGAGTTTTGATCTATGCTTGGCTTCAAGAATTGTAGTAGGGACTATAAGGTAATGGTGTTTATTTTCATTTCAACTTGAAAATGAGAAATAGATTTTTAAATTTATAAGATTAATTAAAAACGTGTCAAGTCGTTTCTATTAGCTAGTAATTGTTAAAAATAGTACATAGAGAATGAAACCATAAAATTGGATAACAATACTTTGAAATGCAAATTATAGCAAAATTACATAATAATAGTAATACTAATAATAACAATAAACACAATCCATGGCCATTAAAATATTTGATTGTAAAGAGTCTTTATTTAGTAATCTTCTCCCACTGGATATGATATCCAACAAAAAATAACAAATGCAACCGTTACAACAACAAATTAAAAATAAAAATAAAAACCTTTTTATCATTTATATAAAATAATTATAATGATTAATATAATAAAAAGATAAAGAAATTATAAATTAAAAGTAGGTAAATGAAAATGGCAGATATATTATAATTGGCAGAATTATCTTTCAATTATTTAAATTTTATGTATATAATTAAAAACAAACCTCTTTTTTTACATTATTAAAAAAAAAAAAAGTTAAAAAAGCATTTTTTTTTCTAAAGGTTAAAAAATTATTATTATGATATTAATTATTCTGAATTCCAATTAGTTGTCCTGTTTCATTGAATATGAAGTTTTCCTCTCTCTATATATATGTATGTAAGTATGTATGTATGTATAAATGTATTTTAACAAATCAGGTGCAAATGGACATGCTTTGGCATACTAAAGCTGATTGCTAGAAGATATCCCAACTTTGCAGAGATCGGCAATAACGACGGTTAATATCACTTTTTTGACTAGTTCATCAATTTTTATAATTATTGTTATGTGTAGCCATTTGAATCTCTTTGTGCTTTGAGTGGGATTATTCATTTACTATTTTCCTTCATTAAATTGGACTTGAAATTAGTATGTTGTTTCAGTACATAATTACACTGCCTAAACCTGCTCCGAAGATGCTTTGCCATCAATATGCAATATGCTGGTTATACTGGTTAAAATCATCCTAGAGTCTGAACGAAGATCAGTCCAGTTTGAGCAGATTGCTCAATCAATCTAGTTTTGACATCAATTTCCATCACTGTAGTTTGCACAATCAATGTAGCTTTGTCCTTGCTCCATTTGTGCGTGTCACACTTCTGCAGGGACCACATCCTTGTGACTTTAGTAGCAACGGTATTAATTTCCATCGTATGCGTTTTATTTGATATTAAAAAAAAAAAACAGAAAGAAAGAATGATAGAGACAGATACACAAAAACAAGACGTTGAACAAGAGAAATTGCTAATAAGTTACTAAATTGGATGGAAACTAGAAAGAGTTGGAGAGGGAAAATTTCTTCAAAAGAACCTATGTCAAAACTTATATTATTACACCAACAAGACCTGAAGCATTTAGAATATTGTTTTACATATAAATGCCCACTCACTTAAGAGAAAAAGAAAATACATTTCAGTTATGTCCATCCCCTCCTACATGTCCAACACCACCACCTCCATTTGCTGCCTCCTCCACTGCAAATCAAAAAATTAAAAAAATAGAAGTCAGCTTACAAAATCTCCGAATATTAATGTGTATGATAATAATGTGGAAACAAAAGATGGTGAAAATTGAAGGTAACGGTTTTGACCATCATTCATGTCAGGGGGTCCTTTTGAGCAGCACTTGGTGCATGGGCCATGATAGCCTATCCCACAACACGGGTAGCCGCACTTGATCAGAAGCTTTGAATCATATTCCACCTTCGTGTGCTCTGTCAGTACACCAGAAGGTCAGAGGGACGAAAACAGCAGCGTACAAAACCAAAAGATTAGTATAATTGACGAATAACGGAGTTTAAAAAAAAAAAAAAATTCACGAATAGCAGTCGGTTTAAAAATTCAATTTTATAAATTAATGCAAATTTTACAAATGTATTATTTTTTTTTTTCTTAATGTTACAATTTGTTATAAAATTGTTTATTTCTTTTCAAATAAAATTTGTTTTGCTTTGTTTAAAAAAAAAATTGTTTTGCTTTTGAAAAGGTAGAAAAATATGTTTTAAATAGATATGATACCATTCCTATTGGGAGGAGGTGGTTGTAATATAAATAAATACAAATTAATTAATTAATATATAAAAAAGAAAAAGAAAAAAAATTCAACGCCGGAGGTACGGCGACACCGACGTCAGAGTAGGCTCGGCCGGAGGTGGACATAACCCTCCTCCACTCCTGCATCGCCATATGGATCACAGCACCCACATGCATACAATGTAACAGAGCAATGGTAGATCATGGTCTCATATCTCATCTCCGGCTCAAGGTTACTCGAGAGAAGAGTGAGTTTTTTGATAGTTATGTATATATACTAGCCTTTTTTGTCATAATTAATGATGGGTGCCGGTGTTGGTGCTGGTTTTGGGGACGTAGCTACGGTGACGGAAGCATCAGGGCCGCCATAGAAGGTGGCGTGGGCGCTTTGCAACAACAGCCTGGCTGAGTGAGCACCAGGGATTCTTCCGGCCATCATCCACAATAAACTCCAACTGACCAAAGTAAACAGCAGCTTCTTACTCGCCATTGGGCTGCAAATAGAAAGAAAAAGAGAGAGAGAGAGAGAAATGGAGCAGGGAGTGAGAATGTGTGTAGTGTGTAGCAGGGAGGTGTTATATAAGCAGGTTGCATGCCAAGACAGAAAGCAAATAGAAAAACATTAGGTTAAATCCCAACCATCCAAATATATCCGCATATTTCAACGTAAAATAAAACCACCACAATCGCACAGTTTTATTTTTCAACATAACCCAAACCAAACTGGCAAGCACATGGGGGGGCGGGTGGTTTTAGCGGAGCTGTAAAAACTGCACATTGGCGGTTCTATATAGGCGTCCAATGTAATTTACAAGTTGGTGCAACTCTCTTCAAGGCAATTTGGACTTTGCAAGTGGTCAATTAGGGATGGTCTGATGCATCAATTAAGCAAAGAAAAGACCAAGAGCCGTAAAAACTGCACCCGGGTTCAAAAGACGAGGCACCGATCTTCATTGGCATTGTCTCCCACTTCTGTGATCCCACCTTCATTAAACGATCAATTTCTATATATATATATATATAGATTTCGAAAAAAAAAAAAAATTCTATATATATAATATTGTAAAGGAAGCTGTGGTTGGGCCATATATATGTGTGATTTATTTGGTAATAAAATGAAAATACAGAGGTACCTTTCTTAAAAAAAAAAAAAAAAAAAAGGAAAAAAAAAAAAAAAGGAAAGAAAATACAGAGAGCAAACTTTGCTTCTCTTCCACTCGTTCTCTCTCTCCCTTGCCTTAAACTTTATTTAATTTTCTTTGTTTTATAAAAGTATTCTGTTTGTGCAAATATACAACTGATAAGCTGCTTTGCTCTTCTCAATTACGCTCTCTCCCTCTCCCTATTATTTTCAATTTCAATTTGTTTTATTTCTTTAGTTTATAATATCTATTATTTATTCTTACTATTTCTAATGTAATTAACTTCTCATCATTAAATTCTAAAATCTTAAAATTTAAGTTATTGCATTAAAAGTGTTTATGTATTATCATGATTTTATTTGTTTTATATATATTTACATTTATCAATAAATCCTAAAATCTTGAAATTTAAGTTATTGCATTAAAAGTGTTTATGTATTATCATGATTTAATTTGTTTTATATATATTTACATTTTATTTACTTTATAGTTTTACTTTATTTAGAATCAATAGAAATTAAAATTTCAAAAAATTCATAATATGACTTATAATATGCATAAATCAATTCTGATTGTATTATAAATATACTGTTGTTCATTATAAATACTTTTTTTTTGTTGTAAAATTAGATTGAAATTATGTTTTTTAATGAATACATATGATTTGTGTATTATTTAAATTAATAAATTTTAAGTAAATAATACAAAATTATATCTACTTGAGTATTAATAAATTTTCAATGGAAAAACATTGATATTTAATATATTCTTAATTTTCGACATTTTAATTTCTTTATTCATGTGCTCTCCTTAAACAAATTTTCTAAATGTGCCACTGCTTAAATGTGTAGGTTTCCCCCCTCCTTGCGTGGGCTCTCGCCCCTACTTATATGTGGCTTGCCTCATTACATATGAGAGTTACTTTCCGGACAGTGCCCTGAAATCAAATCTCTCTTTATCTCGATTGATCCATGAATTTGTACCAGACATCAAAAAAAATAAAAATAATACTAATGAAATCAATCTTTCTTTCATAATTATCCACACAGCCTTATTTTTCAACATGGAACCCATAGCCAACGCAAACCGTGTGGTCTTCTTTCTTTTTCATTACCAAAAGACGCATCTTTTTCCATGTAAGATTAACACAAGATTAAGTTTGACCGGATATATATTTTTATTTAATTTTATTAATGAATAATGATGCTAGTGACAATCTATTATTATATCTTTTTTTTTATACTTTACCATTTTTTTTTATTAATGATATTATTAACTTAAATTAAAATGACCACAAATTGAGGACAGAAACAGTTAAAAAGATACTATATAAACTAATTTTTTTAGTTTAAAAGATTTAGTTGATTCTAATTCTAAAGCAAGCAGAAATAATATGGACAAATGACTTGTGAAAAGGTTGGCACGCCAGTATCTACCTCATACTATCTTTAGAAAATTATTTTAAATCATTTGGAGAGTCATTCTTTTTCCCTTGTGGTCTTGGCAATGGACTGGACAAGTAAACTTCGGCTCCTTGTGATAATTACTCTGCTTTTGCAGCGCCTTCTTTGGCTTAGCCCATTTTTCATTCCAATAATATTAATTAACATGGCATCTGCTGATGTGAGAATGAATCGAGGTGCTTGCACACTTCTACTATTTGAATTAATTTGTGCTAGAAATGTAGCGTTAGTAATTGAAGACACAAGCCAAGTCATTGAACTACATCTCTCAAGTGGTTCATTCTTGTGCCTTGGCCTGCTATTTTGGAGAAATCAATTATTCAAGCTGGGGCCAATAATCTTTAATGTGTCTTACCAACCATATTGATCCATTATCCATATCCAGGTTACTCTAGGAAAATAATGACATCTTATAGGAAAAATAAAATGATTTGTAACTATATACTTTGCGAAAACAATGTTCTAAAGTTTTAGGTTCTCAAAAAGACATTACTTGTATACGTTCTCTCTAAATTTATAAGTATATTGTGATGTGATAGACATTCACATGGTCTATCTTGCTTTTGAATGTAGGCAAATTCTATTTGTGATGCGCTGCAAGGATGATCCAGTTTGGAGATTCAGATGTTATGGTGCTTTATTGGCTGTGTAACATCAGGTGCTTTGGCTTTCTCATCCACAAAGGAAATTTTTAAAAGGTGCCCCAAACTCGATCCGTGTCTCAAACGGATCACTACTTTCTGCCCCAAATCCAAACTCGATTAAAGGGATTTATCTCGAACCCGATCCGTTGATCCGATTTAGTTTTCAATTAATGATATAATTAATATCAAAAAACAATATAAAAAAAAAAAAAAAACAAAACAAAACAAATTAACTATAATATCTACGATCCTTCTAAAAGGATTTCAAATTCATATAAAAACTATGATAGTTAATAGTCTAAGACTTGGACACCACATAAGAACTCTCTCTAATACAGAGTCACAAATTTAGAAGGTTTTTTATTTTTTATTTTTTATTTTTTATGTTTATATATAGATCAGGCTATCGGATCGGGTCGTGATAAGAAAGCTTGCTCAAACCAGATCTCAAATTTTTTTAGGATTGTCCTAAATCCAACTCATCCTCTAAATGGGTAGTTACTTTTCGTTCTTAACCCGCTCCGGATAGACTAGGTTTGAATAGGATATGTTTGTCCTTGCTAGCAGTTGCTTATATTATAAAATAATTGATTGTGTACTCATAAAGTTGTTTGCTATCGTGATGATAAGTCCTTGTCATTGTTCAATTATTCATAATTGAATGTAGAAGGAAACAACAATTGAATATAGAAGGAAACAACAATTGAAAGATTATGGAAGAGAAAAAAATTAACATGCAACCCGTTTAATAAATCTAGATATTTGACCATCAAACAACCATAATCAATTATAAAGTCAACTATAAAACTACTTCAGCAAAACAAGCCACACAATCCGAACCCCAAAATTCAATAATTAAAAAAAGAAAAAAACAATTAACAACTAACAGATAAGAATCATCCATCATAACTTAAAGATCTCACTTATTTTTAAAACAATTTCAATTCTGACATAAACAGCATAAAATCAAAAAATAAAATAACATCAAAAGCATTTTCAGGACCCACTCTTCTAAATTCCAAATATTTCATAAAGTTGTTTGCTATCGTGATGATAAGTCCTTGTCATTGTTCAATTATTCATAATTGAATGTAGAAGGAAACAACAATTGAATGTAGAATAAAACAACAATTGAATATAGAAGGAAACAACAATTGAATGATTATGGAAGAGAAAAAAATTAACATGCAACCCGTTTAATAAATCTAGATATTTGACCATCAAACAACCATAACCAATTATAAAGTCAACTATAAAACTACTTTAGCAAAACAAGGTACACAATCCGAAGTTCCGAACCCCAAAATTCAATAATTAAAAAAAGAAAAAAACAATTAACAACTAACAGATAATAATCATCCATCATAACTTAAAGATCTCACTTATTTTTAAAACAATTTCAATTCTGACAGAAACAGCATAAAATCAAAAAAATAAAATAACATCAAAAGCATTTTCATAACCCCACTCTTCTAAATTCCAAATATTTCATTTCGTTCCTGTGCCTTTCTCATTAAACGGGTCTACTCTTTGAGCAATCATACACTTGTCAACTGGAGAAAATTTTTGATGACTTTCTAATTAGACTTTGCAATTGCTTCAGACTGGACCATATACTGCCCTTTCCTGCAATAGCTTACAACGGGAATTTCCAGATTATCTTCTCATATATAATTCTTTTGTAACAATCTACTTGGTTCCACATAATAGGGTTGTATTCTACTGGAAATTTCCAGTGCAGATACACTACCACTATGACTCTCCTCTTTAGCTCCCACTCTTGATGTTGAAATCGATCTACGGCTTTGATTAATCCCCACAAACCCACCTCCCTTTGTAAAATCTCACCTTTATCATTCAAACCACCAAAAATACCAAATTGACAACTCTAAAAACTCAATCTCATTATTTTCCCTTAATCGAAACACAGAACAATCAATTAAAAAGAATAAATCAACCCAGTATTAAAAAATATATGTAAAGAGAAATGGATTCAAAATCGAAAATCAAAGTCGAAAATCCAAAATATATATAAAATTAGTTGAATCGGGAAACTAACATGTATATATTGCTGATTAAAATTTTCTTAGTTGTGTAGTTGTATTTAATCACAGTATTATTATACAAATTCTTTATCTATATGTGTCAAATAACCTTTACTGATTTTCACTCGCTACGCACTAGCAGCTTTAGTAATTTTTTTTTTCTTTAATATTACTAATTTTTTCTATGACTACACTAGCAGCATTATACAAATTCTTTAATATATTTTCTATGGCTACACTAGCAGCTACTGATTTTTTCTTTACGCTAGTACAAATTCTTTAATATATAAAAATTAGTATATATTACTAATTTTTTCTATGGCTACACTGGCAGCATTGTACAAATTCTTTAATATATTTTCTATGGCTACACATTTTTTCTTTACCCTAGTACGTACTCATGCCCTATAATTCTTCGTACTAGAGCAAATCAAACTTGAATCGTGATTTTATCGAAAATACAACAATTGAATATGGTAGAAAATGCCGATTGAATATAGAAGAGAAAAATATAAAACATACCTTTAATTCACCATCAAAATAGTACTGTGTGAGCCTATTCCAAGAAATAAAAAAAACATATGAAAAATCTAAAAAATCTTTAAGGGTAAGACAAGATTTCAAATGAGCTTTTTTATTTATATCTAGGGTTTAAAAAATCCATCAAAACCCACTAAAATCCAATTCCTACAAAATCAATAATTTTTTAATACACCTAGACTTATTTAGATTTTTTTAAAGTTTAAATTAAATACATTAAAATTTCATTGAAATTCTTATAAATTTGGATTGAATGCACACAGATTTAATAGACTTCTAAAAAGTCTACATTGAATACATCCAAATTTTGAAAATCATAAGAATTCCAATAAACTCTTAAGTTGAATACACCCCCATTAGTTAGACACCCTAAAATTATTATTTAACCCTCTAAGTATTAAATATATGGAAATTCAACATGTGTCACCCAAATTTTAATGTTAAAATATTTATTATATATTTATTCTTTTAATTTCATTCTAATTACCTTTTGATCTTCACCATCCATTTATGAAATGGATGGTGGAAATCTATCTTCTTTTTCAAGGTTTTATTTTTTGTTTTTCTTAAAATTAAAACAACCATATTAGAATGGTGAAAATCACGCTCCTTTTATTAAATATGACCATAAATTTCTAAAACTCTATAGATAATGAGAGTGAAAAATGAATTCATATTTAAAAAATTTGTAAATCACCAATATATAGGAATTAAAATATGATTTACCTTTCTTATATACTACTTATTGTAGTGCAATGACTCAAATCTAAAATATTTTCAAGTTGGATAAACATTCTTGATCACAAAACCATATTCAACAAACCTTTATTTGTGCTTGGTGAAAAGGCGCACATTTTATTGATAATTGAACTTGGTGACAAGACGAACATTTTATATTTTCAAATTTTAGTTAGAAAACTTGAGTAAAATTTAGTGTCTTTATATTGTTTTAAGTAGTGTTTTATAGTTTATTGGGCCTATCAACGATTTTGGGCTTAAAAGTTGATTTTTAAGCTGATCTTGCAATAATTCCAACAAACGAAGATAAGAATCCGAGGGCTCCCTAGAGCAACATAGATTGAATTGTTTGACTCATAATATATCAAATTAAATCCCCAAATATCTAGTTTCCGTAGCCACAAACAATTTGCAAAACAAACTTTTTTAGAGGAAATTATGACCAAAAGAGTGATTGTTATTAAGTGCTGAAAAGGTCAAGGCTATTTTATATAAATTTCCAATTTAATTTACAAGTTGGTGCAACTCTCTTAAAGGCAATTTGGACTTTTCAAGTGGTCAATTAGGGATGGTTTGATGCATCAATTAGGTCAAGAAAAGATCAAGAGCAGTTAAGGTTATGCGGCAAATCAAAGACATAATTTGGAAATAACTAGGGGCCTTTATGGAACTCAATTTTGAAGCAAATAAACGAGACTCATGCGGCTAACTGAAGACTCATGTGGCTAGTATATTTTTAGACTTAGAACGGCTTCGAACTTGAAGAAGAAAAAGAAGAGAGTTGATCATGAAAGAAGAAGCAAGTTGATTGAAGAACACTGAGGATAGAAGGAGTTCTTGGACTAATTGCTAGCCAACAGTTAAGGATTTCTTATTTATGGTCTTCATCAATTTTGTAACTTTGTTTTCTTCATCAATTTTGTAACTTTGTTTTAGTTTCAAATTCATGATGTTTATTATTAACTAATTCTGTTGTTAAGAATACGATGTAACCTAACATGACAATTTTATGTGTTGATTTGCTTAGTAATAAATTGATTCAAGTTTCTAGTCTTATTTTTTGCTCTTAAATTTATCTTTAATATATGTGCTATGAGTACATGTATGACACAATTATTTTTGAATAAGAATGAAGTTAGAGTAAACACGATACCTGACTTTATTAATGCTCTCTAGAATAGGTGAAATTATATTGATGTAAACACCATATTAGATGGAACTTTGAATGATTATTTGCTTGTATAGAATTCAGAATTTATTGCAACTTGATGACAACCAAACACCATACGATCAATTCTCTCTAACAAACAAACCCTAGAACTTTATCAATTGTTACTTGAATTAATTTATCACATCTATTAGATTGCTATGGTGAAATTGAAGATCCAATATTCACTCTCATTGGTTTTAAATCCTTTAAATTTGTTGCTTAAATCTACTCTTACAATGCTTCACACAAACTTTCACTTTCTTTTGTTAATTTAGTTGCTTCTTTAATTTAGTTTAGATTTTGTTGGACTAAAATCAATTAATTAGACATACTAATTCTCTGAGGAATCGACACTCGTTCTTACTTGCTATACTAGTCCTTACAATTCATATACATGTGAGTATTAAGTAATTTAATTAACTACATTAGAGGATCATTGGGGATCTCCCAAAATAATCAAAATCAAATATTTAAACAAAATCATTTTTTCATTCATGTGTTATAGTTCATGAGATGTATAATTTCATAGCCACTAATTACTATAACAACAATATACACTAGTAGGGTATTGAAAATAAAAAAATCTAAAATAAGTTTTCACATCAACAGAGATTGAACTAACTTAATTCGCTTACGAATCACTGTTTATACTCAAGCAGAAGGCTCCGGTGAATATTCAGATTGAACCTGAATCTGTGGAACTTCCTGAGCAAGGGGGTTTCCTGACCGTACCAATGAGGGAGATTCAGTTCAGCTGGCACTAAGGCTTGAACAATTTCTGGTGGCTTAAACTTGTTGATGAAGTAACTTAGCAATAACCGCGAGTAATCAACTGTCAGAATCAGTGGTGCATTCTTGCTGACTTGGAGAATAATTAATGAAGCAGCCGCTATAAAGATGAGGGCAATGCCACCGGCGACTGCTGCTGTGTTCTTAGCTCCCTCTACGATTGATCCTGTACTTCCCGAACTTACGGTCCTCTTTGCTACATACACTGTAGGTTGGAAATATTGAAGTTATTAGATGTGATGTAGTGATAAAGTGAAAGCGATATACAGTTAAATCGGTGACAAAAATTTGCTCCGAAGGAATGATTTCAGTAATAATAATCGAAACTAACAAATGAGTCTCATATTTTTGTTTATGTAGAGAAAATTCAAGTAAAATTTAGAAATTTAAAATTTACCAAACACGGTAATTTTGAGTTACTTATTAAATCTAAAATAACTTTTCTAAACAAACGATACTGGAAATTCCTACTAAAAGTTAATAAGATCTCAAATACTATCTAAAATGGAAACGAAAAAATAAACTTCGAGAAGTATAGTCTGAAACGGTCAAATTTGAGGGTTTTTTTTTTTTCTTCCCTTAGAATCAATCACATAGGGCTCATATGAGTTTTGTTCCTCCTGTTGAGATGGACGAAACAGCACATTACAAGACAAATTTAACATTGTATGCTTCTCTAGAACTGTCCTACATCACATAGGCTAGAGAGAAATGGAATAAAAGAAATTAAACTCTAGTTACATGTCATTTAACTTTAAAATTTGGACTTCTAGTTAAGATGTAAATACCAACATTAAGCTTCATAGAAGATAGAGGTCATTGTTGTTTCATTGTCATTATATTTGTTTATATTATATTAAATGAAGTTACATAATAAGTAATAGTAAAATGATATAAATATCAAATTATTAATTTTTAGACAATTTTAATTTTAAAAAACAAACAAAATTATTGTATATTTAGAGGTAAAGAAAGAAATAAAATAAATATGTCATTCAAATTTCAGGTTTTAGTCATTATCCAATCTTTAGTCTTCAGATAAAAAAATAAATGACCCTTTAATCTACTGAATCAAATCAACCCAACTATGTTACTTAGAAAAAAAAAAAAATCCCAACCGTGACTCATTAATACAAGTATACACATCCTCCAAGAAAAAAAAAAAAAAGGTAATATATTCCTTGAACATGGATTACAATCTCTACCTAATGCATTTTCTGCCAATATATGATACCTTGAATTTACTGTCGGTATTAAATTATGTTCTATTAGTTGTAAAAACAATGCTAAAATTAAGTCACATCCATATAAAAATTTAGGAAATTTATTGTAAACTCTCTATTTTTATATTGTACGGATTTATCAAGAATAGTCCCTAAGTATTTATTTGAGACCCTAAATGGTTATGGAAAGACTTAAGGTCATAGAGAACTTATAGGGATTGAATTAAGCTAGATTGGAGAATAAACGGAAAGATAAAATGGTGAATGAAATTGAGTAAAATTTTAAGGAAATAAGGGACTAAGTTGAAAATAAAACTTTAAATTGTGATCATAGTAAGATTTAGTTAAACACTAATGAAAGAGAATGAGATTTGTTTAGGGCGCAAGTGGAATTATGGAGAATTTTGGGGAGGAAATTAGAAGCCAAAAAAAGTTGAAAGTTGACTTTCAACAATAAAAACAGAAACAGCCCGCAACTCAGTCGCAAAACGCGACGAAGAAGAAGAAAGAAAGAAGAAGAAGAAAGAAGAAAGAAAGAAGAAGAAGAGAAGAAGAAAGAAGAAGAAGTTGTCGCTGCCGACCAGCCACCGCGCAGAACCAATCGCCGAAGTCGAGCTGTCGTCGCGAAGCTGTCCAATCCGAACCAGCGCTGAAACCGAGTGAAACGCCGGCGAATCAGAGCTGATCGGCGAGGAAGAAGACCGCGGCGAGCTGCCGTCCGATCACCTGCAGTCCCGCGTGCAAAACCCATCCGATTCTCCTCCATTTCAGCTGCATCTGAGCTGGTTTTCAGCTTGAAACCAGCCCTCCACCCGCACGACAGAGACAGCAGAACGGCGGCGATTTCAGCCGTGAATCGCGGCGAAGTGAGAGGAAAGTGAAAGAGAGAAAGAGAGGAGGAAGAAAAGAGGGAGATCCAACCAAACCCAACCCAGATCTGTCAACAAATCAGTCCAGAAATCACCTCAAAATCAGCTCCAAATCGAAGACAACGCGATAAGGAAAAAGGGGTGAGTTATTTAAGTTTGAAACGGACAATTTTGTTGGTGCTTAGGTTGATTCGAAATGGGTTTCGTTATGATTTAATTGTTGGTTGGTTTTGAGTAAAAATGAGTTGAAAAGTTAGTAAATTAAAGCTTATTGAGAGCTTAGGAAATCAAGAAAATATCAAACACGCGTTAAACTAGTTTGAAGGGCAATCCCGTAAATTGACCCTTATGACATCCGTTAAGACTTTGGATGACTCTAATGAGTTTAATTAGGCACGTTGAAGCTACTAAAAGTGAAAGAAAACGGAATTTTGGAGTTTCGGTTAATTATGAATAAAGTAGAGAAGTTTTTAATGAAAAGTATCATTTTTGTGGGTCACTTGAGTTAGAGACTATTTAATGAGTTTCGTAAAGTTCTGTTTAGCCTATTCTAAGTGAGTAAGTGATGTGTAGGTAAAGGGCAAGCTAACGGAATAAATGAAATCTATTGGAGCTCACTTAAGGAAGCTTGAGGACAAGGTGAGTGCCAAACTAATTTTTCAAAGGTTATGTTTGATTCCAATGTTTCAAAATCTTATAAGATTGTTTCCCATTCTAGAAATGGATATAAGTATTGTTATTGATATCATGATTTATATGAAAAAGTGTTGCTTTTATGATTTTACAAGCATAAGCTCTATCTTAAAAGAAGTTTAAGGTTTAAGTTTTAATTGGCAATTAAAAATTATGTTTTATGGGCATTTAAAGGAAAATGAGATTTGAAAGTTTAAGGAAAATTTCTATTGTAAATGTTTAAGTGAATTCGTATATAAGTTTATGATTATTTTAAGTGTGTAAACATTCTATGATGTATTTGCCATTTTAAGTATAAGATAAATGATCATTATTATTGATATTGTTTCTTGTACGGAAAAGTTTATTTTCATGATTCCATAAGTATGAATTTTATATTGAAGTGAAATTTAAGTTTTTCGTCTGATTATCGAATGAGCTACGTTTTATGATTTTGTAAAGACATTTATGATTTCCTAAGTATAAGTTTTATTTATAAAATGACATTTAAAGGTTATGTTTTAAGTTTTTAGCCAATAAGTTGCATTTTATGATTATGCAAACAAAACAAATGAGATTTATGGATTTTAAAGGATAAGTCATTGTGTGCTCTTGCACTTGGAAAAATGATATTTTGAGCTTTATGCACTAAGAAAATGAAATTTGGAGCTTTATGCATTTCTAAGTATGAGTTTTGTGCTTAATGCACTTTGAATTAAGATTTTGTGCTTATTGCAACCCAATAAGAGATATTGTGCTTTTGCACTAAGTAAGAAAAATAAAATAAGTTTTCAAAGGTCATAAGTATACCCACCTTTATAAGTAAGTTTTAGACCCGGCCGGTATATCCCACATTAGTATGGCAAGTCCTGGAGGGATGCGTCACTAACTCAGGGGGGAGTTAAGTCTGTCATGTCGCTTCTACTTTTGTGGGATATTATCTTGTGATTATGGTTAGCGATGTAACATTCCGCACAAAATCACGGGATGTCCTTGTAAGTAAGTAAGTGTCACGGTTGGTGTCTGATAAAAGCGCCACGTGACTCCACGTCGGTTAGCGTTATTACGACTTCCGCGTGGTTGTAAGCATTATGGGGTATGAATGGTGTTTTTCGAAAATTAAGTAAGTATTTTAATTATTGAAAACAAAAGAAAATGTTTAATATGTTTTAAGTATGCTTTACTATCAAATGAAGTTCAGTTTCGAGAAAGGTTTAAGAAAAGAGGAATTCATTTTATACATTTTACAATTTATAAGTTCCTATGAAGTTTTATGAATATATTTAAGTTTTATGGATTCTTCATTTTAAACTATGCCTTGAAATTCATTTAAATTTTATACGTTTACGAATGACAAGTTCTATATGAATTTTTATGTATGGGGAAGTTCAAATGAGATTCAACTCTGTAAGCTTTATATGAATTTTATGCATATACGAGTTGAAATTTCCATACGTATGATTTATATCTTAAATAAGGTTTGGATTTTATAAGTTCTAAGTTAAGTGTTATGTATGTACGAAGTTTTATATATGTATAAGTTCAAAATGATATTTAATTCATACGGCTTATGTGAGTTTTGTGAGCTTATGCAATTATGGTTTTTGTACGTATGTTTTACGATGTGGATAAACATTTACGTTTTAAAAATTTTAAATTATATGGAGTTTTTATATGCAAGTTTTATATGCATTTTAAGGCTCTTATGGGCTTTATAATTTTATAAGTTTTATGTGGGATTTAATGTACATATGTATTTTATGGATTTGCACTCACAAAATTTACGAGAAGTTTTAAGTACGCTTTGAACTTATAAGAAATTTTAAGAAATATAACTGCATTTAAGAAAAGATTTTTAAGGAGGTATTTTTAAGAAATATAACGTGTTAAGTTAAAAAGAAATTAAGCACTCACTGAGCTCCTATAGCTCATTATTTTCTGTTTTTATGTTAAAAACCTTCTCAGGTACGGTCCGTACGGATGTGGGTGACTGAGATGGAAAGACTCATCCAGAAGCGTAAATGGGCAATGACGTGATAGTGTTTATGCATAAATACGTTGCATATTTTGTATTTGAAAAGAATTGTGTGCATATATATATATATATTTTAGGTTATGTATGAGTGGTCCATAATTATTTATGACATGAAAATTCTTTGTTTTAAATTATTGCATAAATTACAAAGTATTTGAATTACGATTTCATGCTTTTGATTTTTACGAAATGAATTTATGATTTGAAATGTATGGTTGTGGAAGAAGTTGGGTTGGAAAAATAGAGGTATATGAAAGTGTATTTTTCCCATGCAGGTATTTTGGAAATATTAAAAACGCAACCGTTATGCTGTCGAAATTTTTATTAAAAAAAAAAAAAATCCAACCCATTCTAATTTTTCTAAGTAAGAAAAGATTTTAAGGGTTCGCTCCACGGATTTCTTTTAGCAAAATTAGTAAGGTTAGGAGGATTCCATTGGGGTGCCAGGCAGGGCCTTCCGGATGTAAGTATGGTAAGATTCGAATTGGGTCCTGTCATTTATCATATAGTGTATTATATTCGCATGAAAAATTGTTATAGATTGATGTTAATTAGTTTGGTTGGACTTTTGAAATTTAAAACTCAATTTGTGATTAGTGTGTATATATATATATATATGATTGGATTAAAATAAATTAAATTTTAATGATAATTTTCTAATATCTAAGTTTTCATTTTATATAATTAATATAACAATTATTTTAGGCTTTCAATTAAAAAAAAATTATTTTATGCAGACATTCATCTTCAATTAGATACCATAATTAAGATAATAAGGCTAATAAATAATATAAGATAGTAATAAAAATTCGAAGTTGGTGCCACCAAACCTATTCTTATATAAAATCAAGAAAAAACCCAATTTCATTCTCTCTCTCTCTATTATTTTATCCGTTTGAGAGCGGCTCCATTAGATATGGGTATTGTTTATATGTATATATATATATATATTGTTTATATATATAAAAGAAAATCCTTTTATAATTCAGTCAACGATTGGGGTCTCAGCATCAATTTATTAAATGTATATAAAAAAGAATAAAATAAAATAAAATAAAATAAAAAAGTGACAGATTTATCCAAATACATGATATGATGACGACGTGGCAGCCTTTGAACCTAAGGTTTGGCTGGATGGATGCCAGTGTGGGGACAAAAGACAGAGATTATAATTTAATTAAATATCTACTGCTATTATCTCCTTACCAGCGAAATATCATAAAAATATTAATTTTTAGGGAAACTCCCAAAAAATCCCTGATATTTGACATATTATTTATTTTTACCATATAGTTTCATTTTTATCTAAAATATCTTTTGACTTTTAGATAAACACCCAAAATACCCCTTGGTAGTATATAAAAAGACGATAATACCCCTAATAGTCACAGAATCCGTTAGGTTGATATGGTTGATCATTTTACTCTAAAGGCAAAAACGAAAATTCAATAAAAATATTAATTAAAATATAAAAAATAAGATATTTTTATTTAAAAATAAGAAAATAAAAATACAAGAATAAACAAAAATTCCTTCCTAGCGCCCTCGCTCTCTCTCCTTTTTTCCTCTTGTCTCTCTCCATCTTCGTTCAGATTTGCAGATGTTCTCGACTGTAGTAGCAGTGAAGACCCTGATTCTAGGTCTCCGATGATGGAGACCCAAACTAGGTCTCTGACGGTACCTCACCTTCCCCTTCGCTCGTCATTGTCGGTTCCTCACGTAGATAACTCCCTCCCTCTCGCTCTCCCCTCTCCGATCCCTTACTTAGACACTCTCCTTCCCTCTCGCTTTCCTCTAACTGTGCCATCTTCTCACTAATGGTTGGCTAGTTGCGATGGCGTACTTCTCCTTGGTTGATTTTGATTTTGGTTAGTAATTGCGTTAATGATTGATGATAATGGTATTAATGATTGACGATTGGATTAATGTGAGAGATGTTTTTTTAGGTTGATGATAAAATGGAAACCTAGGAATGGGTTGATGATAATTAGGTTTTTAGAATGGGTTGAAGGTTGACGATGAAGATGGTTGATAGATCTTTTTTTTTTTTTTTTTTTTTTTCCCCTTTAATTTTTATCAATTTTTTTTTTAATTTTTAATAATTTTTATTTAAAAGATTATTTTATAATTCTCTAATTTGTATGAGTTATTATTACTTTTTCTATGCCGATTGATGAATCATCATTTTTCTTGCCGATTGATCAATCATTGTTTTTCTTTTTGAGGGTTTTGAAAAGGTTAAACAACTTTATGAAATAATATTAATTCAAATTAAAATAGAGGATAAAATAATATTTTTTGAATTAATAAAAGAAAAATAATGATTAATTAATTATTAGGAGAAAAATAATAACAATTTTTATTTTTATTTAAAAAGCTACATCACCTGTTATGTGATTATTAGAAAACCATATTACATCAATATATCACACCAACTCAACGGTGCATAGAAGATTTTTCCTTGCTACAGAGGCTAAGGCATCACCAAGTCGTCGGTGATGATGGATAAAATATTGTTTGGATGTTATTATCGTTTCAACTCTCTTTTTCCAGCAAGATGTTATATACTCTTAACTTAATAGGCGGTGGCAACTGAAGACACCAATTAATTTGTGTATATATATATATATATATTTGAAATATTCAATTTGTGTATTTCATTTTCCCAAGATATCCAAAAAAAAAAAAAAGAAAGAAAACGCCTACCTTCTCTTTGTTCTGGGTGTAGTGAAAGAGTTGCCATTTTTCATTTTCCATTAGCAGGGGTGGGCTGGGTTTTGGGGTGGGAGACAATTTCAGGTTTGGTCCATTAGAAAACAAAAATATTGTTTTTAACAACCATTTTACAAAAATTCGTTTTTAACCTCTCAAACAAACTAATTTTTTCCTATACCCAAGTTACCCAAATTGCCCCTTAGTCAAATATTCTTTCCAAACTCAGATGAAATGTCAACAATACCCTCAAGCCTCCATAACCACTACTCTTCTTCTTTTCCTACGGTTTTAGGCTTCTTCTTTTCCATCCCATTTTCGATTCTCTCATCATTATTGTTTGTGCACCCATTCAACATTTTTGAATCCAAAAAACACACATTCAATCAAGCTTCATTCTCTCTAACAACAACCCTCACATTCAACATTTTTCTCCAAGTTTAAAGGTATGTGATTGTTGTTGGTTGTTTTTGAAATTTTTTGTTGATAATGCTTAGTTGAAAGCCTTAAAAGTGATTTATGGTTGTGATTTTATCATATATAAGTGTGATTTGCAAGAAACTAAAGGAAATCAAAGAGCCCGAAAGTTCTGGTATCGGAACCGGGTTTTATGGGGGTATAAAACCCAGAACCGGGTTTTATGCCCCCATAAAACCCGGTTTCGGGTTTTATGCCCCGACCGGGTTTTATGGGGGCATAAAACCCGAACCGGGTTTTATAATTTTTTTTTTCAATTTTTTTTTTTTGTTGAGGAAGTTTGGTATTGATAGTTAGAGTTATATACGATAAGATTTAATTAGATTTTAATGGATTTGGTTGGTTTTGGCTTGAAAACTCGGTTGCGGGTTTTATTGTATATTAAAACTCGATTTTGTTTATGATTTTATTTATTTAATTTAGCAAATAATATTTAGAAAATATTGAATTAACCTTAAGTAATACAATGTTTGATAATAATTTAATTACATTTGAAATGTTTAATAAATATAGTTTTTTTTTTTTTTTGTTTTTCGTACAAAACAATTGGTTATTGAATACTATGTCGACTTTCATCCAACGTGATACATTATATCAAGGTATATTTTTTGATAGTAAACATGAATTGAATGTGGCTATTGGAAAAAGTGTTCTTAATTCAAGATTTGAACATAAGGTTAGACGTTCGTGCACGGTTCGATATGAGGCCGGGTGCAAGGATTTAACCTGCAACTTTGAGGTCCGTGCAAGATGTAAAAATGGTGGTTCTATGTGGTATGTATACAAGTATGTACCGGAACACACATGTTGTCAGGACGCTTTCGAGGCACATAGGCGAAGTGTGAAGACTGTTGTCATAGCAACATTGTATCAAAAAAATGTGGGACTTGATAGTATTACCCCTTAGGTTTTGATTGCAGATATGTTGGAGCAATATGGTGTGCAGATTATGTACACTAAAGCTTGGAGGTCGTTACAATATGCAAAGAAACTATCATATAGGAAAGCGGATGAGTCATTTCAAGAGCTTCCTCGGTACTTTCATATGTTAAAAGAAACAAACCCTGGTACAGTGACGACAATTAGGACGGATGAAAACAACCGGTTCTTGTATTCATTCGTTGCACTTGGATCCTCAATTGAGGGTTTTCGATCTTACATCAGACCAGTTATTGCTGTTGATGCTACCCATTTAAAAGGTGAATATAAAAGGGTGATTTTTGTAGCTGCAGTCAAAGATGGGGAGGAGATGATTTATCCTATTGCTTTTGGATTTGGCGATGGAGAGTCGGACAGTTCATGGACTTGGTTCTTAAGTAAATTACGAAAGGTTATTGGTGGAACGCATCATTTGCCATCAGATTTGATTATCGTCTCCGATCGTCATAAAAGTATTGCGAATGCAATGAGCATCGTTTTTCCTGAAGTCCCACATGTGTTCTGTTTCTTCCATTTGAAGCAAAACCTAAAGCAACAATGTAGAAAACAAGTAGATGTTTTGGATATGTTTTATGTTGCAGCATATGGTCATGATAGGGAAGAATGTGAAAGATATTTAGAACAAATTCGACGGGTATGTCCAAAATTGTATGAAAAATTGGTTAATATTGGGGTGGCAAAGTGGTCATGTGCATATTCTCCAAAAAGAAGATATGGCATGATGACTACTAACATTGCAGAATCACTCAATAAATGCATGATGAAAGCACGTCAATTGCTAATAACAAGTGCACATGAATTTCTGAGACATATGTTACAGAAATGGTACAACGATAGACGTGTTCATGCTGAGAAACTCAGATCGTCAGTGACCAAAACTGTGGAGGATCATGTCAACTCGATGGCCTATCTGTCAACGAGTGACACGGTATCTGCCATTCAAGAACCAACCAATTTCGGAGTTGCACATGAATCAGGCTATGGGTTTGTTTAGCCTTTTCAGTGGTCATGCAGTTGCAATCGTTGGGACCTAGATCAATTGCCATGTCATCATGCAATTGCTGTTGTCAGGTATCGTTATTGTACTTTGTTATTTTTCATTATTTAATATAATATAGTAACACTCTGCCTTTGTCATACATATCAGGTTCACTGGTGTTCACTATTATACACTTTGTCATGATTATTATAGCAAAGAATGGCTTAAAGCTGCATATGCATGTCCAATCAATCCTGTCCCTGGGCCAAAAGATTGGCATGTTCCTGCGGAAGTAAAAAGTATGATTGTATTACCACCCGAAGGAAAACGACAAGCAGGTAGACCAAAAGAGGCGCGAATTCCTTCAGCTGGAGAAAGTCGTAGGAAGAAAAAATGTGGAAAATGTGGTCAAATGGGACACAACCGGCTTCGTTGCCCTAACCCCCCTACATCAGACATTGGAGGGACGAGTGAAGAAGGTGCTGGGAGCAGCGCTGAAGCTACTGGAGGTGCTACGTCGTCTGCCGCTGTTATGTGACCTATTAGGACCTCCCGAAAATGTCGTCTTTGTGGTGCGACTGGACACACGCGACGTCGATGTGATCAACGGTTTCCTATTCCACCCTTAGCGGATGATGAAAATCGTGGTAATGATTTACAATGAATATATTGTTTCAAATGTTCATTTATTATTTTCTTTGCTTATTTTCTTCTTATATGTATTGTATTGGAGAACTTTGAACATGATGGTTGGTATGTAATGCAAATGTTATGAAACTCGGATAATCAAAAAAGGTATTTTTGTAAACAAAAGTTTTAGTTAAAAATTACTATAAGCACTTGCTGAGCTTTCATAGTTTATAGTTGTCTTATTTTGTTTTAAAAACCTCCTCAGGTGTTGGCGTGGGTGATGGAGAAGGGATAGCTCCTCCAGAAGTATAGGTGGGCGTGACACAACAATGCTGCCATATAATTCATATTTTGCATATTTTGTAGCTTAAAGAAAAAGAATCGTAAATCAATTCTTTTGAGTTGTGACTGAGTGGTTCATGAAGTTAAAGTTTAGTTTTTAAACCATTGTGGAAGGTTGTGAATGAATTGCTTTTTAAATTCATGTTTTTGTTTTTGATGAAATAGATAAAAGATTGGAAATATGATTTAATATGCTTGTCTGTGGTAAAGAAGTTGAGTGGTAATTGAGAAATATTTTAGAAGTGTGAATTT
Source organism: Nephelium lappaceum (assembly GCA_021234005.1). Lineage (NCBI taxonomy): Eukaryota > Viridiplantae > Streptophyta > Magnoliopsida > Sapindales > Sapindaceae > Nephelium > Nephelium lappaceum. The sequence goes on from CM038004.1 coordinate 15,572,749, forward strand.
CCCTTTTACAGGTTTTGGAAATGTCAAAAATGCAGCTGTTATGCTGCTGGATTTTAGTTTGAAAAAAAGTGAGATCACAAACCCATTGTCTTCTTCACAAACCCAAACCTCCATTTTCATGTGTTATCCACCAAAATCCAACCAAAACTAATCTAATCTAATCATACTAAACTAATCCAACATCCATAACACAAACAAACTAAATCAACACTAAAAAATTTCACATATAGAACTCAAACTATCAAATGGAGTTTGTCACTTACCGTCGGTAATGAAGGCAGTGATCACGCTCGTCGGCGGTTGGAGGAGGTCGGCGAAGGTCCGAAATGGTGAGACAAGGCTGGCGATGAGCGGTCGGGCGTGATGGTCGGGCGTGGGCGGTCGGGTGATCGGGCGATCGGCAAGGTTGGAGGAGATCAGAAAGGCTTGGATGGGTGAAGACTCTCGCCGGCGGTTGGAGGACGTCGGCCAAGGTGCGAAACGGAGAGACAAGGCGGCTCGCGGTCGGGCTTGGGCTGTCGGCCGATCGGCAAGGTTGCAGGTCGGGCGTGGGCGGTCTGGCGTGGGCGTGGGCGTGGGCGTGGCCTTGGGTTGTCGACCGATCAGCAAGGTTGGAGGTCGGGCATGGGCACTCGGCGGCGGTCGGCGGTCGGCGGAAACCGGGTTGCGATGTTGATTTGAAACCAGTTGATTTTGCTTTGGATGATTTTGCTTTGGATTTGTTTGGTTGACTGGTTGTTGTGCTTTGGATTTGTTGTTGTTGTGCCATTTCAATAGATGGGGGCAGTTTTGTAATTTCGTGTTGATTTTTCGTTTTGAATTTTAGAAAAACAAGAGTGGTGTATGGTTAGGGGTAAAATGGGTAACTTGGGTATAGGAAGATATTAGTTTGTTTGAGAGGGTAAAATTGAATTTTTATAATTTGGTGGGCATATATGAATTTTCAGTTTTCTGATTTGTTATTTTTGGTATTTTTCACTTGGGGTGGAGGCCACGTGGAGGCGTGTGAGAGGTGGTGAATGTGGGATAAGGGAGATAACTGTGGAGGATCTGAAGATGGGGAATGTGATAGAGAAGCTCAGTTCCATGCTTTCGATCATTAGAGTTGTAAAGTTGCTGCTGTTGGATCAATCTTGGTCAATTCAATGACCAACTGTGGCTCAATTCTAAGGTAATTTATTAATGTTTTTCTCTTTCAAAGTTTTATTCTTGTTTGGACTTTGGATAGCTTTCAGTGATTGCTTGCTCTGTATTTGTGAGAATTTGAACATTTGATGTTTCTTTTATGCTATATAGTATATTGGACTGATTGTTACGTTGTGAGAAACTGATGTAATAATAGATATTTACGGAGTGGAGTTGACGATTGATTGATGGAGTTTTTGATGTTTTGTTGTTCAATTGACTTGCAAAACTGCTGCTGTTGTGCCTTGTAGGTCCAATCCTTCTTAATTTAATGAGCAGCTGTGGCTTAATTCTAAGGTGACCCAGTATTAGTAATGTTGTTCTCTTTGAAAGTTTTGTTCTTGTTTGGACTTGCATAGCTTTCATTGATTGCTCTCCATTTGCGGTCAGAAAAACAATCGACAATTTGAACTTGATGCTTATTTATGCTATGTAGCATACTGGACTTATTGTTACACAGTGAGAAAGTAATATGATAGTTATGAACAGAGAAGAGAAGAATTGGTAATTGACATCCCTTACATTAACTGGAACTGGCGGTTGTTTGATGATATTTGATGGAGTTTTTTATGCTTTATTCTGCTTCTTTTTCTGGTACTCTTAGGATTTTTCATTTTCTTTTACATGTTTAGGAGAAATGGGGAATCTGTCAATGGCGAGGTTATCACATATATGCTAGGTGCAGCTGATGAGGCTCTACATGATGCAAATTGGCTACCCAGTCCAGGAACAGAAAGAATAATAATGGCTTGTTGCATGCAGATACTACGTGGATATGTACAAACCACTTTTTGGTGATAAGTAATTTAATGTGAAAAATTTTCAGGGACTATCGTTTGGTGGGGGTGTAGGAAGTTTCACTGCTATAGTGGATGGAGCACAAATGATTTGTGAAAAGTTTGGTATGTTACTATCTCATGGTATCTGTAGAAAATGTTCCAAATCATTTATAGAGTCATTCTTTTTCTTTCGTTGTCTTGGCTATGGACTAGACGAATAAACTTTGGCATCAAAAGTAACTAAGATGGTTGTGATAACTCTGCCTTTTTAGCTCCGTCGTCGGCTTAGTCCAGTTTTCATTCCAAGAATATTAATTAACATGGCATCTGCTCCTGTGAGCATGAATCCAGGTGCTTGCGTACTTCGACTATTAGAACTAGTATGTGCTACAAATGAAGGTTTAGTAATTGAACACAAAAGCCAAGTCATTGAACTAACTACATCTCTCATGGGGTTCATTCTTGTGTCTTGGCTTGCTATTTTGTAGTAATTAATTGTTCAAGCTGGGGCCAATAATCTTTAATGTCTTACCAACCCATATTGATCCATTATCCATATCCTAGTTACTCTGGAAAAATAATGAGATCTTTTAGGAAAAATAAAATGATTTGTAACTTATACTCTGCAAAAACAATTTCTTAAGTTTTAGTTCTCAAAAAGCCATTACTTTTGTACTTTCTCTCTTAATTTGTATGTAAATGATGATGCGATGAACATTCTCCATTGTATTGTTAAAATAAAGGTATACTATCGCATAGTCTATCTTGCTTTTGAATATAGGGACCCAAATATGGTGCAGTGACTGCTTGTGATACTGGGGCACATTCTAATGGTGATGCTGCAAGGATGATCCAGTTTGAAGATTCAAATGTTATGGTCCTTTGGCCATGTAACATCAGTTGCTTTGGCCTTCTCATACACAAAGGTAAACTTGGTATTTGCAACCAGGTTGATTCTCTTTACTCAGCTAATGGCCTATACCCTTGCACTGCTTAACACAGTAGACATAATTAGACTTTACAGCCTGTGCATGGTAGTTACTAATATGATAAAATTGATTGTGTAATCATGAAGTCGTTTTCCATCATGTTCATTCCTTCTTGTCATCATTCACACAGGAGTAACATAATCTGGAGAGTAAGATAGTAAAAATCAATCCTGATTAAGAGTCTTTTGTGTTAGGGGTAGGGTTTTGTATAGCATCTACCCTTAATTGATTTTCTATCAAGCTTAACATGATTATGCCAAATGATGCCTCCTTTGCATAAGATCTTACGGTCCTGTTAGAAGCACTATTTAAGCAGTGTCTGTGAAGTAATTCTGAAACAGCTGCTGTTGGAGCTAATCAACTTCTAGCAGTACGGTTAGTGCAAAAGCTGGTCCATGAGAGTATGCTTGTTAGAAGCAGTGTTTATATGGTGTCTCTGAGTAATTATTCCATTAGCTACTTGAGGGTCGTTCTCACAGCTTTGGAGTTTGATCTTTATCTATATTCACTTGTGTACATATAGTCATAAATGCAAAATAATCCACAATAATGTAAACTTTCGTGTCTCCAGACAAGCATTGCAGCGAAGAACAGCATGTTTAAGGCCCGTTCAATGTAGTCTTCATGGTATTATATTGATAAATTCTATCCTCTAGCTTGTGTTCATTTCCCTTGTACTTAAATCATTGTATGTTTTAACTCTTATTGTTATTTTTATATTAGGTGATCATTCTCTCCTTCACATTAGTAATCCGCTCTCTCCCTCTCTTGACGTGTTATTTAAGTTATTTTGAATTCCAATTAGCTGTTCTATTTAATTGAATATGAAGTTTCTCTCTCTCTCTCTCTCTCTCTCTCTCTCTCTCTCTCTCTATATGTATATATGTATGTATGTATATATATATATGTATGTATGAATGTAACTTTTTTGACTAGTTCATCAGTTGTTAAAATTATTGTTATGTGTAGTCATTTGAATCCCATTGTGCTTTGAGTGGGATAATAAGCTTACTATTTTCCGTTATTAAATTTGACTTGAACTTAGTTTGTTGTTTCAATACATAATTAAACTGCCCAAACCTGCTCCGAAGATGTTTTGCCGTAAATATGCAATATGCTGTTATACTAGTTAATATCATCCTAGTATTTGAATGAAGATCAATCCAGTTTGAGCAGATTGCACAATCAATGTGGTTTGACATCAATTTTTACAAACAAGCCTAACAGAATATGACTTGTTACTTATGCCCCATTCAAACAATAAGTCATTGTAACAATTATGCTCACTATTCTCTAGCTTTGTCCTTGTGCAGTTTGTGCATGTCACACCTCTGCAGGGACCTCACTGATCTGCCACCATCTACATTTCCAATAGTTCTGATTTAGGAGGTAGGCTTTATATTTCCAGACCTCAAAGTCTCACAGCTCCTACCAAATGACGATCAAGCCACCACTCTGTATTTCCCATCGGTTTCTATGTCTAGTGTAAAGGCCACAAAAGTTTTCTAGTACTCTTGATATGATTTACAATGCAGTTTTAGAATTGCTTGCTGAATTCTGAAAATGTGCGTCAGTTGCTGATTGCTGCTATTACTTGCCTCAAGGTATTCTTGGTTACTATATTGATTATAGTATAAATAATGCTACGCTTTTAAAAAATTTACCTAATTTTTACTCAAATAATGCGACAAGATGATTTATAGTATTCATATTAATTATAGAATGATGTATTGATTAATAACAAAAGTTCACACCACTCATCCATCGCAACTTGGTCCATGCAACAAATAATAGATTGTGCCATGCATACAATACAATGCAACAGCGGAATAATAGATTGTTCCATGTCTCGTCTCCGGCTGCAAGGTTACTTGAGAAAAGAGTGAGATTTTTTTATAGTTATATATATATACACTAACCTTTTTTATCAATTGGCGCCGGTGTTGGAGCCTGTGTTGGAGGTGTAGCTATGGTGACGGTAGCATCAGGCCCGCCATACTCATCATTAGGGATCGGTGCCGTCATTGGCGCTGGTATCAGCGTAGTTATGGTGACGGACGTATCAGGGCCGCCATATTCATCATTAACGATTGACGCCGTCGTTGGAGCCGGTGTTGGAGGCGTAGCTATGGTGACGGAAGCGTCAGGGCGGCCATTGAACGTGGCATGGGTGCTTTGCGACTTCAGCCTGGCTGAGTGAGCACCAGGGATTCTTTTGGCCATCATGATACACTATAAACTCCAACTGAACAAAATAAACAGCAGCTTCTTGTCCGCCATTAGGAAAGAAAAAACAGAGAGAGAGAGATATATAGAGAGGAATGGAGGAGGAGGAGGGAGTAGAGAGAGATATATAGAGAGGAATGGGGGAGGAGGGAGTGAGTAAGTGCGTTGTGTAACTAGGAGCTGTTGAATCTATATACAAGCAAAAGAGAAAAGCAACAGGCCGGACTAACAAAAAAACAAGTTGTACAACACCTGCCCCTATTTTTTTTGGGCAACAAAAAAACAAGTTGTACAACACCTGGCTGTAAACGTACAACCTACGCTATTCTGCCCCTTTCTTTTTTGGGTTGTAAACGTACGCTATTCTGTCCTTTTTTTTTTCGTTGTAAACGTAGGTTATGTGCTTAGGCAAGGTCACTCTTTAGCCCACTTATCTTGGTGTGTGTTTGTATGTACATACATATATGTACATTCTGTTAGCTAAGTCATGAATGAGAACATGTTTATATTGATGTGGTTCTCGTCTCTCTCATTCTCTACACTTCATTTTCTCTTCTTTCATTTTTAATTTATTTTTTTATGTCATTCCCACTAGTATAATATAATTGATTGCCTTACTTTTCTATAGTTTTGTATCTTGTATTATTACTCCCTCTAATTTACAACACGTTATCAACACGATCTGGATAAATAACGAAATCTCATTATGAGTTATTTATTTAATTACTACGCATATTTATTTATAGATAATTCTTCTTATAAGTTTGACTATGTTGACTCCATAATTTATGATTTTATCGACTTAATATATATAGAGGGTTTTTATAATCAAGTTTACTTGATTTTAAAAAGTAAGAACCAACAAATCAAATTCATCCATTGTATTCTCTCTACTAAAACAAATTACCTCTCTTATTTAATTCATTTGTAACGAATAAATTTGATTGGTTGGTCATTACTTTTTAAAATTAGGTATACCTGATTATAAAATTCTTTTATATATATATATATATATTTTTTTATATATAAGTAATAGTTATGTCCATATATATGTGACCTTGTTCACTTTATTTATTGTTTTAATTAAATATGCCTTATCTCTTAATATTCTAATTAAGTTATTTTGAACGTGCCCTCTTTATTTCATAAATCCAAATTTTTGTCACTTGATAGATTTAAATTGTAAAAGATTTTCATACATCCCTCCAAGATAAGTCCAATATTATAATATTTTTTTGCTTCTATCTGCATAAAAGGTATATGAGGCTCAATACCTTAAAATTGAATTGTTTGGTAAATGGGAGAATCGATTAACAACATATTTCATAATTCTCTCCCTATATTAGTCCCCTGAATATGCTTTTAAAGAAGCAATATCAAGGACTCTGATAATTGAGCAAATGAACTGTCTTTTAAAATAACCAACATATTTCCTTGGAAGTGGAATACATTTTTAAGTTGAAATTAATGGAGATTCCGAAAAAGGGACTCACGATAATTAAACATTTCTAGAAATAAATATACGTTATAAATAAGGCATAAAGGGGCATTGATAACATATTTGTTATACGCAATGTTGCAAAAATCCCCGAAAATCGATAATTTTCAGGCGATAAAGCGTTGACCGACACCCTGCCTCCATTTTTAGCTGGATGAACTAGAATTGTTTGAGTAGAGAATGGTATCAATGTTAGAAGGATGAGATGTATTACCCTGTAACTCTTATTCCCCTTGTAATACCAAGCAAGTGGACCACAACCTTATGACTTTAATAGCAATGGTACTAGTTTCCAACATATGCGTTTTATTAAATATTCAAAAAAAAAAGAAAAAAAAAAAACAGAATGATAGAGAATCGATCTACACAAAAACAAGATGTTGAACAAGAGAAATTGCTAATAAGTTACTAAATTGCTGATAAGAGAAATCCCAGCTATCTGTATATCCACCTTTTTCAACATAAAATAAAACCACCAAAAAAACATGATGGAATCGATGTTTCTTTTACAAGTATCCACACAGCCTTAGCAACATGGATGATTCAATCAACCCAAACCCTATGGTCTCTGTTATTGATGATTCAATCAACCCAAATCCTGTGGTCTCTTTTATTTTTCAATTAACAACATCTTCTTCCACGTAAGTCAACACAAAATTAAGTTTGATCGGATATTTTTATTTTATTTTATTAACGAATAATGGTGCCAGTGACCATCGATTATATCATTTTTTGTACTTCTTTTTCTATTATTTATTAAACTTAAATTATATATATATAGTAATATTAGATTTTCTAAAAATTTTGTTCAAATTTATAACATATGAATTATCAAAATCTTATAAATTATGAGATAATATGATAATTAATAGGATTTTGATAATTCACATATCACATCATTGAACATGAATTTGGATAAAATTTTTGGAAAGTTCAGTATTATATATATACACTATTTTTGAAATAGGTATTTTGATATTTTTATATTCAAATACCTTTTAGGGATTCTTTTAGTAATTTTAACTTTAAGATCATTTTTGTAATTTTAAATAGTTTATATAAGTTTATGAAATCACTAGTCATGGCATGTTCATGAAACTGTCATGCCACACAAGCAAGCCTCACATAATGACAAGCCTTGTTTAAACAAGTGCCGGGGCCAGATAAAGCTGTGTACAAAATTTCAGTATTTCGCTGTGGAAAATGCTTCAAGGTTCAACCCACTACAAGGTCGTTTTGAAAAACTCCACGTAATTTATATTTAAATTAAAGTTTCAATGTCATCTTAACACAATATTATTTATTCAACGATAAAATGATTTACAATTCAGTTAAACATTTCAAAATATGATTCATGTCAAATTTTTATTAAAATTATTATGAAAACATCATTTGTACGTGATGGTTTCAATGTATTTTATCTAAAAAACAAAAAATATTTTTTTATTAAAAATCAATATATTATCATTTAATCTCGTAGTATACCAAATAAAGAACTATATTGTATTTATTTAATCCAATTTGATTAAACCTCATTAATTTAATTCAATAGGAAAAACCAAACAAAACTCACACGATTTGTAAATTCAATTACTAGTTTTCAAATAAAAGTTTAATTAGTATTGATAAGAATATATGATAAGAATAGGTTGATGGTTGAATATAGATTATATGTGATGTTTCTTGAATTGAATGAATGGACGGTGATGTACGAAAAGGATGTGTGGTTTTGCCACTGTCATTGCCACTAGTACATCTGCGCATGTACAACTGCATAGATGAGTATGAACCCATACAAATGAGTTTTGATCTATGGTTTTCAAGAATTGTAGTAGGGACTATAAGGAAATGGTGTTTATTTTCATTTCAATTTGAAAATGAGAAATAGATTTTTAAATTTATAAGATTAATTAAAAACATGTCAAGTCGTTTCTATTAGCTAGTAATTGTTAAAAATAGTACATAGAGAATGAAACCATAAAATTGGATAACAATACTTTGAAATGCAAAATTATAGCAAAATTACATAATAATAGTAATAGTAATAATAACAATAAACACAATCCATCGCCATTAAAATATTTGATTGTAAAGAGTCTTTATTTAGTAATCTTCTCCCACTAGATATATGATATCCGACAAAAAATAACAAATGCAACGGTTACAACAACAAATTAAAAATAAAAATAAAAACCTTTTTATCATTTATATAAAATAACCTTTTTTCTATTTATTTAAAATAATTATAATGATTAATATAAAAGTGGGACTTTAGATAACTTTTATGAGTTTAAGCTTGGTATATATATATATATATTTTCGTATTGCTTATTTTAGGGCTAGACATTTATAGGATCGGTTTTAATCCAAAATTTGATTATGATAGGTTCTCATCTTAAAGAACCAAACATCTTAAATTTGAGGCTTGAAATTAGGGAGAATCGAACATGATTGGTTTGGTCTGAATCGGTTCAGAGAGAACTCAAATAACAACATTCTAACAACAGAAATCAAATTCAATCTATTAAAAAACATTAAACATTTACAATCCCAATATTATCAATATTACATGTATTATAAATCTCAAAATCGCCTAAATCAGCAATATTATTGTTAACCATTTGCTTACAAAACAATATATCAAATTCAAAAAGCCATTTCAAACCGCTGGTGTACTAAAACAATATTTCAACTTCAAGCCCACCAATTGTTCGGCGAAAAGCCTTAAGCTTAAAGAACTCAACTTATGCATGACATAGCTTCGAACTGAGAGGGAATCAGGTCGACCAATTGAGAGGGAATCAAAGTATAGCAAACACTCGCATCTTTCGAGTTAGGAACTTCGTCAACTACTGGAGACCTAGAACTAGATAAAATTGAACATGCGTCGGTTTTTTAGACTCTGAATCAAACCCCGATCATTTTTGTGACACGAACTGATCATTTTTTGTCACTAATATATATATAAAACTGGCTTTATATTGTTTGTTTGTTGTCATTTTGGGCATCGATCTAGGTGGGACCGAGGACCACTTTCTGTGACAGTCCCATTTCTTGACTTGAATGAAAGGACAGTGAAATATGCCACAACTCCATGTAGGCATGTACGACTGCATAGATGAGTTTGAACGGATACAAATGAGTTTTGATCTCTGCTTGGCCTGAAGAATTGTAGTAGGGACCACAAGGTGATGATGGCGTTTATTTTCATTTCAATTTGAAAATGAGTAATAGATTTTTAAATTTATAAGATTAAAAACGTGTCAAGTCGTTTCTATTAGCTAGTAATTGATAAAAATAGTATACAGAGAATGAAAACATAAAATTGGATAACAATACTTTGAAATGAAAAATTATAGCAAAATTATATAATAATAATAATAATAAACACAATCCATCACCATTAAAATATTTGGTTGTAAAGAGTCTTTATTTAGTAATCTTCTCCCACTAGATATGATATTCAACAAAAAAATAACAAAAGTGACGGTTACAACAACAAATTAAAAATAAAAATAAAAACCTTTTTATCATTTATATAAAATAATTATAATGATTAATATAATAAAAAGATAAAGAAATTATAAATTAAAAGTAGGTAAATGAAAATGGCAGAGATATTATAATTGGTAGAATTATCTTTCATTTATTTAAATTTTATGTATATAATTAAAAACAAACCTCCTTTTTTTTTACATTATTAAAAAAATAGTTAAAAAAGCATTTTTCTAAAGTTTAAAAAATTATTATTATGATATTAGTTAAATTGAAAATTATGATAAAAAATTATGAACCTATATTTCATAAATAATATTTTAATAATATCTACTTTTATAAATGTAAGAATTAAAATACAAAATTGATACTCAATGATTTTAATAAATCAATGTTAAAGGCCCACTAGTCATCATATATATTATATGAATAATTTCAAAAAATCTATTATAGTTTGTAAAAATGTCAATTTTATCACTATAATTTTATTTTTATCAAAAATCTCCCATGATGTTAAAAAATTAATAGAAAATGTTCATTTTACCTCATATGACTTTATCATCAATTTGTGACCATCAGAGGTATTTTCGTTCATTCACAAACTTCCAAGGGGTATTTTAAGTATTTTAATTAATGTTAAAAGGGATTTTGGATAGAAATTAAACCATATGTGGTAAAATAAATATTTTTACAAATTACAATGAGTTTTTTTGGATTATCACTATATTATATTCCACATCCATATGAAAACTCGGAAAAAAAAAAAAAAAGTAAAAAAAGTAAAAACAATCATAAAGTAAGAAAAGTGAGACTTTAGATAACTATTATGAGTTTAAACTCTTTTTTTTTTTTTTTTTCCGTATTGCTTATTTTAGGGCTAGGCATTTATAAGACCGGTTCTAATCCAAAGTTTGATCTGTTTTCATCTTCAAGAACTGAACACCTTAAATTTGAGGCCTGAAATTAGGGAGAATCAAACGTGATTGGTTCGGAGAGAATGCAAGTTACAACATTCTAACAACAGAAGTCAAATTCAATCCATTAAAAAACATTAAACATTTACAATCCCAATATTATCAATATTACATCTACTACAAATCTCAAAATCACTTAAATCAGCAACACTATTATCAACCATTTGCTTGCAAAACAATATATCAAATCCAAAAAGCCATGTCAAATCGTTGGTACACCAAAACAATATTTCAACTTCAAGCCCACCAATTGTTCGACGAAAAGCCTTAAGCTTAAAGAACTCAACTTATACATGACATAACTTTGTACTGGGAGGGAATCAAGTCGACCAACTGAGAGGAAATCAAAGTATAGCAAACACTCGCATCTGTCAAGTTAGGAACCTCGTCGACTACTTGAGAGGGAATTAAGTAGAAGCCATGCTTTCATCCTCTACGAAATGCGGATTCCAGAGAAAAAAAAAGGGTGTTTGAGGTTTGAAGACAAGGTTAACAAAGCAAAGCTTGATGGAGGAAAGCGAATGATTCGGCGAATGAGCGAACAAAAGTCAAGATAAGGGTGTCGACGAAGTGAAAAAGAAAAGAGAGAACATAAAATGAAAGGGGTGTTTGGTTGGTCAAAATGATTTGACGATTAGGTGTAGGAATATATATATAAAAGGGCAGCATCAGAAGACATAAGTTTTGACACAATTATTGATCATTGGATTATGAAGATTTCAATAGCTTATATCTACTCACACCTTTGTATACAACTTCATTTTACACTCCAAATAAATATGTTATTTATTCTCTCTCACCATCATTATACCATCTCTTTCTCTTACATTAATATTAAAAACTCACAAACTAAATTATATCATTTTTACATATCTCTCCTCTCATTTTTCCTCCTCTCTCCTTATCATTATATCACCTCTTCTCTTTTCCATTAATATTATAAACTCACCAATTAAATTATATTATTTTTACATATTATTTTTTTCTAAAAAAAAATTACCCAACCACTAATTTTATCAATCAATTAGAGCTATTGGATTGATTGTAAAAGTGGTTATTAAAGTTAATCCAAGTACTCTAATTTATAGGTAAGATTAGTGGTTAGGTAAAGTACTTAAACGCGAAAAATTATAATATTTTTACATATCTCTCCTCTAATTCTTGATACACGGCACAGAGAAAGAAAAAATATAATACTATTTTTTTTTAATCATTTCTATCTTTATCATCCATGGGACCAAATACAAACATTAGAAATCCAATTTTCATTTAATCTTTTCTTTTTCTTCAATTAACCAAATTATGCAAACAATATATGAATTTGAATTTCTCAACATAAACTTTCAAATAATATCCATATTGATTTCTGTTTTTGACATAAATTTCTTATTTTATTTTTATCCTTTTTCTTAGACATCATGCTTGTACCCAAAATTAGTTTTTTATTTTTTTAATTAATTTCTGATTTTGAGTTATTCTATTACGTATATTTGTTTAAATATATGCAATATGGATCTTGTTTGAAAGTTTATGTTAAGAGCTTCAAATTCACATATTATTTGTGTGATTTGATTAACTGAACAGAGAGAAAATATTAAATGAAAATTGGATTTATAATGTTTTTATTTGGTCCTATGGATGATAGAGATAGAAAAGATTAAAAAAAATAATATTATTTTTTTTTCTTTCTTTGTGCCGTGTATCAAGAATGAGAGGAGAGATATGTATAAATAATAGAATTTAATTGATGATTTTTTGATATTAATATAAGAGAGAAGAGATGATACAAGTGAGAAAACATTTATCTATAGTATAAAATGAAATTGTATACAAAAGTGTAAGTAAATCTAAACCATTGAAATCTTTATTATCCAATGGTTAGCAAATTGTGTTAAAATTTATGTCCCCCGATTCTGCCATATATACAAAATTTGTGTCTCTGATCCTATCCAATATATATATATATATATAGGGTTCGGGTTGGATTCAATTCGCGGGTCTAGAGACCTAGAACTGGACAAAATCAAACATTGGTCGATTTTTTAGACTCTGAACCAAACACCCATCATTTTTGTGACACGAACTGAACCAAACACCCGAAATTCAGTTAGGCTTGGATTGTTTGGGTCGGATCATATTCAAATGCCTAGCCTTAACAATACTTATAAAGTTTTAAAAACTCATTAATTTGGTTTTTTTTTTTATCATAATTCTACTAGTTAGTCATGTCAAAAAATGCAAAATATCTTTTTTTTTTTTTTTTAATTTCTATTATTAGTTAGACACCCAAAATTATTTTTTAACCCTCCAACTATTAAATTTATAGAAATTCAACACATGTTACCCAAATTTTAATGTTAAAAGATTTATTATTATTTTTTATATGCATTCTTTTAATTTTTAGATGGATGGTGGAAATCCATCTTCTTTTTTAAGTTTTTATTTTTATTTTTAATTAAAAAAAACAACTCTATTAGAATGGTGAAAATCACACTCCCTTTATTAAATTTGATCATAAATTTCTAAAACTTTAACAAGAGTCAAATACGAATTCATATTTAAAAAATTTATAAATCACCAACATTTAGGGATTAAAATGTGATTTACCTTTCTTATATACTACTTATTGTAGTGCAATGACTCAAATCTAAACTTTTTTCAGGTTGGAAGAACGTTCTTTACCACCAAACTATATTTAACAAACCCTTAATTGCGTGAAAACACATTTATTGATAATTGCACTTGGTTGAAAGACAAACATTTTACAATTTCAAATTTTAGTTAGAAAACCTTTGAGTAAAATTTAGTGTCTTGATACTGTTTTTAATGGTGTTTGATGATTTATTGGGCGTATCAAGGTTTTTGGGCTTAAAAGTCGATTTTTGAGCTTATATCGAAATAATTCCAACAAAAAATTGATAGGCCCCATAAACAATTTGCAAAACAAACTTTTCTGGAGGAAATTATGACCAAAAGACTGACTGTTATTATGTGCTGAAAAGGCCAAGGCTGTTCTATATAGGTGTCCAATTTAATTTACAAGTTGGTGCAACTCTCTTAAAGGCAATTTGGACTTTTCAAGTGGTCAATTAGGGATGGTTTGATGCATCAATTAAGTGAATAAAAGATCAAGAGCAGTTAAGGCTATGTGGCAAGTCAAAGGCATGATTGGAAAGAACTAGAGCCTTAATGGGAATCGATTTTGAAGCAAATAAAAGAAACTCATGCGGCTACTTGAAGATTCATGTGGCTAATTGAAGACTCATCGATTTTTAAAGTTAGAACGCCTCAGAACTTGAAGAAGAAAAAGAAGAGAGTTGATCACAAAAGAAGAAGCAAGTTGATTGAAGAACATTGAGGATAGAAAGTATAAGGCCCAAGTCCTAATGGATATAGAGGTTTAATTGAAGCCCAAAGTTTAAGTGGATCGAAATTAATTTTAAAGAGCCCAATTAAAGAGTCCAAATTTTAAGTGGATTGAAATTATTATATGTGGGCCCAAGCTATAGAGACAAAATGAAATGAAAACTGAAATTTATAGGCCGACCAAACAAGTCCAATTAAATGAACTGATTTGAAGAAATTGAAAATGGAATGAGATTGCATGAGAGTGGGCCGTAGGCTTTAAAAGAAACAAAAAGATCATGAAAATGCAATGCAATGAAATGAAATGAACAAAGAGCTATTTCAACAAAAAAACAAAAAAAAAAAAAAAAAAAAAAAAAGGCAAAAGACAAAAGTTAATTGGCTTAGGCCAAGTCCAAGCCAATTAATTGGCTTTCATGCCAGAAATAGACAGAAGTTAAGTGTAGACAATTGGAAGTGGGGTGGTCAAGCGTGACTCTCTGCCCAAGAGCTTTATGAGGAAAGGGCTAACCAAGTAGGTGGAGTCGCCCATGGAGTGCTTTGATGGGTACTAGTTGTTGCTCATTGGGGATGGTAGTTTGTCTCGCCCAGAACACATCAAAAAGAGTTCTTGGACCAATTGCAAGCCAACGGCTAAGCATTTCTTGTCTATGATCTTCATCAATTTTGTAATTTTGTTTTAGTTTATCATTCAAATTTATGATGTTTATAATTAACCAATTCTCTTGCTAGGAATCAGATGTAATCCAACATGACATTTTTTTATGTTAGTTTGGGGATAAATTGACTTAAGTTTCTAGTCTTATTTTTTGCTCCTAAATTTATCTTTAATATTGTGTTATGAGTACACGTATGATATAATCATTTTTGAATGAGAAAGAAATTAGAGTAAATTCAATACCTGACTTTGTTAATGCTCTCGATAATAGGTGAAATTACACTGATGCAAACACCATGCTAGATGGAATTTTGATTGATTATTTGCTTGTTTATAATTCCGGATTTATTGCAATTTGATGACAATCAAACACCATATGATCAGTTCTCTTGAAAAAACAAACCCTAAAACTTGATCAATTGTTACTTGAATTAATTTATCACATCTCTTAGATTGTTATCGTGAAATTGAAGACTTAGTATTCACTCTCATTGGTTTTAAATCCTTTAAATTTGTTGCTCAAATCTACTATTACAACGCTTCACATAAACTTTCACTTTCTTTCGTTAATTTATTTGCTTCTTTAATTTAGTTTAGGTATTATTAGATTAAAATGAATTAATTAGACATAATGATTCGTTGAGGGATCAACACTGTTCTTACTTGTTATATTAGTCCTTAAAATTCATATGCTCGTGAGTATTTAGTAATTTAACTACATTAGAGGATTATTGGGAATCTCCCAAAATAATCAAAATCAAATATTTAAACAAAATCATTTTTGCATTCATGTGTTATAGTTCATGAGATGCATAATTTCATAGCCACTAACCACTCTAACAACAATAAACACTAGAGGGGTATTGGAAAAAAAAAAAAAATCTAAAATAAGTTTTGACATCGACAGAGATTAAACTGACTTAATCCGCTTACGAATCACTGTTTATACTCGAGCAGAAGGCTCTGGTGAATATTCAGATTGAACTTGAATCTGTGGAACTTCCTGAGCAGGGGGGTTTCCTGACTTTACCAGTGAGGGAGATTCAGTTTCAGCTGGCACTGAGGCTTGAACAGTTTCTGGTGGCTTAAATTTGTTGATGAAGTAACTTAGCGATGGCCCCGAGCAATCAACTGTCTGAATCTGCCCTGCATTCTTGCTGACCTGGAGAAGAATTGACGAAGCAGCAGCTATAGAGATGAGGGCAATGCCACCGTCAATTGCTACTGTGTTCTTAGCTCCCTCTGCGGATAATCCTGCACTTCTGGAACTTATGGCACTCTCTGCTACATACACAGCAGGCTGCAAATATTGAAGTTATTAGATGCAATGTAGTGATGAAGTTAAAGCGATAAAAAGTTAAATACATGACAAAATTTGCTCTGAAGGAATGATTTTAGTAATGATAATCAAAACTAACAAATGAGTCTCATATCTTTGCTTATATGGAGAAAATTCAACGAAAATTTAGAAATCTTAAAATTTACTAAACGCGGTAATTTTGAGTTGTTTATTAAATCTAAAATAACTTTCCTAAACGAACTCAACAAAACAAACGCTATTGGAAATTCCTACTAAAAGTTAATAAGATCTAAACTACTGCCTAAAATGGAAAAGAAAAAATGAACTTTAAGAAACATAGCTTGAAACGGTCAAATTTGAGGTTTTTTTTTAAATCTATCACATAGGGCCCATATGAGTTTTGTTCCCCTCATTGAAATGGTCAAAACAGCACATTATGAGACAAATTTAACATTGTCTGCCTCACTATTAAATCTCTATAAGTGTCCTACATCACATAGGCTAGAGAGAAATGGAACAAAAGAAAATAAGCTCTAGTTACATGTCATTTAACTTTAAAATTTGGAATTCTAGCCACGGTGCAAATACCAACATTAAGCCTCATAGAAGAGAGAGGCCATTGCTGGTTCATTGTCGGTACATCAAAGGATCAGTAGAAAGCTCCCGAGTTCGCAGTTTCAGTCTAACAGCTGAAACCTTAAATTTTAGAGGTCTTGCACTACAGTGTTAAATGATTTTGAGAGTTAACTAATAGGATTTCCACAGCCAAGCAAATATTTGACTCAATTATACGTTGGACACAGTATAGCCTAAATTGTACAAACCACAAATTCATTCCTTTACTATGATAAATAGGGGATAGTTAATATTGATAAAGGAAACAAGATGCTAGATGATAATTTTCAGGAGAATTTACTGTCAAAAGTTTTTTCCTTGTGCATTGAAGCAAAATAGTCAAATCAAATTTAATGAGATGCTTTTTAATTCGAAGGAACTACTCAAGGAAATACCTGCTCTACAATAACAGTAGTTCTTTAGCCCCCCAAGGAGGGCATGTTTTAGACCTTGAATACTCTGCCAAAGCTATTCAATATATATCATAATCGATTCATTCCCTTCATACAATTAAGGGGAATTTTTTTTAACCTCCTTGAAAATGATAGGTGAGTGAATAAGAAAATCCTCTTCTAACATTTATCGTATACCTCACTTGTGCAATATCATTTGGCACATTTCTAGACTCCCTGAATGTGTTTACATTTGGTCCTGTACAAGAGTATAGGGTAATCCTTCATTGTCTGCCTACATTTTCCTTTACACGACATACTTACTTTTTTACAGGAGGCTTTCTAAACATTTACATTCATCACCCCATACACGATGTGTAGTACTCGAAACATATATAAATTTAAAAATGATCATAGGGAAATTGAAAACCATAACGAACCTTAACAGAGTAAATGTTGGTCTGACCAGCGGTGTCCTTCTCAACATAACCAGTCCAACCCCTTTTTCCCTCTCAACATAACGAACCTCAACAGAAAAATGCACTTTGAATTTTGTTTTTTATTATTAAAAGAAACCAAACCCCTTCTCAACCGTGTGAGCAGGATTTTCCATCAATGTGCAATATGCTGGTTCTACTGGTTAATAAACTAATCAGGTGCAAATTGACATGCTTTGGCATACTAAAGCTCGATTCCTAGAAGAGATCCCAATGTTGCAGAGATCGGCAATAATGAAGGTTAATATCACTTTTTTGACTAGTTCATCAATTGCTATAACTATTGTTATGTGTAGTCATTTGAATCTCATTGTGCTTTGAGTGGGATCATAGACTTACTATTTTCCATTATTAAATTGGACCTGAAATTAGTTTTTTGTTTCAATACATAATTAAACTGCGTAAACATGCTCCGAAGATGCTTTGCCATCAATATGCAATATGTTGGTTAGATAGTATTTAATAAACTTGATATCATCCTAGAACCTGAACGAATATCAGTCCAGTTTGAGCAGATTGCGCAATCAATGTAGTTTGGACATCGATTTTTACAAACAAGCCTAACAGAATATGACTTGTTACTTATGCCCGATTCAAACAATAAGTCATTGTAACAATCATGCTCACTATTCTCTAGCTTTGTCCCCGTGCAGTTCGTGCATGTCACACCTCTGCAGGGACCTCACTGGTCTGCCACCATCTACATTTGCAATAGTTTTGATTAATGGAGGTAGGCTCTATATTTCCAGAGCTCAAAGTCTCATAGATCCTACCAAATGACGATCAAGCCACCACTCTCTATTTCCCATCGGTTTCTATGTCTACTGTAAAGGCCAGAAAAGTTGTCTGGTACTCTTGATATGATTTACAATGCAGTTTTAGAATTGCTTGCCGAATTCTGAAAATGGGCCTTTTACTTACTGATTACTGCTATTACTTGTCTCAAGGCACTCTTGGTTACTATATTGATTACAATATAAATAATGCTACGTTTTCCAAAAATTTATCCAATTTTTGCTTAAATGATGTGGTAAGATGATTTGTAGTAACCATATTAATTATAGAATAATGTATTGATAATATGGCAATTACATATAAGTTTGTAATATTATTTGAGGAATAAATTTGGGTAGTGTAATGTTAATTTTGTACCTCCATTTTAGCTAGACGAACTAGAATTGTTTGAGCAGAGAATGATATCAGCATTGCAAGTATAAGATGTAATCCTTGTAACCTTATACCCCTTGTAATACCAAGCAAGTGGACCACATCCTTACGACTTTAGTAGCAACGGTATTTATCTCCATCATATGTGTTTTATTAGATATTCAAAAACACATGATGATAGAGAAGAAGCCAAAAAACAAGATTTTTTTTTTCTTTTTTTTAAAAAAGATAACACAAAATCAAGACATTGAACAAGCGATATTGCTAATAAGTTACTAAATTGGATGGAAACTAGAAAAATAGTTGGAGAGGGAAAATATCTTCAAAACAACCTATGTCAAGCTTATATTATTACTGCAACAAGACTGGAAGCATTTCAATTATGGTTTCACATAATTGTGCACTCACTCAAGAAAGAGAAAAAAAAAAAATGCATTTCAATTATGTCCATCGCCTCCTACATGTCCAACACCACCACCTCCATTTGTTGCCTTCTCCACTGCAAATCAAAAAATTAAAAAAATAGAAGTCAGCTTACAAAATCTCCTAATGTTAATGTGTAAGATAATAATGTGGAAACAAAAGAGAGTGAAAATTGAAGGTAACGGTTTTGACCATCATTCATGTCAGGGGGTCCTTTTGAGCAGCACTTGGAGCATGGACCATGATAGTTTGTCCCGCAACACGGGTAGCCGCACGCGATCAAAAGCTTTGAATCATTTTCGGCCTTCGTGTCCTCTGTCAGTTTACCAGAAGGTCAGAGGGATGAGAATTAAGAAAGTGTGAGAAACTAAAATTTTGTACTAATTTTAACGCAATTTTTTTAATTTTTTTACAATTTGTTATAAAATTGTTTATTTCTTTTCAAATAAAATTTGTTTTGCTTTTTCATCAAAAAAAAAAAAAAAAATGTTCTAGTTTTGAGAAGGTAGAAAAATCTGTTTAGGAAGATGGTCGAATAGATATGATATCATAGATGTTCGATCACTCGCATTAGGAGGAGGTGGTGTGTAATATAAATAAATTTATTAACACATAAAGATAAATAAATACAAATTAATTAATTAATATATAAAAAAAGAAAAAGAAAAAAAAATTCAACGCCGGAGGTACGGTGACACTGACGTCGGAGTAGGCTCGGCCGGAGGTGGACATAACCCTTCTCCACTCCTGCATCGCCATATGGATCACAGCACCCACATGCATACAATGTAACAGAGCAATGATAGATCATGGCCTCAATGTCATATCCGGCTCAAGGCCACTCGAGAGAAAAGTGAGTTTGTTGATAGTTATATATATATACTGACCTTTTTTATCATCATTACTGATGGGTGCTGGTTTTGGGGACGTAGCTACGGTGACGGAAGCATCAGGGCCGAAATAGAAGGTGGCGTGGGCGCTTTGCAACAACAGCCTGGCTGAGTGAGCACGAGGGATTCTTCCGGCTATCACCCACAATAAACTCCAACTGAACAAAGTAAACAGCAGCTTCTTAGTCGCCATTGGGCTTCAAATAGAAAGAAAAATAGAGAGAGAGAGAGATAGAGAGAAATGGAGCAGGAAGTGAGAATGTGTGTAGTGTACAGCAAGGAGGTGTTGATATAAGCAGGTTGCATGTCAAGAAAGAAAGCAACCATAAAAACAGTAGGTTAAATCCCAACCGTCCAAATATATCCACGTATCTCAACGTAGAACCACAACCAAAGTTGCAAGCACATGGGCCGCAGAAGGGGGGGTGGATTTAGTGGAGCCGTAAAAACTGCACCCGGGTTGAAAAGACGTGGCACCCATCTTCATTGGTATTTTCTTTCCTTTTGTGGGTTTAGTGGGGCCGTGAACACTTCACAAGGGCCGGCGGCGCGAGGGGGTTGGGTTTAGTGGAGCCGTAGAAACTGCACCCAGGTTGAAAAGACGTGGCACCGATCTTCATTGGGATTTTCTCCCACTTACGTGATCCCCCCTTCATTAAGCAACCAATTTCTATATACATATAGATTTTAAAAAAATAAAAATAAAAAAAAATTCTATATATATATATATAATATTGTAAAGGAAGCTTTGGTTGGGCCATATATATGTGTGATTCATTTGCTAATAAAATGAAAATGCAGAGAAACCTTTCTACAAATATATATATATATGAAAATACAGAGAGCAAACTTTGCGTCTCTGCCACTCGTTCTCTCCCTCCCTCCTTGCTTTAAACTTTATTTAATTTTCTTAGTTTTATAACAGTATTCCGTTTGTGCAAATATACAACGGATAAGCTACTTTGCTCTTCTCAATTGCGCTCTCTTCCTCTCCCTGTTATTTTCAATTTCAATTTGTTTTATTTCTTTAGTTTATAATATCTATTATTTATTCTTACTCTTTCTAATATAATTAACTTCTCATTAATAAATCCTAAAATCTTAAAATTTAAGTTATTGTATTAAAACCTTATGATTTGTGTATTATTTACATTAATAAATTTTAAGTAAATAATATCAAATTATATCTATTTGAGCATTAATAAATTTTTGATGTAAAAACATTTATATTGAATATATTCTTAATATTTAATTTTTGATATTTTTATTACTTTATTTATTTATCCCTTGAATAAATTTTTTAAGTCCACCACTGATTAAATGTGTGGGTTTCCCTCAGCCTTGTGTGGGCCCTCCCCCAATTTATGTGCAAGTTGCTTTATTCTGCATGAGAGCTATTTTTCGAGTTGCGCTCTAAAATCAAATCTCGTCTGATCTCGATTGATTTCTGGACTTGTGCCAGCAACAAATAATAATAATAATAATAATAAAATCAATCTTTCTTTTATAATTATCCACATAGCCTTATTTTTCAACATAGAACCATAACCAACGCAAACTGTGTGGTCTTCTTAGGGGGAGGGGGGGTGGGAGTAAAAAAAAAAAAATCAGATTTTTACCCTCTATGTTGATATTTGTGGATTACTCACCACCTTACCTTCCTTGATATGTCTCTACACTAAGAAACAAGTGAGTGTGCACAATTATATAAAATTGTGCTCATTTACTTTTGATTTCTTTTCTAAAAAAAAAAAAAAAAAATCAAATCAATGTTTATAACAGGTGAGTATTTGATTTTGGTTTTATAGAGAAAAAAGACACAAATTCTTCTTCTTTGTATTTGCCGTAGAAAATTAAAAAAAAAAAAAAAAACTTCTTTTTTTTTTTCCTTTGTTTCAAATGTACAACAACAAAACCAATAACCTTCTATTAAAAAGAAAACTATTTTTTTCTATTTATGGGCAAAGAATTTGAGTTTTAATTAATCAATATTAATATTGATCCTATATTTATTAAAATTAATCTTTTATCCCATATAACATGACTAATTCATGTTATATTTTGAAATTGAACCCGTGACCTCTAATAAATTAATTCATAATTAATTAATATCATAGTCATTACTGAGAATCGAATTCAAGACCTCTTATAAAATTAATTAAATAATTACTAATTCATAATTAAAAATTAACTAATTAATTATGGAATAATTTGAATAATCTATATTATTCAAATACCATGTGAACACAAGCTTTACTACTTGAATAGCAAATGTAATTAGACGGTCCAATTACAATATTCTATATACACGTTTCTTATAGTGAAATGAGTTATCAAAGGGACTCGATGGACCTATAGTTTGAAGCTTCAATAACAATGGAATTTTTAATTAAACTCTTTAATTAAATAATTCACTATTATTAACCTTAAAGTTATTCAATTAAAAACCTAAAATTGCACTCTCAAAATTGTAGATGTATCTATACAATCTAAAATTTTCAGTGTCCAATACTTTAATCATTATATATGATTTGATCATTCACAAATAATTCATAATTAGAGCTAGGTCTAAATATTCGTTTTATCCCTTTAATTATTTCTTGATCCTTAAGTATCATTGATTCTCTAATAAACAATATATTCATAACAACTTGTGAATTTATCTTTTCCATTTACTCGTAAACAGAAAATCGAACGTCCTTATTATTTAAGACCCGAATCAACATTTAAGGAAATTACTCATCTGCTTCTCGTAAGAAAGAGTATATTCTACTATTGTGTAGAATATTCTCAACCACTTATTAAGTAACAGCTCCAAAGTATGAAATTTATTGACCATAAATATATAATAGTTCTGCCCATATAAATCAAAAGATGTGACTCAATAAATAAAAGTCCATAAAACACTTAGGATTAAGATCAATCCATATATTATCATCTAATCGATAAATATGAATTTTTTAGTTTAACAGATATTAATAAGAAATTCGTTTTTATTATGGTCTAGTCCTATATAATCTCTATTATAAAATGTGCCTCCATTTTTATGTCGCCATATGAATGATCCCGGATAAGATCATCGTATCAAATACAAAATAGACCACAGTTGTAGATTTATCACGAACAAAGTATCCAACTTTATTTGCTTTCTATGGACTCTTCAAATTATTAATATTAAATTAAATCCTTTTTTATATAATACTTATAATACTTAATTTAAAACTACATAAATAATTATAAATGTTTCATGATATTTATAAGAAGCAAACATTTCACAAATGTACATAAATTAAATTAAATAAACATATTTTATTTATTATTTATTTAAATATTTACAAATTACAAGCTTTTAGGGTATAAACCCTAATAATCTTCTACTTGTCCTAAAACGAATGAGACATGTTCTATAATCCTAGACCCTCTACGTAACCTTCAAAAACTTTTAGTCGTTAAGGTCTTTGTAAACTTATCAGCATAACTATCATGTGAAATGGTCTTTATCATTATCACGTCCCCTTTATGTACTATCTCCCCCATGAGATGATACTCTTTCTATATGTTTTTCATGCTTGTGGCTTCTTTGATCTTTAGAATTAGTCACTACACCACTATTATCACAATAAAGTGTGAGTGACTTATCTATATTTGGAACAACTTCAAAATCTATCAAGAACTTATGGAGCGAAACCCTTCCTTAGCCACTTCACAAGCTACCGCATATTCGGCTTCTATGGTGGAGTCAGTAATGCAAGATTACCTAACACTTTTCCATACAATGGCTTCACCATTAAGGGTGAATACTGATTCGGACGTGGATTTCCTAGAATCTTTGTTCGACTGAAAATCAAAATATATGTATCCTACTAGAATCAAATTCCCACAAAAATATACAAATATATAGTTTCTCGTTCTCCTAAGATACTTGAGAATATGTTTTATTATCACCTAATGATCCAATCATGGATTAGACTAATAAGACTGACTACTCCCATTGAATATCATATATTCAGTCTCATGCATAGCATAGTATATATGAGATTTCCTACCACAAAGGCATAGGAAATCCATCTCATATCCTCAACCTCTTGAGATGTTTTAGGATACTATTCCTTTGATAAATGAATTCTATGCCAAAAAAGATAAAATATCTTTCTTGGCATTCTTGCATTGCAAAGAGTACAATGATCTTATTGATGTACAATGCTTGAGATAGTGCTAACAATTTATTTTTGTGATCTCGTATGATTTGGATCCCAAGAACATAAATAGCCTCTTCCAAATCTTTTATTTGGAATTGGTTAGCAAATCAGTTCATTACATTAAATAATACTCTTACATCATTTTCAATTGGTAGAATATTGTTAACATAAATTACGAGGAAAATCACTTTCTCATCAATGATACGCTTGTGTACATAAGGTTTATCAACATTTTGCTTAAAACCATAAGACTTGATAAAAGTATCAAATCCAATATTCCAAGATCAAGAAGCTTGCTTGAGTCCATAAATAAACTTTTGCAATTTGCAAGCCTTTTGTTCTTAAACTTGGATCGCAAATCCTTCTAATTGCACCATATAGATGCTTTCATCGAGATTGTCATTCAAGAACACAGTCTTAACATCCATTTTCCATATCTCGTAGTCAAGACATACAACAATAGATAGAAAATGTGAATTGACTTAAAAATGACTACTGACGAAAAAGTTTATTCATAATCAACTCTTTCATTTTGGGTATAACCTTTTGCCATTAGTCTAGCTTTAAAGATCTTTACTTTTCGATCCATTTCTTTCTTCCTCGTTTAGATTCATTTGCAATTTATAGGTTTTACCCTATTTGGTTGATCCACAAGTTCCCAAACTGAGTTTGAGTACATGGACTCCATCTCAAGATTCAAAGCAAACTTGTGCCTCTCCAAAATTGTGTAGTAAATAGGTTGTCTCACAACCCTTCCACTATAACGAAGTGGTAGATAACTCTAACAGGACTCTATCTGATGCTTAAATGTGGTCTTAACTATATTATTATAAAAAACTATTGCTGATTGGGTACTGGTCGAACCAGACAATAACTTTTCGAGTATAAAATCGAGTTTTGTGATTTTTTTTGTATAATTATCTTCAAGAAATGTAGCATTTGTCAATACAAACATTACATTTTCTTGAAAATTATAAAAGAATCTACCTTTAGTTTCTCTAGTGTAACCTACAAATAAGCACAACTATGAATGTGGTTCTAGTTCTTCCTAGTCTTGTTCTTTAGTACATGTGCTGGACACCCCAAAATGTGAAAATGTCACAAACTAGTTTTGTGATCATTCCACAACTCTAAATGCATCTTAGGAACAAACTTGGAAGCTACTACATTCAGTATATACATCGTAGTTTGCAATGTATTTCTCTAAAAAAAAACTAGAAAATAATGAGAAACTAGTCATAGATCTTATCATGTCTTGTGAGGTTCGATTTCGCCCTTCTATAACACCATTTCGTTGAGGTGTTTGTGAGCTGTAAGTTGATATGGAATCTCATTCGTAATCAAGTAATTCCTGACCTATTTCTTGAGCTACTTACCTCTACGATCCGATCATAGAACTTTCAACTATTTACTTATTTGGTTTTCAACTTCAGCTTGAGACTTTTTGAACTCTTCAAAAATTTCATACTTCCATTGCATTAGGTAAACATACCCATATTAAGAATAATCGTCAATAAAGATGACGAAATATTCATAATCGCTCCTAACTTTAACATTTATAGGACCATAGATGTCCGAATGTATAAGCTTTAGCGGTTCTTTAGCTCCAAACCTTTTTTTAATAAAAGGTCTTTTGGTCATTTGACCTTCTAGATATGATTCACAAATAGGTAAAGTGTCAATCTTTAACTCACTTAAAAATCCGCTCTTTACAACTCTGTCTATTCTATCACAGTTATAATGTCAAAGTCTTAGATGCCAAAAATATGTATCATCACTAGAAGAAATTTTTTTGTCTTTTTATTTTAAAAATACGGTGGACATTCTCCATCATATTGTTAAAATAAAAGAATACTATCACATAGTCTATCTTGCTTTTGAATATAGAGACCAAATCATTGTGACTGCTTGTGCTACTAAGGCAAATTCCATCGGTGATGCAGCAAGGACGATGGTCCAGTTTGGGGATTCAGATGTTTTGGTGATTTGGCCGTGTCACATTTGGCTTTCTCATCCGTAAAGGTAAATTAGGTATTTTAACCAGCTAGGTTGATTCTCTTTGCACAGCTAATGGTCCATCCACAAAGCTTCAAAAATAAAATAAAATGAAATGGTCCATCCACTTGCACGGACTTTACAGCCTGTGCGTGCATGGTAGTTTCTCATATCATCAAATTGATTGAGTAATCATAAAGTTGTTTGCCGTCATGTTCATTCCTTCTCGTCTTCATTCACATAATAGGTGTGTAACGTAATCTGGAGAGTAAGATATTAAAAATCAATCCCGAGTAAAATATAACTTTATCGCACGTTATATCTTCATTTGCCCAATGTATCACGTGACACTTGGCAAGTATATCAAAGATTTTTCGTTGTCAAAATTATAATGTGAAAAAGTGGAAAAAGGGAAACTAGTGGGCAAGGGCTGGATATTCAAAGTTTCAAACCCACTTTTGACTGTGGGTGCAGGACCAACTTTTGTATGATTTCTCGATTTAAGGCCCCACGCTAACAATTGACACGCAGAGACACTCTACTACCTTGCCACGTGGTGACGATTTGGTCAAAGAGAAATTCAAGGTACGATTTTGCCCATCATTCCCTATTATTATTTGCATGATCGTCGCTTTAGTTATTATTATTTTTTTTATTACTGACATTAAAACAATATACTATCCAAATCACTTGATATAAGATATTAAAGTAAGGTCCAAATCTCTACTCTTAAAATGAGAGAGAACAATTTACATAACATGAAAAAACTATTTATATATCAAATAAGAGGAATGTACTTTTAAATCTGACACTTAGTATGAATGAGGAGTGGTCTTAAACCACTACTTCGCGGAGCCAATACATTTTTACTATATCATAAAGATCTTAATTCTCAGTAGGTTTACTTGTTTTGGATTTGATCAAAATATTCTCTTTAGACTCTTTTTTCATCAAAATAAGGGTATTTTGATAATTTTCTTATTCAAATACTTTTTACGATTCTTTTAATAATTTTAACTTTAAGATCCTTTTTATAATTTTAAATAGCTTTTATAAGTTCATGGAGTTTTTTTTTTTCTTTCATATTTTCAAGTTTGTTTTGTAATTTTTAATAAATAATATGATTGAATTAAACTTTAAATACAATATGTAGAAATATTGTTTTTTTTTTTCCAAACAAAAGTCAACTGAAATACTAATAATAATGGCATATTTTTCGATTGTATATTAAGCAATAAAAACTAGATTATTATTATTATTATTATTTTAAATCAGATGTAAAAACTTAATGATTTGCGTCGGGAGACTAAAGCATGATTGCTTGAACAAAGGCTAATATCACTCTTTTAATTAGCTTACCGAATTTTATAACCATTGTCATTGGGTCTGATTTTGTTTGAATGGTATTATAAACTTACAATTATTCATAATTATTAAATGGGACTTTGAAACTAATTTGTTGTTTCGATACATAATTAAAACGCCTAAACCTGCTCAATAGATGCTTTGCCAACAATATGCAATATACTGATTGTACTAGTTCAATGAAGATCAGCCAAGTGCGACGAGCAGATCATTGCACAACCAATGTAATTTTGACATCAATTTTCACAAGCAAGCCTCACATGATGTGCCTTATTAGTTGTTACTTATGGCCTATTGAAATCAAAGGTCATGGCATGTTGTAACTATCATGCTACTAACTGTTCTCTAGCTTTGTCCTCTTCCAGTACGTGCATGTCACAGTAATATTGTTGAAGCCTGCAATGACCTCACTACGCATAGCTGCATAAGTGGAATATAATACCCATTAATAATGAATTATTATTATCTTATAAGTATCAAATTACAAGTGGAATAGAAATTAGAATGCCCATCGGCATAGCTGCACTGAGACAAGTCCGATTGCCTTAATGGAGGTAGGCTCATCTTGGCATCCTTAAATGTGAAGTTCAAACGTTATCAAACCATTCTTTAGTGGCAATTTTACCCCTACTATATGTGGATTGTTTCTCACTTTTTATAGGTTGGTCCTTTCCGTTTCTAGGAGCTGATCATTAAGTTGCATTATAATGTCTATTGCTGCTAGTCTCGATTGTACAAAAAGATGGTATGGATTGTGTAGTACTCTCAATGCCCACAACTGCATGCATGCATGCACAAATGAGTTTGAACGATGTAAATGAATTTTGGTCTATGCTTGGTTTCAAAAATTGTAGTAGGGACTTTCCTAAACAAAAAAAAAAAAAAAAGTAGGGACTATTCGGTAATGATATTTATTTTCATTTCAATTTACGAATGAAAAATCGATTTTTAAATTTATAAGATTAAAAACATGTCAAGTCGTGTCTATTAGTAATTGTTAAAAAAAAAAAAAGTTTATAGAGAATGAAAACGTAAAAATTTCATTGGATAACAATACTTTGAAATGAAAAATTATGCAAAATTATAAATAATAATAATAATAAAACACAATCCATCATATTAAAATGATTTGATTGTAAAGAGTCTTTATCTAGTAATCTTCCTCCGATGTATATGATATCAATAATAAAAGAAAAAAAAATGCAACAGTTACAACAACAAACAAAAAGTAAAAAATAAAAACCTTTATATCATTTATGTAAAATAATCATAATGATTGATATTATAAAAAGATAAAGAATTTATCAATTATAAAGTAGGTAAATGAAAATGGAGGAGATATTATAATTGGTAGAATTATCTTTAATCTATTTAAATTTTGTGCATATAATTAAAAACAAACCTCTTTTTTTACATTATATATTAAAAAAATAGTTAAAAAAGCATTTTTTTTTCCTGAAGTTTAAAAAATTATTATTATGATATTTGTTAAATTGAAGATTATGATAAAAAAAACATGAAGCTATATTTCATAAGTAATATTTTAATAATATATATTTTTATTTTTATTTTTAAAAAAAGAAATAATACCTACTTTTATAAATATAAGAATTAAAAACAAAGTTGATACTCAAAGATTTTAATAAATCAATGTAAAGGCCCACTTGTCATCATATATATATTATAACAGAAGTCAAATTCAATCCATAGAAAAACATTAAACACTTACACACAGTCCTAATATTACCAATATTACATCTATTACAAATCTCAAAATCAATTAAATCAGCAACACTTATCAATCCTTTGCCTACAAAACAACGTATCAAATTCAAAAACCCATTTCGAGCCACTGATGCACTAAAGCAACATTACAAACTTCAAATCCAGCAACTCTTCGACGAAATGCCTCAAGCTTAAATAACACAACTTATACAAGACATAGCTTCGAACTGTGAGGGAATCAAGTCGACCAACTAAGAGGGAATCAAAGTGTAGCAAACACTCGCATCTTTCGAGTCAGGAACCTCGTCGACTACTTGAGAGGGAATCAAGTCGAGGCCATGCTTCCATCCTCAGCGAAATGCGGATTCAAGAGAAAAAGGGTACTTGAGGTTTGAAGAGAAGGTTGATGGAGCAAAGCTTGATGGAGGAATGCGAATGGTTCGGCGAACGGTTGAAATGCCTAGCCTTAACGATACTTATTAAGTTTTAGAAACTCATTGATTTGGTCTCTTTTATCATGGTTCTAAAGGGTAGTCATGTCAAAAAATGCAAAATATTTATTTTTTTATTTTTATTTCTATTGTTAGTTAGACGCCCTAAAATTATTATTTAATCCTCTAACTATTAAATTTATAGAAATGCAACATGTGTCACCCAAATTTTAACATTAAAAGATTTATTATATTTATTCTCTTAGTTTCATTTTAATTACCTTTTGATCTTCACCATCCATTGTAAAACGGATGGTGGAAATCCATCTTTTATTTTTTTAAGTTTTTATTTTTTGTTTTTATTAAAATTAAAACAACTCTATTAGAATGATGAAAATCACGCTCCCATTATTAAATTCGACTCTCAATTTCAAAAATGAATTTATATTATATGGTTTGGTGAAAAGACACATTTTATTGGTAACTATACTTGGTTAAAAGACAATCATTTTATAATTTCAAATTTTAGTTAGAAAACCTTCAAGTAAAATTCATCATCAAATTTTAGTGATATATACTAGTGTTATATATCATTAAAACCAAATATTTAATGATATATAAACCGTAACATAATTTATATGAAAAAGTTGAATAAAAGTTTTAAATATCTATAATTATCCATTGATATAAGAATGATAGTCACACAATATAATGAAAAATATCTAGTATTTTTATCCAATTTTTTTATTAAATCTTATGTAGCATATAACTTATATGTCAAAAAATTAGAATTAAAAATATCACATAAAGTTGGATGACAAAATTGAATAAAAATGTTGGATGTTCACTATTTTCTTGTGATGGAAGATGAGATCAAAATGTTGAGCAAAAGTATTGAAGCTGTGATGCCCTATGAGACAAAACAAGCAGCCACATGAGTCAATATGTCAGCCGTACCAGTCCGGATCCCTAGGTACCCACTTATTTGTTCTTTCACCATAGACCAGTAGACGCACTTTACATCTGCTCTCAGGCTATCTTCATTGTATGATATCAAATTTCACATAATTTTGGTGTCAACATCAAATTTTATTTCACTCCAATACATTTTACGTCAAATTGATGTAATGAGTATCTTCAAAGAATATTTTATACTCATTTTATATTAATATATTATTTATAATATATATTAAAAATTTAAAAACATATTAAAATATATTTAATATTATACTCATTTTAAAGATCTCAATGAAATACTTTTAATGGTGTATAGATTTTACTTTTTATTTTTAATTATTAATTAAATTATAAAAATATATGAAATATGATAAAGGATATAAAGGGAATAAAATTATTGTAGTTATTATAAAGGGGACATCGTTGGAGTTAAAGAAAAGAAAAAGAGAACCCGTGGCTCCCACCAAAACGTTTGATGTTGCTACAATATAACACCAAATTTGATGTCTTACTATAGCTAATGCACCAAAATTTTTGACAAAGAACGTGAATGGTATTCACGTTGGGGTTATTTTAACACCAAAATGATGTATACGTTGGAAATGGTCTCAAATCTGTCTGCTTTCATGACAAGTTACAAGTATTAGTTCGTTATCAATTGTCTATTCTATACGGAATAAATTTATTTGTTATTATTATTATTTTTTTAAAAAATCTAATATTTTATTTAATTTTATTATACAAAACACTAATTAATTAACTCATCAAATCTGTTACATAAATTCTATTCTTTTGACCCCGATTAACCCGTTCAAGTTTCAAAAATAAACGGACAAAAGAGTTGGAGCAAATACCGTTTATTATCACAGCATTCAAAATAATAATCTAATAATTCAGCAAATTCGGTCACTCTTTTACCTCTCCTCCACAACCTGTTCTAATTTCTTGGTAAAACCAAATATCAAATTAATGACCCAATCACACTCTAAAACCAAAACAATGAAAAAAATGGTTTTTTACAATATTTTAATTATTAGGAATTGTAACTTGAAGACTTTCTTGGCGCCCTCTCTCTTTTGCTAGGACATTACACGGTCTTTCTTGGTAGGCCCTGCTCTGCTTCCTTTTTGCATATTGACAAAGAAAGGTAAGAATCCGAGGGCTCCTTAGAGCAACATAGATTGAATCGTTTGGTTCATAATATATCAAATTAAAGCCCCAAATATCTAGTTTCTGTAGCCGCAAACAATTTGCAAAACTTGCTTTTCTAGAGGAAATTATGACCAAAAGAGTGACTGTTGTTAAGGGCTAAAAAGGTCAAGGCTGTTCTATATAGGTTTCCAATTTAATTTACAAGTTGGTGCAACTCTTTTAAAGGCAATTTGGGCTTTTCAAGTGGTCAATTAGAAGAGAGTTGATCACGAAAGAAGAAGCAAGTTGATTGAAGAGCATTAAGGATAGAAAGGGTAAGGCGCAAATCCTAATGGATATGAAGGATTAATTGAAGCTCAAAGTTTAAGTGGGTCGAAATTAATTCATAGAGTCCAATTAAAAAGTTCAAATTTTAAGTGGGCCCAAGTTATAAAAAAAAGGAAATGAAAAATGAAATTTATGGGCTGACCAAACAAGCCCAATTAAATGGACTGATATGAAGAAATTGAAAATGCAATGAGATTGCATGAGAGTGGGCCGTGGGCTTTAAAAATGCAGTGCAGTGAAATGAAATGAGGATAGAGCTATTTCAAAAAAATAATAATAATAATAGAAAAAATAGGAAAGAGCTAATGGGCCAAGTCCAAGCCAATTAATTGGCTTTCATGCAAGAAATAGACAAAAGATTAGTGTAGACAATTGGAAGTGAAGTGGTGAAGTGCCCAAGGGCTTCATGAGGAAAGGGCTAACCAAAGAGGTGGAGTCGTCCATGGAGTGCTTTGATAGGTACTAGTTGTTGCCCACTGGGGATGGTGGTTCGTCTTGCTCAGAACACGTTAGAAAGAGTTTTCGGACTGATTGCAAGCCAACGGTTAAGGATTTTTTTGTTTATGATCTTCATTGATCTTATAATTTTGTTTTAGTTTATCATTCAAATTTGTGATGTTTATAAATAACTAATTCTCTTGTTAGGAATCAGATGTAACCAACATGACATTTTTATGTGTTAGTTTAGTAATAAATTGACTCAAGTTTCTAGTCTTATTTTTTGTTCTTAAATTTATCTTTAATATTATGCTGTGAGTACACGTATGATATAATTATTTTTGAATGAGAAAGAAATTAGAGTAAACACGATACTTGACTTTATTAATGCTCTCTAGAATAGGTGAAATTACATTGATGCAAATACTATGCTAGATGGAATTTGATTGATTATTTGCTTGTTTAGGATTCCAAATTTATTGCAATTTGATGACAACCAAACACCATACGATCAATTCTCTTGAACAAACAAATCCTAGAACTTGATCAATTGTTATTTGAATTAATTTATCACATCTATTAGATTGTTACGGTGAAATTGAAGACCTAGTATTCACTCTTGTTGGTTTTAAATCCTTTAAATTTGCAGCTTAAATGTACTCTTACAATGCTTCACACAAACTTTCACTTTCCTTTGTTAATTTAGTTGCTTCTTTAATTTAGTTTAGATTTTGTTGGACTAAAATCAATTAGTTAGACATAATAATTCTCTTAGGAATCGACACTCATTCTTGCTTGCTATACTTGTCCTTACCATTCATATACATGTGAGTGTTAAGCAATTTAACTACATTAGAGGATTATTGCGAATCTCCCAAAATAATCAAAATCAAATATTTAAACAAAATCATTTTTTCATTCATGTGTTATAGTTCATGAGATGTATAATTTCATAGCCACTAATTACTGTAACAACAATATACACTAGTAGGGTATTAAAAAAAAAAAAGAAAAAATCTAAAATAAGTTTTGACATCAACGGAGATTGAACTGACTTAATCTGCTTATGAATCACTGTTTATACTTGAGCAGAAGGCTCCAGTGAATATTCAGATTGAACCTGATTCTGTGGAACTTCCTGAGCAAGGGGGTTTCTTGACTGTATCAGTGAGGGAGATTCAGTTTTAGTTGGCTCTGAGGCTTGAACAATTTTTGGTGACTTAAACTTGTTGATGAAGTAACTTAGCGAACGCCCTGCGTAATCAACTGTCTGAATCTGCGGTGCATTCTTGCTTACCTGGAGAAGAATTGAAGAAGCAGCAGCTATAGAGATGAGGGAAATGCCATTGGCGATTGCTGCTGTGTTCTTAGCTCCCTTTGCGGATGATCCTGCGCTTGCGGAACTTATGGCACTCTCTGCTACATACACTGCAGGCTGGAAATGTTGAAGTTATTAGATGTGATGTAGTGATGAAGTGAAAGCGATAAACAGTTAAATCCATGACAAAAATTTGCTCCGAAGGAATGATTTTAGTAATAATAATAAAAAATAACAAATGAGTCTCATATCACCGCTAACCCAAATCAAATCAAACCAAACCAAACCGAACCGAGCTAAGCACCCACCTACTACAGACACCGGCGAGGGAGAGAGAGAGAGAGAGAGAGAAGTGAGAGAAAGCGACTAGGGCTCCAGTGGACTGTCACTTTGAAGATGGAGAAGGAAGGAAGAGAACTGGAAAAGAGGAGATGAGAAAACAAATCGGAGAATAGGTGGAGAGATTGATAGAGGAAGAAGATAGAAGAAACAGAAAGTCAGAGGCTAGAGAAGAACAAAGAGACACGGAGAGAGGCGTCAAGGGAGGGAATGAGGGAAAAAGAGAGAGACAAAGAGAATTTATTTATATTTTGTTGTTAATTTTAAACTATCTTTTGGATACAATGGTAAATTTGAGGACTTTTATGTTAAAATGGTAGTCAAAAGTTAGATTTTATTTTATTATTATTATTATTATTTTTATAAACAAAAGTTAAGAGTTCACTGAAGCCAACTCCTAGCAGGATATGTTTGTGTAATTACAATGAAAATACTCATCTAGCTACAATTACACTTAAAAGTCGAGGAAAGTTTATGCAATTTGTCCAAAAATAAATTACGTGAAGTCGTCGACTCTCAGCCTTATCAAATTTGCATGGAAAGCCTTTACTATTAAACCGCTACAATTTATGATTATTATTTTTTGAAATATATTAATCCTCTACAATTATATTGTCCAGATTTATTTATTAATAAATGGATGCAATGGTAATTTTATGGAGAAAATGCTTCTGATACAAGAACACCAAAAAAGTTAGGTACAAAACATTGATATTCTTCATTCACAGAACATTCCAGCCAAAATTATAGAAGGCAAAAAATTCTTAGAATCCATCAATGTGTACTTGACCATAATCAACAAATACTCGTAATCATTCCAAAAATCATACTCAAAAACAGTACTGAGCTGACATGATATAAACCATGATAATGACACAAATAATCAAATCAACAGCTGTTTGTAAGAAGTTAGCAACTAGAAAAGCATGGCCATCCAAATCCAAAATAAATATCATTTATGTTATCAAACAGCACATTTTAAGCTATTGAACAACAATTAGACACATTTTTCTCTAAAATTCAACTAGAATTTGGAAATCTTAAAATTTATCAAACACTATAATTTTGAGTTGTTTATTAAATCTAAAATAACTTTCCTAAACAAACTCAATAAAACAAATGATACTAGAAATTCATACTAAAAGTTAATAAGATCTGAAATACTGTCTAAAAAATAAATTTTGACAAATATAGCCTGAAACGATCAAATTTAAAGGTTCATTTTTTTTTTGGAATCTATCACATAAGGCCCATATGAGTTTTGTTCCTCTCATTGAGATAGTCGAAATAGCACATTACGAGACAAATTTAACATTGTCTGCCTCACTATTAAATATCTAGAAGTGTCGTACATCACATGGGCTAGAGAGAAATTGAACAGAGGAAAATAAGCTCTGGTTACATGTCATTTAACTTAAAAATTTGGACTTCTAATTACGGTGCAACTACCAAAATTAAGCTTCATAGAAGAGAGAGGCCATTGCTGGTTCATTGTCATTATAATTGTTTATATTATATTAAATGAAATTATATAACAAATAATAATAAAATGATATAAAAGTCAAATTACTAATTTTAAAATAATTTTAACTTTAAAAAATAAATAAAATGATTATACATTTAGAGATAAAAAAATATATATGTCAATCAGATTTCAGGTTTTAGTCATTATTCAGTTTTTAGTTTTCAGCAACACTGTTTAGTCTTCAAATAAAAAACCAAATGACCCCTTAATCTATTTAATTAAATCATCTCAACTATGTTATTTTTAAAAAAAAATAAAAAATCGTCCCAACAATGACTTATTAATACAAGATATACACATCCTCCAAGAAAAAAAATGGTAATATATTCCATGAACATGGATTACGATCTCTACCTAATACATTTTCTACCAATATATGATAACTTGAATTTACTGTCGATATTAAACTTTGATCTATTAGTTGTAAAAACAATCCTAAAAGTAAGTCACATCCATAAATAAATTTAGGAAAATTATCTTTTTTTTTTTTATTGCGGGAAATTTATCATATGTGTATTATAAACACATGAAAAATAGTTATAGATTGATGTTAGTTTGGTTGGATTTTGAAATTCAAAACTCAATTTGTGATTAGTATATATGATTGGATTAAAGTAAGTTAAATTTTAATGATAATTTCTTAATATCTAAGTTTTCATTTTATATAAATATTATAACAATTGCTTTAGGCTTTCAAATAAAAAACAATTATTTTCTGTAGACATTCATCTTCAATTAGATATAATAAATAAGATAATATGGCTAATAAATAATATAAGATAGTAATAAAAATTCAAAGTTGGTGCCACCAAACCTATTCTTAAATAAAAGGGAAAATCCCCAAAAACAACTTAAGGTTTGAAACATTATCCTTTTACTCATAAAGGTTTCGTTTTTATCCAAAATCTAATAAAGGTTAATTTTAATAGAAATTTTTTTAAAAATATTAAAAAGACCTTTTTACCCCTAAAAGTTATATTAAAAAATATAATAATCATAATATAATAATTTAAAATAAAAATTATAAATGAATAAAAATCAATCTCCATCGTCTATCTATGATAGATAGACGGTGGAAATCAATCCATCAAATTAAAATATAAAAAAATGATAAAAAAAAAAAATTTAAAATTAAAAACAATAATTATCATCATCATTTGGAAACCCAGATTTTCTAGGTTTCCAATCGCTCCACATTGGAAACCATCTACAATGAAAACCTAGAAAATTGGGTTTTCCAGTTAGTTTGACGTTTCCAGTGCGATTGGAAACTTAGTAGAAACCCAATAAAGTGTGTCTGGAAACCCAGTTCCAGGCGACTGGAAACCCAGTTTTTGGGTTTCCAATCACAATTGGAAACCCACTTTGGAAACCCATCTAGGTTTCCAAGCGACTAAAGAAACCCAGTTGACTAGAAACCTAGTTTCCTATGTTTCCAGTCGCATGCTTGAAACCCAAAATTTTTGGGTTTCCAGGTGGCTGGAAACCACCATCATCATCAATCATCAATCTCACCCAAAAAAATTCATCAACCTAATCATCAATCATCAATCACCAAACCACCGAAAACTAAACCTACCCATCAATCATCAACCACTAATACCAAACCATCGAGCACCAAACCTACCCATCAATCATCAACCACCAAACACTAAACCAATGGGTTTGTCGTCGAACCCATAACGTCGTCACTATCATCATCAACCGGAGAAGAAATTGGGGAGAGAGAGAAAGAGATAGAGAGGTAGATGAGAGACCGAAAGAGAGAACCTAGGTCTTCAGTGGTGGACGAGATTCGGGTCTCCACAGATACTGCCATCGAAATGTCTGCCACTTTTATCACCGGCCGAAGATATAGAAGAGTACCGATCGAAAATAAAGAGAGAAGAGGAAGATAGAAAGGAAGAGATGAGAGGAGAGAGAGAGCGAGAGAGAGTTGTAAGAAAAAATATGTTTATATATTTGTATATTTTTTATTTTTAAATAAAAATATCTCATTTTTTATAATTTTATATTAATATTTTATTTTTTATTTTTTTATATTTGAGTTAATATTATTTTAATTAATTATTCATTACTTTTTCCTTTTTGCCTCTAGAATTAAACGATCAACCATCTCAACTAACGGATTCTGTGACCGTCAAGGGTATTAAGGTCCTTTCGTACGCCTCCAGGAGGGATTTTGGATATTTATGTTAATGTCAAGTTGTATTTCGAATAAATATGAAATAGTAGGTTGCAAAATAGATAATGTTTCAAACCTCAGGTTGTTTTTTAGAATTTTCCCTAAATAAAATCAAGAACAAACCCAATTTCATTCTTTCACTTGTATTTTATCCACTTAAGAGTGGCTCCATTAGAAGCGGGTGTGGTTTATATATATATACCAAGACAATCTTTTCATAATTCAGTCAACGATTGGGATGTCTCGCTCTTCAAATTTTTACTCTCAACATCAATTTATCAAATGTGTATATATATATATATATATAGATAGATAAAGTGGTGGTTTATACATGATATTGATGATGATGACATGATAGGCTTTGAACCTAAGGTTTAGCTAGATGCCTGGTAGTGTAAGGATAAAAGACAGAGAGTGTAATTTAATTAAATGTCTCTTCACCATCCAAAGATCATAACACTATTAATTTTTAGGAAAAATCCCAACTTGACTTTTGACATATTAGTAATTTTCTATCATTTTGTTTTGTTTTTATTCAAAATACCGCTTGACTTTTAAATAAACACCCAAAATACCCCTTAAAAGTGTATGAAAAGACGATAATACCCTTGACTATCACATATTTCATTAGGTTGATATGATTGATTGTTTAACTCCAAAGGCAAAAATGAAAATTCAGTGAAAATATTAATTAAAGCATAAAAAATAAAAATAAATAATATTAAATATAAAATTATAAAAATAAGATATTTGTATTTAAAAATAAAAAAATAGTATATAAGAATAAAAAAACTTCCTCCCTAACTCCTCTCTCTCTCTCTCTCTCTCCCTCTTACATTTTTTTCTCTTCTCTTTCTCTCCATCTTTGATTGGATTTGTAGGTGGTCTCAACGGCAACGATATGGTGAGTTTGATGGTGATGGCAGTGTAAACCCCGGTTCTAGGTTTTCGGCGATGGAGTCTTCTCTTGCCATTGCTAGTCC
Organism: Nephelium lappaceum; assembly: GCA_021234005.1. Lineage (NCBI taxonomy): Eukaryota > Viridiplantae > Streptophyta > Magnoliopsida > Sapindales > Sapindaceae > Nephelium > Nephelium lappaceum. The sequence goes on from CM038004.1 coordinate 15,612,142, forward strand.
CTCATGCAGACAACTCCCTCCTTTTCACTCTCCCTTCGTCGATCCCTCATCGGACGCACTCTCTTCCTCTCGCTGTCCCTTCGTCGTGCTTCTCCTTGTTAGTGGTTGGCTAGCTAGGGTGGTGTGCTTCTCCTTGGTTGATTTTGGTTACTGATTTTGGTTGGTAATCATGTTGATGATTGATGATAATGGTGTTGATGATTGATCATTAGGTTAATGTGGGAGATATTTTTTTGGGTTGATGATAAAATGGAAACCTAGGAATGTATTTATGATAATTAGGTTTCCAGAAATGGGTTGAAGGTTAAAGATGAAGATGGCTGATAGATCTCTCTCTCTCTCTCTCTCTCTCTTTTTTAATCAATTTTTAAAATTTTTTATTTTAAAATATTTTTTTATAATTATTTTATTTTTTATTTTAAAATCTGATGGTTAAAAATGTCTTTTTATTTATAGTCCAATTTTTCAGCTAACTTTATGACAGAAGGGGATGTCGGATAAAAATAAAACTATATGGTGAAAAATGGGCAATATGTCAAAAGTCATACGACTTTTCAGGATTTTCCTTCATTTTTATGAGTTATTATCATTTTTCCTTCTGACAATTAATGAATCATAATTTTCTTCTTTGAGGGTTTTGAAAAAGTTAAAAAACCTCTTAAAGTAATATTACTTTAAATAAAAAAAATGAGTAAAATGATATTTCTTAAATTAATATGGAGAAAATAACGATTCAATAATTATAAGGAGGAAAGTGATAATAACCCTAATTTTTGTTTAAAAAGCTACATCACCATCTGATTATTAGAAAGCCACACCATATCAACATACCACATCAATGCACGGTTTATGAAAGATTTTCCCCTACTATAGAGGCCAAAATGGCACCAAGTTGTCAGTGACGATGGATGTTCCTATTTGGATATTCTTGTCATTTCAACTCTCCTCTTCCATCAAGATCTTGTAGACTCTAAGTTAATAGCTGGTGGCACAAGGAAGGGGGGGAGGGGGGGTGGGTTGGTGGTGTCAGTAAAATGGTAAAACACTACATTTCCCTTCCCATGACTTCCCAATCCTGGGTTCAACTAGGTGCATCTTACCTCTATTAATAAAAGACGTGGGATTTTATCTGAGTTATGCTACTAGTGTTTTTTCAATTTAGTTCTGATTATCTTTTGCACCAGTCACAGTGATGAAAAAAAAAAAAAAAAACTTAATTGGTGATGACAATTGAAGACACCAATTAATTCGTGTGCTTCTTTTTATTTATTTAAATATTCAATTTGTGTAATTCATTTTCCCAAACTATCCATAAACAAAAAACGCCTCCTTCTCTTTCTTCTGGGTGTAGTGAAAGAGTATCCTACATCTTATCTGGAACATCTATCACTCGCACGTGATCAGTATGTCTCTTCTCTGAGTGATCAGTTGTCATCCTCCTTTAATGACAACTCTTATCCAGTATGGTACTTTCCAGACTCTCAACCAGAAACGTGGCAACAAGAAGATATTGATGCTACTAAAGTCAGATATGAATCTGCCAAGCACCTCAATCCTACACCACCAACTGTCCCAGTTGCATCCTGCTCTCTTGCCACTGTATCTTTAGCAGATGAGCCCTTATCCACCTTTAACTCCGCATTCTGCTCAAAGTGCTCATCCTCATCCAGTTGTCCTATCCATGCGACCAACAAACATTCATGGCAATGTCACATCTGTGGTGCCACCGATTCTGATGATGAAAACCACAGTAATTGCAATTTGTCCACATCTGATTAATCAATGCTTTTACTATTGCCAGATGCTCCGCATGCTGCTCTCAGATTCCTGCTAATCCAAAAGTCGGTGTGTTAGTCAAAAGTAGTGGGTCCTTATGTCTATGACCCCATGTCTCATAATTAAAGTTTGTAATAATGGCTCTACTTTTGAGTCAAAAGTAGATGGTCCCGCAAGTCATTATGATTTGCTTTTTCTTTAATTATGTTTTTGCTTTTACTTTTGCTTTAATTATGCCACAGCTATAATGCTGTCTGCTTTTGTTTTATGCGGCCATTCTCCTATAAAATGGTTTCGCTTCTCAATTGTAATCAAGCCTGGAAATACCTACGAAGAAATAATATGAGAGTCTTCTAAACACCTCTTCTTTGTCTGGATGAGTTTCTTCCTTTTTCAAATGGGTGTGTTTATGTGATAAGGAAAGAACCTATCTGGTTCTTTGTCTCTGTTCTTTCATTATTGTACCTTTTGTTTAATCCAGTGAATCCTTTCGTTGGAAGGTATCTCTGGTTATGGAAAGAAATGAAAAGGAGAGTGGAAAGACACCAGCCTGATGGTAAGTCCCGTTGAAGCCAAGAGGGCGTGTTAGGGCAGCAAGGAATACTGGTGATCCGATGATCTCTCACAGATGAGTTTCCTATGAGTTTCCATAGGTACTGAATGTCGTGATGGTTTCAGATTAGCCTCAAGAGACCAGAGTGAAAGAATAGTGACAGAGAGTCAGATATTCCGCCCGTTTCATGGTATCAGAGCCACCCGCTCATTTGATGTAATGAGGTAAGAGATTCAGACAGACAGAAAAGTAATCTATCCATGACTACTTCTTCGTCTCCGGCGCTCCCTACTATTAGTTCTCCCCTGTGTAAATCATCTTCCCGTAAGATAGATAGTTTGTATGAGTTAACTTATTTCCCTGATAATAGTTTGCTCCCCTCAACTATCCCTCCTTTGTTAAATCCTTATTCTGCGTTTGCTAAACCTTCTTCTTCGTTTTCTGTAAAAACGTTGATTAAACAGTCTAGTAAACCTTTAAAAGAGTATGTACAATCTTCCTCTTTTAGTCAGTGTGATATACCTGCTTCTTCTGAGGAACAATATCTCACCCTTGAGATCCCTCAGACTAGTATTAACCAATGGTTAGCTGAAGGTTATACTCACCTTCATCTTGGTGCTCTAAGACTTGCAGTCACCTATCATGGTCGAAAAGGCCTTCCTGTTTCTTGCAGGTTAGCTTTACTCGACTCCAGATACCCAAACTATGCACATGCATGTCTTGCTACTGTCTTAACAACTTTAAATGCTAGCACCATCATGCTCACCCTTAAACCCAACTTCAACATCAACCTTAAGGATGAGTTCCTCTCTACTGCCTTACAAGTCCAAATACAGCTTACAGGTGCTGTTCAGAAAACAGGATCTATAGCCGCCACTCTTCATCACCAGATGATCTGGCGTGTTCAAGATCATGCCCTTGATCTTTCTATGCCCAGCACTACTGAAGCTTTGTTCCTAACAATGGATTCCAACCATGTGCCTCACTGTACATCTGTTCCCAGACAGATTTCGCGTGATAAGTTACTCGAGTTACTCCCTGTTCAGTGGGTAACCTCTTATGAAAAGCAGCAACAGACTCCTGCTCCAGTCTTTGCAAATGAATCCATTATGATGAACAATCCAGATGGTACAACTACCATCAAATTCCTAAAACCAGGCGCACCCAGTGCTCCTCCAGAGCTTGGCACTCAGTTCATGATAAGCTCCTCCAGTTCATTTGACCCGGCACCCTCACAGCCTCAGGTACAATATGTTACCTCTACCGGTCAACCAGTTTATCATTTCTAGGATCCAGAAGGTCATAGTTTCTATGATCTCGAATGCCAGTGTAAAAGTTGTCACAGATCCATTCCTTTCCCTAGAGCCTCCACCAAAGCCAAGTCTCTCTACCAAAGATGGCTAAATGGTGATCCTACTGTCGGCCCTCGAGGCGAACCCTCTGGCAAATATGAATATATTGTTAGATACACTGATCCTGACTTGCCTATCCAAGCTCCTGTCCTTTCTCCCTCTTGGGATGACTTTGCTAAACGTTTCCCCAAACGTCCACCTAGTGCTCAACCGTTGACAGTTCCTTCTGTCAAAAGACCTACAACCTGTAAACCCAAACCTCAATGGGTTCCTAAACAACCTAATCCTGTTGTTCCTGCAATCATGATGTATTCACATCCATCCCCTGCTTATGACATGGATTTTCCTTCTCTGGAAGAAACCTTTAATCAAAGGCCTCGTGTTGCTCCCTCTCAAACCATCCAACCTGATGGTTCTGTCAAGCCTTTTTCTCAAGCTGAAGCTGTTCTCAACTGGCAATCTGAGAATGCCATTGCCCAGAATAAAGTCATGCACAGAATTGAAACCAGACTCAATCACATGCAGTCACAGACTTCTATTGCAACTAGGGCTGGCAATTTGGAACCCGACACGACGGGTCGACACGAATCCGACACGATAATTACGGGTTAGGGTTGAGCATTAACGGGTTGGGTAAATTAACGGGTCAACCCGTTTAACCCGTTAACTTATCGTGTCGGGTTCGTGTTCGTCTTATCGTGTTACGGGTTGACCCGTTAAGGAGGGTAAAATGATAATTTTACATTAAAGGGTTTTTTTTGTAATTTTACTGATAATATATATATAGTTTTAAAAGTCAAAACCTAGATCTCATTTTCAAGTTTCATCTTTGCCTCTCTCTCTCTGGTTTGTTTTCTCTGCCGACCAGTCGACCGCCCAACATCGCCCCATCTGCAGCATCTTCTCCGGCAGTCCCTTCTCATCTGCAGCATCTTCTCCGGCCGTCCCTTCCCATCTGCAGCATCTTCTCCGGCCGTCTCGCCCCATCTGCAGCATCTTCTCCGGTCGTCCCGCGCAGCGCCGCGCCGCCGTCTTCGCATCTGCAGATCTGCGTGCTGGGTAGCTTCTTCTCGCCCGTCGCGTCGTCGAGCTGCTGCCGCCGTGCCGTGCCATCTCCACCGTCCCGCGCAGCTCGTCTGGTCGCAAGTGGCCTCGCATCTGCAGACTGCAGATCTGCCATTGCCGCCGTGCCTCTTCTCGCCCGCCGCGTCGTCGAGCTACTGCCGCGGTGCCGTGCCATCTCCGCCGTGCACCATCTTCTCCTCGTGCAGCTTCGTCTCCTCACGCAGCATCTGCAACAGTAACAGTATGTTGTCTGAGACAACTTGTCTCCTCTGTTAGTTAATTTACAGTTTTACACTAACTAATATTTCCACCAAAAAAGAAGAAAAAAAATGCTATTAGCTGTAGTTGCTATTTATTGATAGTAATATATATCAAATAATCAAAATGGCCCTTGAAATTTGGTAAGGTTTGGGGTTGTATGTATGTAACTAACACACATATTGTAATTGCTTGTCTGGAGATGCTTTAGAAACCAGTACTTATTAGTCTTACTGATTCAATGTTATGTACTTATGTTAGTAATCTGTGCTGTAGTTGAAATTTAGGTATGTTCTTAGGGGCTTCAATTGTTGCTTTAAACATGTTTTAGTTTTGTCCTGCAAATATACAAGTACTCTTTTAGTTTTGGGCTTGTAGCCTTTAAAAACAGTGTATGAGTGATTCACACTAACCACAAATTGATAGTAATGTTGTCTTTAATTTTATTAATTTTGTTTATTGTTATTAATTTTCATGTATAGGTTAAATTAATGGATTCCGATAATGTCAATATCGACGATTGGGAAACCAATAGTATGGAAGAGGATTTCGATGAGGAAGGAGATGATTCTATCGAAGTAGAGGCCAACGATACGGGAAAAGGAAAGGATGTCATGGTGAGAAAGCCTACTTGCAAAAGAAAGCTTAGATCAAAAGTGTGGAATGTATTTGTGAAGTTACCACGAAGTAAAGATGGAAAACTAAGGAGTAAGTGTAAGTTATGCAACAAGATTTATATTTGTGAAAGTAATTATGGTACCGGCAACATGAAACGCCACATGGAATTAACTTGTCCAATGAGAAAAAACTATGATATAAGTCAAATGTTTATCAACAAATCCGGTGGAAATGTTGCTACACTTACTAAGCCTAAAGATCCTGAAATATTTCGAGGTATGATAGCTGCTGCCATTATATGTCATGATTTGCCTTTTCAATTTGTGGAATGGACATGGATTAGGAAAAGTTATGAATATTTGGATAAAGATTTAACTCTAGTTTCTAGGAATACCGCAAAGGCGGATGTGTTGAAGATGTTTGCTAGTGAAAAACAAAAACTTAAGAGTATGCTAGAAGAATCCCCTGGTAGAATTAGTTTGACATGTGATTTGTGGACATCTATAGCTACTGATGGTTATTTATGTCTCACATCACATTTTCTTGATAAAAATTGGGTGTTACAAAAAAAAGTGTTGAATTTTTCTTTCATGGCACCACCACATGATGGAGTTTCCTTAGCTCATAAGATTAATACATTGTTATGTGAGTGGGGAATTCAGAATAGGATCTTTTCAATTACTTTGGACAATGCTTCATCTAATAAATCCTTTGTTGATATTTTAAAAAATCAATTGAACATCAAAGGGGCACTTTTATGTCATGGTGATTTTTTACATATTCGTTGTTGTGCTCATATTCTTAATTTGATTGTTCAAGATGGTTTGAAAGAAATAGATGAGGTGGTCCATAAAATTCGTGAGTGTGTGAAATATGTGAGGGGGTCACAAGTGAGAAAACAAAAATTTTTAGAATGTGTGAAACAAGTTTGTCTTGATGGTAAGATGGGTTTAAGGCAAGATGTTCCAACTAGATGGAATTCGACTTATCTTATGCTTGAAAGTGCTATTAATTATCGTCGTGCTTTATGTTCATTAGAGTTGAGTGATAGTAACTTCAAGCATTGTCCTTCTCCAAGTGAATGGGAAAAAGTTGAGAAAATTGCCTTATTTTTGAAAATATTTTATCAAGTCACTTGCATTTTTTCGGGAACGAAGTATCCAACTTCAAATTTGTACTTCCCTCAAGTGTTACAAATTTATGTGCTATTAAAGCAAAACTTGGAAAGTGATGATTTGTTTTTGAGAAATATGGCCACCCAAATGTACACTAAATTTAACAAATATTGGGGTGATTTTTCTACAATCATGGCCATAGCATTGATTTTGGATCCTCGATACAAGATGAAGTTTGTTGATTTTGCTTATAGAAAAGTATATGGGGAGGATTCATTTGAATTTGAAAATGTTCGAAGTAAGTTGTATTTGTTGTTTGATGAGTATGTGAAAAATGCTTCGACATCGACTCCTAGTGGTGGTGGTCATAACATGATCACTAATTTTTCGTCACAAGCTATTAGTGCACCACCATCTTTTAGCCTTATGAAGGTAATTGCTATTTATTAGTTTGTTTATATATTTAATTTCGTTTGTTTAAAATATATTAATATATATATATATTATTTGCATAATATTAACATTGTTTTTTATTAATAAATGTTTATAGGAGTGGGAATCGTTTGATAAAGACACATCCGATAGTGATTTCACAAGAAAGACACAATTGGAGTTGTACTTGGATGAACCAAAGCTTCAAGATACGAAGGATTTTGATATTTTGAGTTTTTGGAACGTAAGTGCAATTCGATTTCCTGAACTCGCAATGATGGCTCGTGATGTTTTAAGCATCCCGGTATCTACGGTGGCATCCGAATCGGCATTTAGTGTTGGTGGTCGAGTTCTTGATCAATATCGGAGTTCACTTAAACCAAATGTGGTGGAGGCTATAGTTTGCACTCGAGATTGGATATATGGAATTAAAGGTGATTTTTTACTAAAAAGTGTTAATTGCAATTTACATGTGTCTTATTATTATGAGTTTTATTTTTATTTTTATAATGAGATATTCTTAATTTTTTTTATTTGTCATTATTGTAGAGAATGCAAATCTTGGATTGGATGAACTTACCGAAGATGTGATGAACATGAATGTTGATAGTGAAACTGTTAGCACTAGTAATCACACGATCGAATCTGTCTCATCACAAATTGCCTTATAGTGGTAAAATTTAATTGTTTTGATAAAATATTTGTTAAATTATCTTTTCATGTGTAAATGTATAATTTACTAATTAGCTAACTTTTAGTTATTATTTTTCCGCAGGTTGTAGTTGGTGGACGCAATTGCAATCAACAGTTGATGTTTTTTAATATGAAGAACTATATTTGCGGATATATTTTTGATGTTGTTTTTTTAATATCAAGAACAATATTTGCATCTATGTTTTTATATTCATTTGTGTGGATGTTTGTAGTTTTATGTTTTGCATTATATTTATGGATGATTGTATTTTTATATTTTGGATTGTTTTGGATTGTATTTGTAATTGTGGATGATTGTATTTTTATGTTTTGGATTATTTTGGATTGTATTTGTAATTTGTGGATGTTTTGGATTATTTTGGATTGTTTTTGTAATTTGTTGATGTTTTAGATTATTTTGGATTATATTTATAATTTGTGAATGATTAAATTTTTAGGTTTTGGATTGTATTTGTAAATGATGATATATTTTTTTTTGGAAATATGGATGATTGTATTTTTAGATTTTGGATTGTATTTGAGTATTTTAATGTTATTTTTTATTAGATGTGAATTAAAATTTAAATATATTAAATATGATTAAATTCATAAATGGGTTAACGGGTCGGGTTAACGGGTCATAAACGGGTCAATTAAACGACCCGTTAATAAACGGGTTATCGTGTCGTTTTCGTGTTGACCCGTTTCTTATCGTGTCGTGTTCGTGTCGAGCGAGTTCAACCCGTTTGCTTATCGTGTCGTGTTCGTGTCGTGTTAAAAATTATCGGGTCGTGTTCGTGTCGGGTCCAACCCAACCCGTCAACCCGAATTGCCACCCCTAATTGCAACTGAACGCACTGCTCAGCTCATTGCACAGATCACTCAGCGTATGAATCAGCTTCATAATGATCTTTTTCATCTGATTCAAACCAACCAAAGCTTTACCAGTGCTTTTACCCAGAAAGATGCTGAAATGAGGAGTCTTAAAACTCAACTTGCTTCGTTACAAAATGATTTGTATCGACAGACTTACAATACTGCTCCTCCTACACCAGTCTACAATCCTTTTGAAGCAACACCAAGTACTTGGACATTTCCTCCACCTCCTCCAAAAGTTCCTCCTTCGCTATCTTTCCCTTTGGAAACTAGGTCGGAAGCTGACATTGCTTTTGGCACATCTCATCGCCTTTATGCTAAGCTTAAAGAACAACAAGAAGCTCAGCAAGCTGAATTCAAATGCCAAAAACAGATTCTCCGACGAAAAGGCAAAGCTAAGGCTTACCCTTCGCAGCCTCCTAGTCAGCGGTCCAGCTCACATAGTCAACGTGAAGATCTATTCAAACCAGACCATTTCAAAACAGATCAGTCTCATCATGACGATCAATTCATGGTCTCTCATCCCAATCAGATCTCACAAGCATTACAGACTATGGGATCTTCCCAGATTCCATATGTTCCTCCTCCAAAGCCTATCCTACTTGATCCTGATCCAGATAATCCAGTCGCATATGCTCCTGATGATCCTTTCTCCAGTACTTCAAGTTCATCAGACTTACATTCTTCTCCTCTCTCTCCAGATGCAAGCGATAATGGTCTGTTTGCCAATTTGACCATCACTACTGGATCTAGCTCTTCCAACTCATTTGAAGACAATTTTCGCTCCTCCTTGGATGGTGACTTCTCTTCTTGCAGTACCACTAGCATCAGTGGTCCTAGCCTTTCAAAACGGCTTCCTACTCAGTATATAAACGAACCCCAAGTTCATACTGAACCCAGCAGTACAGAGACTGAGATTCCACCTGTTCCTCCTCAGCCTCCTCCTACCCAGCCAAATCAGAACACCTCCAAGTTGTTCACTTTCACGCTTGATGACATTCCATATTCTAAATGGCGTGAACGAATCTTTGAATTCCAAGCCTGGCTTCAAACTGAGATGCTAAAGCCCCAGGCTCAACTTCAACAAGTTCTTACCCAGTTTGCTACAAGATTCACTGGTACACTTCGTGAATGGTGGCAAGAACTTGGAGAATACAGACAATTACAGTTCTGCCAACTCCCAGATCTTAATCAGGTTCTGTACCTCCTTTATACAGAGTTCTGTGGCAGACCTCAAGCCCATGAGATCAAGATGCGTGAAGAATACTTTCAAATGAAATGTTGCTCTTACAACCGATCTGATCTTGATCGCCATTATCAACAAATGCTGAAAAGGTTTCATGCTCTCCATGGAATTGATGATCCAAACATGAAACATGCTTTCTTATCTTCCATTCCTGACTCTTTGTCTCAGGAAGCACAGAAGTTAATGCAATCTCAAGACCGTGCCCTACACCAATGCACTCTAGGCGAGATTTATCATTATGTCCTCGCAGCTTTAGATAAGCTCTGTGCTCAGAAGAAATTCTTTGAAGATTATTTGAAGAAAGCTCGTCAGCTCACTAAGGTGTGTCAACGTCCTGATCTCTAGATCAAATGCAAAGATAAAGAACGTTGTCAGTGCTCTACCAAAAAGAAGCACCACTCCTTCAAATCCAAATCTTCTATACAGATCCCATCTAAGCATAAACACTATGCCCGGAAACCAAAGTTCAGACGGTTCCTTCGTAAGAAGCCGTTCATACAGCGTTCTTCTTCTCGCTGTTATCTCTGCAACCAACCAGGACATTTTGCTAAACACTGTTCTAACAAACCACAGAAGGCCCAGAAGATGGTCCAATACCTTGCTCAAAAAGGTATTTCTCTAACTGATGACGAAATTGAAGATGTCTTCTCTATTCATGATCAACCTACATCTCATGATCTTCTTCAATTTGATCAGACCTCTGCCTCTGATAATTCTGATTCTGACCATTCTTCCTCCAGACTTTTATATACTGTTCAACCATCAGTACCCATGACTCCTTCTGTTATGATAAAAGTCTTTCCTTCCAAGTATGCAAAACCAATTCCAATCATTGCCTTCATTGATACTGGTGCATCCACCTCTATCATGAATCCTTCTGTTTTGCCTTCTCAATACTGGCAACCTCACCATGAGAAATTTAGAACTGCCAATGGTCAAGACTTCTATATCTCCCAGATCAGTAAACCTGTGATCTTTGAGATCTTCCCCGGCTGTTCTCTTAAACATAAAGTCTTTGGTTCCGAGCTTCCTAATAAAGATCTCGTGTTTGGCTTTGATCTGTATGCCAAACTCCCTGCTCTTAAACTATTAGCAACAGGCATCAGGTTTCGCCAACATTTTAAACCATGGTCCCCTGTCCTCAGCCTGTATGCTCTTCACCCAATTCTGGATTTCTCTGTTATTACAGATCAGTTGGTTACTCACTCCTGTGCTGAATCCCATACTGATTTCTTGAAGAAATGTTTCCACCCTTTATGGCAAAATCCAGACTTCTTTATCAGACTGCCTTTCCATTTGAATGAAGATATCAATCCTATAAAAGCCAGTCATTCAGGAATGAATCCTGATCATCTCCTGCTTGCTCGTACTGAATGTTCTCAGTTACAATCTGAAGGCCTTATTGAATCAACCACCTCTCAATGGGCATGTGAAGCCTTCTATGTTAACAAGCGAGCAGAACAAGTTCGAGGAAAACTCAGACTCGTCATTAATTATAAACCTTTGAACCACTTCCTCCAAGATGACAAGTTTCCTCTCCCCAGTCGCCATACTTTGTTCTCCTGCTTATCAACTGCAAAGATCTTCTCAAAATTTGACCTTAAGGCAGGCTTCTGGCAACTTGGTATCCATCCAGAGGACAGATACAAAACAGCTTTTTGTATCCCTGATCACCACCACCAGTGGAAAGTCATCCCTTTCGGCCTCAAGACAGCTCCGTCTTTATTTCAAAAGGCCATGACCAAGATCTATGCTCCTTTGCTCCACAGTGCTCTCATCTACATTGATGACATCATTCTGTTCTCTACTTCGGAGCAAGAACACTATGAACTTCTCCAGCAATTCTCCCAGATTACCCAGAATTATGGTATCATGCTCTCTGCAAAGAAAATGGAGATCGCTCAATCCGAGATTACTTTCCTAGGTATGAAACTCTCTGCAGGAAAGTATCATCCGCAGCCTCATATTGGACATGAGCTCCTCAAATTCCCAGATGAACTGCTTTCTAAGCATCAGATCCAGCAGTTCCTTGGCATTGTCAACTATGTCAGACCCTTCATCTCCAATGCTGCGTCCCTTACCAAACCATTGTCAACCTTGCTACAGAAAGATCCTCCTCATTGGAGTTCCCTGCAAACTAAAGCTGTCCAACAGCTTAAGCAAGTTTGTCAACAGCTACCAGCTCTGCACATTCCTTCTACAGGAACCAGAATCCTCCAGACTGATGCAAGTGCTAAATTCTGGGGTGCAGTTTTATATGAACAAGATCCGCAAGGTAATAGGCACATCTGTGCTTATCAAAGTGGAAGTTTCAAAGCTAGCCAGCTTCATTATCACTCCACTTTCAAAGAGATTCTTGCAGTCAAAAACGCCATTGACAAATTCCAATTTCACCTGATTGGCCATCACTTCATTGTAGAAACAGACATGAAATCATTCTCCAGTATGCTACAATTTCACAAGAAGAAATTGCCACATCAGCTTCTTCTCCGATGGTCTGAATGCTTCAGCAGATTCTCTTTCACCACCAGACACATCAAAGGTAAAATTAATTACCTCGTCGATTATCTCTCTCGTCCAATCCAAATATCCAGTATGTCTTCCTTGTTCATGTATCAGCCTTCTTCTTCCTCTAGTTTAGAGATTCCTGAATTTCCAAATTTGCTTAAAGCCCATTTTCCTAAATCTCGTATTAAGGAATTAATGTTTGCTTACCAGTACAATTGTATTAGGTCTCATGGTACTGTGTTTTTAAATACATTGTGTGTTCATCCTGAGTATCCCTTCGCCAAAGTCATTCATCTACCAGAACAATCTTTCTATCCATATTATCTTTTCCCAAAAGAATTGTTCTATTTTCTCTGGTGCCTTGGTCATCTTCACCACTTTGCTCTTGAAGTCTCAAATGACAAGTTCCTTCAAGCGCTTACATGGGGAATTGAGTCCTCAACAGTCCTGAGTTATCTTCCCCATTTTTTGCCTCAATATCAGTCCCTTGCTTCCTGGCAATTATGGTCCGAAGTTAATAAACTTCTTCCTAAGCATTGGTCTGTCCTCGTCTTCCACCATCCTTATTTCTCCAGATATGATAGTGTCTATTTGTCCAAACCTCAGTTTGCTTTACTGTCACAAAATTCTTTTCCAGTGTTCGACGACCAGCTCCAATGTGCCCATCAATTCAGGCTTATTCAGAAACAGCTTTTTGAACAAAACCGGATCATTCCTGATCTTATTTGGCCAGCCCTCCAAGATGATACTCCATGGTCTCAGTATCCTACATCTTATCTGGAACATCTATCACTCGCACGTGATCAGTATGTCTCTTCTCTGAGTGATCAGTTGTCATCCTCCTTTAATGACAACTCTTATCCAGTATGGTACTTTCCAGACTCTCAACCAGAAACGTGGCAACAAGAAGATATTGATGCTGCTAAAGTTAGATATGAATCTGCCAAGCACCTCAATCCTACACCGCCAACTGTCCCAATTGCATCCTGCTCTCTTGCCACTGTATCTTTAGCAGATGAGCCCTTATCCACCTTTAACTCCGCATTCTACTCAAAGTGCTCATCCTCATCCAGTTGTCCTATCCATGCGACCAACAAGCATTCATGGCAATGTCACATCTGTGGTGCCACCGATTCTGATGATGAAAACCACAGTAATTGCAATTTGTCCACATCTGATTAATCAATGCTTTTACTATTGCCAGATGCTCCGCATGCTGCTCTCAGATTCCTGCTAATCCAAAAGTCGGTGTGTTAGTCAAAAGTAGTGGGTCCTTATGTCTATGACCCCATGTCTCATAATTAAAGTTTGTAATAATGGCTCTACTTTTGAGTCAAAAGTAGATGGTCCCGCAAGTCATTATGATTTGCTTTTTCTTTAATTATGTTTTTGCTTTTACTTTTGCTTTAATTATGCCACAGTTATAATGCTGTCTGCTTTTGTTTTATGCGGCCATTCTCCTATAAAATGGTTTCGCTTCTCAGTTGTAATCAAGCCTGGAAATACCTACGAAGAAATAATATGAGAGTCTTCTAAACACCTCTTCTCTGTTTGGATGAGTTTCTTCCTTTTTCAAATGGGTGTGTTTATGTGATAAGGAAAGAACCTATCTGGTTCTTTGTCTCTGTTCTTTCATTCTTGTACCTTTTGTTTAATCCAGTGAATCCTTTCGTTGGAAGGTATCTCTGGTTATGGAAAGAAATGGAAAGGAGAGTGGAAAGACACCAGCCTGATGGTAAGTCCCGTTGAAGCCAGGAGGGCGTGTTAGGGCAGCAAGAAATACTGGTGATCCGATGATCTCTCACAGATGAGTTTCCGATGAGTTTCCACAGGTATTGAATGTCGTGTGACAGGTGGTGAATGTGGGACAAGGGAGATAACTGTGGAGGATCTGAAGATGGGGAATTTTGATAGAGAAGCTCAGTTGCATGCTTTCGATCATAGACTTGTAAAGTTGCTGCTGTTGGACCGATCCTGGTCAATTCTAAGGTAATTTAGTAATGTTTCTCTCTTTCAAAGTTTTGTTCTTGTTTGGACCTGGATAGCTTTCAGTGATTGCTTGCTCTTCATTTGTGAGAATTTGAACATTTTGATGCTTCTTTTATGCTATATGGTATATTGGACTGATTATTACATTGTGAGAAACTGATGTAATAGATATTTATGGAGTGGAGTTGACGATTGATTGATGGAGTTTTGATGTTTTGTTGTTCAATTGACTTCCAAAATTGCTGCTATTGTGCCTAGTGGGTCCAATCCTGCTTAATCTATTGACCTGCTGTGGCTTAATTCTAAGGTGACCTAGTATTAGTGATGTTGTTCTCTTTGAAAGTTTTGTTCTTGTACGGACTTGCATAGCTTTCGCTAATCGCTCTCTATTTGCGCCCCAAAAAAAAAAAAGACGTTTTGAACATTTGGATGCTTATTTATACTATATAGAGTATACTGGACTTATTGTTACACACTGAGGAAGTTATGAACAGCGTTAAGAAGAATTGGCAATTGACATCCCTTACATTAAGCGGAACTGGCAGTGGTTTGATGATATTTGATGGAGTTTTTGATGCTTTATTGTGCTCTTTCAGTACTTTTAGGATTTTTTATTTTCTTTTACATGTTTAGGAGAAAAACTATTGTGTGCTAGAAATGTAGGTTTAGTAATTGAAGTCATAAGCCAAGTCATTGAATTCAATCTCTCATGTGGTTCATTCTCATGCCACGGCCTGCTATTTTCTAGTAATTAATTATTCAAGCTGGGGCTAATAATCTTTAATGTCTTACCAACCATATTGATCCATTTCAGTATCCTAGTTAATCTAGAAAATAATGAGATCTTATAGGAAAAATAAAATGATTTGTAACTTGTACTTTGCAAAAACAGTTTCTAAAGTTTATAGTTCTCAAAAAGCCATTACTTGTGTACTTTCTCTCCTAATTTGTATATAAATGATGATGTGATGGATATTCTCCATCGTATTATTAAAATAAAAGGATACTATCACATAGTCTATCTTGCTTTTGATTATAGGGACCAAATTATGGTGCAGTGACTGCTCGTGCTACTGGGGCACATTCTAATGCTGATGCTGCGAGGGATGATTCAGTTTGAAAATTCAGATGTTATGGTCCTTTGGCCATGTAACATCAGGTGCTTTGGCCTTCTCATACACAAAGGTAAATTAGGTATTTGCAGCCAAGTTGATTCTCTTTGCTCAGCTAATGGTCCATACCCTTGAACTGCTTAACTCAGTAGACATAATTAGACTTTACAGCCTGTGCATGGTAGTTACTCATATTATCAAAGTGATTGTGTAATCATAAAGTTGTTTGCCATCATGTTCATTCCTTCTTGTCATTATTCACACAGCAGTAACATAATCTGGAGAGTAAGATGTTAAAAATCAATCCTGACTCCTGAGTAAGAGTCTTTTGTGTTAGGGGTATGGTTTTGTATAGCACCTACCCTATATTGATTTTCAATCAAGCTTAACATGATTATGCCAATTGATGCCTCCTTTGCATAAGCTCCTGTGGTCCTGTTAGAAGCAATATTTAAGTGGTGTCTCTGAGTAATAATTCTGAAACAGCAGCTGTTGGAGCTGATCAACCTCTGTCAATACGGTATTGCAAAACCTGGTCCGTGAAAGTATGCTTGTTAGAAGCGCTGTTTATATGGTGTCTCCGAGTAATTATTCCATTAGATACTTGAGAGTCATTCTCATAGCTTTGGAGTTTGATCTTTCTCTATATTCGGTTGTTTACATATACTCATAAATTCAAAATCAGTATGGAATCCACAATAATGTAAAGTTTTGTGTCTCCAAACAAGCGTCACAATGAAGAACAGCAAGTTTGAGGCCCGTTCAATGTAGTCTTCATGGTAGTATACTGATAAATTCTATCCTTTGTCTTGTGTTCATTTCCTTTATACTTAAATCATTGTATGTTGTAATTCTTATTCTTTTTTTATTAGGTGATCATTTTCTCCTTCACATTAGTAAACCGCTCTCTCCCTATCGCAATGTGTTATTTAAGTTATTCTGAATTCCACTTTGTTGTCATTTTTTATTGAATATGAAGTTTCCCTCTCTCTCTACCTCTCCCTCACTCTCTCCCTCTCTCCATCTCCCTCCCTCCCTCCGTCTCTCTCGCCCTGTCCTCCGTTCTCTCTCTGTCTCCCACTCTCTTTCTCTCTCTCTACATGTATCTCTCTCTCTCTCTCTCTATATATGTATGTATGTCTGTATGTATTTATGTAAAGGATACGTATGTATGTATGTGTGTATGTATGTATGTATGTCTGTAACGGCTATTTCGCTTCGATTTTTTTTTTTTTTTTAAACTTATTTCCCTTTGATTTCTATGTCTACTGTAAAGGCTACAAAAGTTTACTGGTACTCTTGATATGATTTACAACGCAGTTTTAGAATTGCTTGCCAAAAATCGAAAATGTGCCTCATTTACTGATCGCTGCTATTACTTGCCTAAAGTTACTCTTTAACTCTGCTGAATTTGGTTACTATACTGTTTAGAGTATGATTTCTATATTTGCATATTTGTGCCGCCATTTTAAATAGTTATAGATTGATGTTAGTTTGGTTGGATTTTGAAATTCAAAACTCAATTTGTGATTAGTATATATGACTGGATTAAAGTAAGTTAAATTTTAATGATAATTTCTTAATATCTAAGTTTTCATTTTATGTAAATATTATAACAATTATTATAGGCTTTCAAATAAAAAACAATTATTTTATGTAGACCTTCATCTTCAATTAGATATAATAAATAAGATAATATGGCTAATAAATAATATAAGATAGTAATAAAAATTCTAAGTTGGTGCCACCAAACCTATTCTTCAATAAAATCAAGAACAAACCCAATTTCATTCTTTCTCTTAGTTTATCCACTTGAGAGTGGCTCCATTGGATACGGGTGTGGTTTATATATATATATATATATGTATATATGTACATATACACCAAGACAATTTTTTCATAATTCAGTCAAAGATTGGGATGTCTCACTTTTCAAATTTCTACTCTCAGCATTATCTGATATTCATAATTCAGTCAACGATTGGGATGACTCCCTTTTCAAATTTCTACTCTCAATATCAAATTATCAAATGTGTGTGTATATATATATACACACATATCCCAATCGTTGACTGAATTATGAAAAATTGTCTTGGTATATATATATACCAAGAAATTAGAAATTAGAAAATCATAAGAGTTTCTTTTCCATTATTTCAGATTGATTGGAATCAACAAAAATCAAATAGATAAAGGAAAGAAATAGATGAAGCAAAGAAAAAAAATGGAGATACTATGTACATTCTATCTATTTAATTGATATTAACGTGTCTGAAGATACATATACATATCGTATTTGTATATTGATCTCGATTCTGTTTGTATCTTTATACATTACAATAAGAAAATAGATAGTATGGTCGAAAGATTCATTTATGAATCTTTCGGCCATACTATCGGATCTCACAGGCTATATATATATAACGTGGCTGATTTATACATGATATGCTGACGACATGGCAGGCTTTGAACCTAAGGTTTGGTTAGATGCATGCCAGTGTGGGGATAAAAGACAAAAATTATAATTTAATTAAATATTTACTGCTATATCTCCTGGGCATCTAAAGATCATAACAATGTTAATTTTTAGAAAAAGTCCCAAAAACCTCTTACTTTTGATTTATTATTCATTTTCCATTATTTAGTTTTGTTTTATTCAAAATACCGCTTGACTTTTGAATAAACATCCAAAATACCCTTTAGAGGTATATGAAAGGACGATAATATCCTTGATAATCACAAATTCCGTTAGGTTGATATGGTTGACTATTTAACTTTAGGAGCAAAAACAAAAATTTAGTGAAAATATTAATTAAAATATAAAAAATCAAAATAATAATATTAAATATAAAATTATAAAAAATAAGACATTTTTACTTAAAAATAAAAATATATATATAAGAATAAAAAAATTTTCCTCCCTAACTCCTCTCTCTCTCTCTCTCTCTCTCATTTTTTCCTCTTCTCTCTCTCCATCTCCGACTAGATTTATAGGTGCTCTTGACTGCAACGATATGGTGAGTTTGATGGCGGTGGTAGTGTGAAACCCGGTTCTAGGTCTCCGATGATGGAGACTAGAACCAGGTCTTCTCTAATAACTCATTGTCTCGTCCCTTTGTTAGGTTACCATCTTTCTCTAGAGTTTCCTCTCGCCATTGCCAGCCCTCACGTGGATAACTTCCTCCCTCTTAGTCTCCCCTCGTCGATCCCTCACTCTGACGCACTCTCTCCCTCTCGCTCTCCCCTTGTCATGCTTCTCCTCGCTGGTGCTTAGCTGGCTAGGGTGGTGTGCTTATTCTTGGTTGATCTTGTTGGTAATTGTGTTGATGATTGATGATAATGGCGTTGATGATTGATCACTGGGTTAATGTGAGAGATTTTTTTTGGGTTGATGATAAAATGGAAACCTAGGAATGGGTTGATGATAATTGGGTTTGTCGAAATGGGTTTTAGGTTGAAGATGAAGATGATTGATAGATCTCTCTCTCTCTCTCTCTCTCTCTCTCTCTTTCTCTCTCTCTTTTTTATCAATTTTTAAAATTTTTTATTTTAAAATATTGTTTTATAATTATTTTATTTTTTATTTTAAAATTTGATGGTTAAAAATGTTTTTTTACTTGTAGTCTAGCTTTTCAGTTAACTTTATGACAAAAAGGGAAATGTTGGATAAAAATGAAACTATATAGTGAAAAATGGACAATATGTCAAAAGTCAGACAATATTTTAGGATTTACCCTAATTTTTATGAGTTATTATTATTTTTCTCCTTAATAGTTGATGAATCATCATTTTCTCTTAGAGGATTTTGAAAAGGTTAAAAAACCTCTTGAAGTAGTATTAATTCAGATCGAAAGAATAGGTAAAATGATGATTCTTGAATTAATAGAGGGAAAATGACAATTCAATAATTATAAGGGGGAAAGTGATAATAACTCTAATTTTTGTTTAAAAAGCTACATCACCTTTCATGTTATTATTAAAAAGCCACACTACATCAACATACGTTAACTGAACGGTCCATGAAAGATTTTCCCCTACTACAAAGGACAAGGCAACACCAAGTTGTCAGTGACGATGGATGTTCTTGTTTGGATATTCTTGTCATTTCAACTCTCCTCTTTCGTCAAGATGTTGTAGACTCTAACTGAATAGGTGGTGGCGCAAGGGGGGTCAGTGGAGTGGTAAAACACTGCACCCCCCTTCTCATGACTTGCCAGTCCCGAGTTCAACTAGGCGCACCCCACTTCCATTAATAAAAAACGTGGGATTTTCTCCCATGTATATTAGTTGTTTCCCATCTAAGTATGGATGGCTCTCAATCATATGAGAGCCGCTTATCTAGACCGTGTCACTTGTGTCCTTCCAACTTGGTTTTGATTGTTTTTTGAGCTAGTCACATTGACTAAAAAAAAAAAAAACAACTTAATTGGTGGTGACACATCACCTGAAGACACCAATTAATTTGTGTGTTTCTTTTTCTTTTATTTATTTAAATATTCAATTTGTGTTTTTCATTTTCCCCAAATATCCAAAAAAAAAAAAGGCGCCTCCTTCCCTTTGTTCTGAGTGTAGTGAAAGA
This sequence comes from Nephelium lappaceum, assembly GCA_021234005.1. Taxonomy (NCBI): domain Eukaryota; kingdom Viridiplantae; phylum Streptophyta; class Magnoliopsida; order Sapindales; family Sapindaceae; genus Nephelium; species Nephelium lappaceum. Next base: position 15,632,314 of record CM038004.1, read on the forward strand.
GCTGCTATTTTCATTTTCCATTTTCAGGGGTGGGCTGGGTTGCGGGGTGGAGGCCACATGGAGGGGTTTGATAGGTGGTGAATGTGGGATAAGGGAGATAACTGTGGAGAATCTGAAGATGGGGAATTTTGATAGAGAAGCTCAGTTGTATGCTTTCGATCGTTAGACTTGTAAAGTTGCTGCTGTTGTGCCTTGTTGGACCAATCCTGGTACATTCAATGAGCAACTCTGGCTCAATACTAGGGTAATTTTATAATGTTTTTCTCTTTGAAAGTTTTGTTCTTGTCTGGACTCGGATGGCTTTCAGCGATTGCTTGCTCTCTATTTGCGATAATTTGAACATTTTGATGTTTCATATATGCTGTTATAGTATGTTGGACTGATTGTTACATTTTTATGTTTCTTTTATGCTATATAGAATATTGGACTGATTGTTACATTGTGAGAAACTGGTGTAATAGATACTTATGGAGTGGAGTCGACGAAATTAATGGAGTTTTGGATGTTTTGTTGTTCAATTGACTTCCAAAATTGCTGCTCTCGTGCCTTGTGGGTCCAATCCTGCTTAATTTAATGACCTGCTGCGGCTTACTTCTAAGGTGACCCAGTATTAGCAATGTTGTTATCATTGAAAGTTTTGTTCTTGTTTGGACCAAACTTGACATTTTGATATTAGCAATTAGTTGTCCTGTTTCATTGAATATGAAGTTCTGTCTCTCTCTCTGTCTCCATATATGTATGTATGTATGTATGTATGTATGTATGTATTTTAACAAATCAGGTGCAAATGCACATGCTTTGGCGTACAAAAGCTGAGTGCTAGAAGAGATCCCAACTTTGCAGAGATTGGCAATAACAAAGGTTAATATCACTTTTTTTACTGGTTCATCAATTGTTATAATTATTGTTGTTATGTGTAGGCATTGGAACCTCTTTGTGCTTTGATTGGGATTATTCACTTACTATTTTCCTTTATTAAATTGGACTTGAAATTAGTTTGTTGTTTCAGTACATAATTAAACTGCCTAAACCTGCTCTGAAGATGCTTTGCTATCAATATGCAATATGCTGGTTATACCAGTTGAAATCATCCTAGAGTCTGAAGGAAGATCAGTCCAGTTTTAGCAGATTGCACAATCAATGTAGTTTTGACATCAATTTCCATCAATGCTGTTTGCACAATCAATGTAGATTGCACAATCAATGTAGTTTGCACAATCAATGTAGCTTTGTCCTTTCGCTGTTTGTGCATGTCACAACTCTGCAGGGACCACATCCTTATGACTTTAGTAGCAGTGGTATTAATTTCCATCATATGCGTTTTATCAAATATTCGAAAAAAAAAAAAAAAAAAGAAACAGAATGATAGAGAAGATACACAAAAACAAGAGGTTGAACAAGAGAAATTGCTAATAAGTTACTAAATTGGATGGAAACTAGAAAAATAGTTGGAGAGGGAAAATTTCTTCAAAATAACCTATGTCAAACTTACATGATTACAGCAACAACACCTGAAGCATTTAATTATCGTTTTACATGTAAACGTGCACTCACTTAAGAGAAATCCAACAAAAAAAAAAAATGGCATTTCAATTATGTCCATCGCCTCCTACATGTCCGACACCGCCGCCTTCATTTGCTGCCTCACCCACTGCATCAAAAAAGAAAGAAAGAACGAAAAAAAAAACAAAAGAAGGGTCAGCTTGCAAAATCTCCTGATGTTAATGTGTATGACAATAATGTGGAAACAGAAGAGTGAAAATTGAAGGTATCGGTTTTGACCATCATTCATGTCATAGGTTGGGCAACACCTGCTGCATCGACCATGATAACCTCTCCCACAGCACGGGTAGCCGCACCTGAGCGGACAGCCTAAATCATTCTCTACCGTCGTGTCATCTGTCAGTACACCAGAGGAATGAAAAAGGACTGTATGAAACCGAAAGAGATAGCATTAAGTGTTCGGTAAATTTATTTCAACTTAAATTTTTTCTAGTTTTAAAGATTAGAATAATTCACCAATAACGGTACGTTTAAAAATTCAATTTTATATATTGATGCAAAAATAACCTATTTTTTTATTCTTAATTTTACAATTTGTTATAAAATTGTTTATTTCTTTTCAAATAAAATTTGTTTTGCTTTGTTTTCCAAAAAAAAAAAATTGTTTTGGTTTTGAAAAGGTAGAAAAATCTGTTTAGGAAAATGGTCAAAATAGATATGATATCATGTCATTGATATTTAGAAAATATAAATAAATTTATTAACACCTAAATGTAAATAAATACAAATTAATTAATTAATATATTAAAAAAAGAAAAAAAAAATGAGCCGGAGGTGGTTCTGTAACTGTGCACTTCCGGGTACGGTGACCCCAACGTCAGAGTTGGCGCGGCTGGAGGTGGACATAACCCTCCTCCACTCCTCCATTGCCATATGGATCACAGCACCCACATGCGTACAATGTAACAGAGCGATGATAGATCATGGACTCATATCTCTCATCTCCGGCTCAGGGCTACTCGAGAGAAGAGTGAGTTGTTTCATAGTTATATATACTAACCTTTTTTATCATTATTAATGATTGGGGCCGGTGTTGGAGGCGTGGCTATGGTGACGGAAGCATCGGGGCCGCCATAGAAGGTGGCATTGGTGCTTTGTAACTTCAGCCTGGCTGAGTGAGCAGCAGGGACTCTTTTGGCCATCATCCACAATAAACTCCAGTTACTAAACAAAATAAACAGCAGCTTCTTACCCGCCATTGGGCTTCAGATAAAAAAAAAAAAAAAAAAAAAACAAAGAGAGAGAGAGGAATGGAGGAGGGAGTGAGAATGTGTGTGTGTGTGTGTGAGAGAGAGAGAGAGGAATGGAGGAGGGGGTGAGAATGTGTGTAGTGCACCATGAGAGTTCTTCAATCAATCTATTATATAAGCAGGGTTGCATGTGAAGAGAGAGAAACAGCTAGAACAGCAGTAGGGTGCCCTAAAAAAGGAACTCCCAGCCGTCCAATATCCACATTTGAACATCAAACGAAACCACCAAAAAATAATGGAATCGATCTTTCTTTTACAATTATCACACAGCCTTAGCGTCATGGATGATTCAATCAACTTAAACCCTGTGGTCTGTTTTTATTTTTCAATTACCAACATATTCTTCTACGTAAGTGAACGCAAAATTAAGTTTGACCGGATATTTTTATTTTATTTTATTAATGAATAATGGTGTCAGTGACCATCTATTATATCTTTTTTTTTTTATACTTCTTTTTCTATTATTTATTAATGATATTATTAACTTAAATTATATATATAGTAATACTAGTATTTTCAAAAATTTTACTCAAATTTATGTTTAAATGATATAACAGGTGAATTATCAAAATCTTATAAATCATAAAATAATATGATAATTATTATGATTTTGATAATTCACATATCACATCATTATATATGAATTTGAATAACAATTTTAAAAAATTTAGTATTACTCTATATATATACTATTTTTGAAATAAATATTTTGATATTTTTACATTTAAATAATTTTTAGGGATTCTTTTAGTAATTTTAACTTTAAGATCCTTTTTGTAATTTCAAGTGTTTATATAAGTTCATAAAATCACAAGTCATGGCATGTTGAAGTGTTCATGCCTCACATACTGACAAGCCTTATTGGTTGCTACTTATGGCCAATTGAAATCACATACGCATGTCATTAAATAACTGCAGAGGGGAGATGGGGAAAGAGGTTCAGAATAATGTTTCAAGGTTCAACCCCTCAAAGTTGGTTTACGACGTTCGCAAAATAATATTAAAAAATGCACATCTACGCGTTGCTTTCTTTAATATAATTTATACTTAAATTAAAATCCCAATTTCATCTTAACACGATATTTATCCATTCAACGATGAAATGATTTAAAATTCAATTAAACATTTCAAAATATAATTCATATAAAATTTTTATTAAAATTATTTGCAAATAATATATTTAATGAAAACATCATTTGTAATGGTTTTAACGTATTTTATCTAAAAAATAAAAAAAAAATTTATTAAAAATTAATATATTATCACTTAATCACGTAGTATACCAAATAAAGAACTATATTGTATTTATTTAATCTAATTTAATTAAACCTCATTAATTTAATACAATAGGAAAAACCAAACAAAATTCACATGATTTGTAAATTCAATTACTAGTTTCCAAGTAAAGTTTAATTAGTATTAATAAGATTATATAATAAGAATAGGTTGACGGTTGAATATAGATTATATGTCCCGTTTCTTCAATTGAGTGAACGGACGCTGATAAAAAGTACGCATACCACTTGATTACACATTTACACTGTAGATAAAAACGATGTCGGTCTCAATTTGTCTGCTAGAGGGATGCATCAGTAATGGGTGGTGGCACTTTAGGAAATCCAAAGATCGTTACTCATAGCAAAAACTGTATTCAATGCCGTTCTCTTGCCGCATGTTTTGAAATTTGTGTGGTTGTCACTGTCACTGCCACTAGTGCATCTACGCATATACGACTGCATAGATGAGTTTGAACGGATACAAATGAGTTTTGATCTATGCTTGGCTTCGAGAATTGTAGTAGGGCCTACAAGGTAATGGTCTTTATTTTCATTTCAATTTGAAAATGAGAAATATATTTTTAAATTTATAAGATTAAAAACGTGTCAAGTCGTTTCTATTAGCCAGTAATTGTTAAAAATAATATATAGAGAATGAAAACATAAAATTGGATAACAATACTTTGAAATGAAAAATTATAGCAAAATTATATAATAATAATAATAATAATAAACACAATCCATCACCATTAAAATATTTGATTGTAAAGAGTCTTTATTTAGTAATCTTCCCCCACTAGATATGATATCCGACAAAAAAATAGCAAACGCAATAGTTATAACAACAAATTGAAAATAAAACTAAAAACTTTTTTATCATTTATATAAAATAATTATAATGATTACTATAACAAAAAGATAAAGAAATTATAAATTAAAAGAAGGTAAATGAAAATGGCAGAGATATTATAATTGGTAGAATTATCTTTCATTTATTTTAATTTTCTGTATATAATTAAAAACAAACCTCTTTTTTTTTTACATTATTAAAAAAAATAGTTAAAAAAGCATTTTTCTAAAGTTTAAAAAATTATTATTATGATATTAGTTAAATTGAAGATTATGATAAAAAAATTATATAAAGCTACATTTCATAAATAATATTTTAATAATATCTACTTTTATAAATATAAGAATTAAAATACAAAATTGATACTCAAAGATTTTAATAAGTCAATGTTAACGGCCCACTTGTCATCGTTTATTTTATATTCCGCATCCCTATGAAAACCCGACAGGAAGATAGTAAGAGTCATAAAGTAAGAAAAGTGAAGAAAAATGGGACTTTAGATAACTTTTATGAGTTTAAACCTTTTTTTTTTTTTTTAATTGCTTATTTTAGGGTTGGACATTTATAGGATCGGTGCTAATCTAAAGTTTGATCGGTCTCCAAGAACCGAAAACCTTAAATTTGGGGCCTGAAATAAGAGAGAATCAAACATGATTGATTTAGTTTGAATTGGTTTGGACAGAACTCAAATAACAACATTCTAACAATAAAAGTCAAATTCAATCCATTAAAAAACATTAAACATTTACAATCCCATTATTATCAATATTACATCTACTGCAAATCTCAAAATCACCTAAATCAGAAACATTATTATCAACCTTTTGCTTGCAAAACAATATATCAAATTCGAAAAGCCATTTCAAACAGCTGGTATACTAAAACAATATTTGAACTTCAAGCCCACCAATTATTCGGCGAAAAGCCTTAAGCTTAAAGAAGTTAACTTATACACATTGTTCGAAAATATGGTGCTGTATGGACGTATATATGCCAATACGAGCGTTTTGGTCACAAGACACGTTGATACGCTCGAATCGGAGATAGAAACCGCTAAAATCCGTCTCCTACGTACCAGACAGCCGTATACGGCCGTCTTGACCCGATACGACCGTATATGCACTTATACGACCGGATCAGGTAAATAAAAAAAAAAAAAACCAGCTATATAAAGGAAAAAAAACCCTAAAATCGGTCTAACTTTGATCGATCCACTCTCTTTCTGACAAATCAGCTCTCCTCTCTCCTCATTGGAGATAAAAGCCTCATTTTTTACCATTTCTATCATGGCCAGAAGCTTTCCAGTGACTAAATCGACTTTCCTCTCCTTACTGGCGCCTGAAGCCTCATTTTCGACCATTTGTGTCATGGCTAGAAGCTTTCCGGCAATTGAATCGGTTCTCCACTCTCTTTATTGACGAGTAAAGCCTTATTTTCGGCCATCTCTCTCACAGTCAAAAGCTTTTCAATGACCATAAAGATGAAATTTGATGACTTCTCTGGTGATAGCAGCTTCCTTTTTCTAGAACAGTAATTTCTCTCTCTTGAACTCTTCTTTCTCTGTATCTCTTTTTCTTGGTAGCTTCCTTTTATTTATTTATTTATTTATTTATTTTTATTTACACAACAATAGCTTTCTTTTTATTTTTATTTTTTTGAAATAGACAGGTAGTAGCTTTTATTTTAATTTATATGTTCACTTATAAATTGCAGAGACCTTGATAAAAATTTATCGAAGTTAAAACAAACTAATTATTGTGATTGCGATGGTAATAAAAAAGATCAGGCGTGGAAGTATGGGGTTGAGATGGAAGCAAATGGGAAAAAGTTTATACAGTGTATTTTTTGTGAGAAAGTAATAAGGGGGGTGTGCGCGCGGGGGTGGGGGGTGAGGGGGAGGGGGAGGGGAGGGGGTGGGAGGGTGTAGGAGGAGGGGGGGGGGGGGGGGGGGGGGTGGGGTTGGGAGTGTTTAGCATGAAAGAATACCTTATGGGTATTCAAACGAATGTTTCCGCATGTCCAACCGGTCCACCAAAAGTTAATGAGGACATTAGAAGATATATGGAGAATTTGGAGAAGAAAAAAAGAATTAATCAATTAGATAGAGAAGAAAGAATTGATAAATGTACGACATTGAATAATCGATCTAAGGAAGGGTTAAATAGTGGTAGTGTAACTTAAACTCAAACTCAGACTCAGACTCAGAGGGGGATTAGGGGACCTATGAATAGGTTTTTCAAGGGTGCGAAAGATGATGTTTTACAAATAATGGAATTAGGGGGAACTAGAATGGCAAGATTTGATAAGGAGCTATGTGATTGAACGTGTAAGGAGATAGATCGATTCTTCTTTGAGAATGGCCTTGCATTTAATATCACTGATAGTCCATATTTTGTGAATATAATTCACGTAGTTGGGCGCTATGGGACAGGTTTAATATCACCAAGTAGTTATGAGTTGAAGACTACCATATTAAAGAAGGAGGAAGAAAACACTAAAGCTATTGTAGCTGAAGTGATGAAGACGTGGATGCAAACAAGAGTATCTATATTGTCAGATGGGTGGTAAGATATAGAGGGTAAACAATTTATCAACTTCCTTGTAAACAATCCGTATGGTACAATTTTTTTTTCGTTCGATTGATGCTAGTGATTTAGTGAAAGATGCGACATTATTGTTCAAGCTACTTGATGATGTGGTTGAAAAGGTTGGAGAACATATTTTGTTCAGGTGGTAACAGATAATGCCTCCAACTATAAGAAAGCTAGAGAAATATTAAAACTAATTCAATAGTTATAGTTGTTAGATAAAATTATCCAACCAATAAAGTATATAAATTCTTAAATACTTATCAATTATATGAGATACTTATATCACATATTATGATATTATACGATGAAAATGTATACGCTAATGCATTGAAACTTTTCTCTATTAGCACCAAACTTTCCTTACAAAGCAGAAAAGGAAAGCCAAACCCTAACGTCCCTATAGCTTTCGCGTGACCATTCCGTAGCCACTTCCTTTACTTTTTGCAGCACTTTCTCCTGGGTTTCCAGCCGTTTTTCCTCTCCCATTTGTCACTACTGCTATAAACAACCGTCAAACCCTCGATTCTAACCATCCCCACTTTTTTTTTTTTTTTTTAAAGAATAATCACCCCTACTTATTCATCTATTAGTGCACAGATTTCACATGCTTCTCTTCCAACTACGGCACGTGTAATCCCATGATGCAATCTTCACTGTACTGCCCGTCACCCTGTCAAGCAAATAGTTCTTCTGTCTTTTCTTGTTTTCTTTAAATTTACTTTTTTTTTCTTAATTCTTTTTGTGTGTGAAATTAATATATATAATCACACAAGTTTTATTGCGCTCTATCTCATAGCTTTTGACTGTCACGCGTGAACGGAAGATTCAAAATTAGCTTCTTATCGTTACAAGTGGCACCGCTAGATGTGAAGGACAGTTATATGTATCTACCTATTACATAAGAAAAACTCATAATAACTCTCTTCCTCTCTTTCGATTATGCTCCTTTGATCTCATTTTAATGGTTTAATTTATTTTAATCAGATTGTCTATACTAATCATTTCGTTTTTGGTTATTTTTATAATGAATTTTTATAATAAAATTTGAGTATATAAATCATAATTTTAGGTAATAATATCTGCACCCTTCTGGTATACTCTAATGGGTAGTATTAATGGCCAAAGAAACAGTATATTGGTGATATGTGTTACCATTTTAGAGGTTAATAACTCAATAATCTGAAGGGGTTTATCTTTTCAAATTTTAATTAAAGTTCCTGCCTTACTATCGTCAGATTGTAATTAATCAATTGAACAGTTCTCGTTCAAATCCGTTTTAAAAGTTGATTAGATTTCATGATATGGATAAATATATATATATATATATGTATTCTAGAATAATCATGTGGTCCTTCTTGTCTCCAAGTTGTTGTATATTACCTTAGATTTTCGGTTTTGATTTCCAACAGTGGTCAAAATGATTGTAACGATTTATAGTTTTCAAAGATATTATACTTATAATTATATTTAATTTCAATATAAATAATGCTAATTTGTTCAAATGGTAACTAAATTTGAGGTCCAAATTATGTGGGATGCTAAAATTTAAAACTAATAAACTAAAATTTAATTGGTTAGTTCTCATATTTTTCTTAGAATACCATGTGATTTGGATACTAATTTGACAAAGTAACATTACTGAACTCAATATTTATACCAAATTAAAATTGTCACATTGTTTCCCAACCCGGTCAAGTTATAAAATAGGATGATATGATATGACAAATAATCAAGTAAGTTTTTCCATAAAGCATTTAATCATTGTTTTTCTTCACAATACATTTTAGAAATTCAGTTTTGCAAATAAAAGTTTATTTGTATACAAGTGATACTTATGAGTAAATACCAATAAAAAAAAAAATTGATAATCAATAATTAATAATATTAGTGTGTCATAAAATTTTAGAAATTCAACGGAAACAAGAATAAAAAAGATGAGTTGAATCCTGGTATATACATATAGATGTTGATAAGTAATTCCATAAAGGGCTGTGGAAGATGACATAATGTTGATGAAATTGGCCACCAGCTGGACATCACGTAGGGAGCTATCAATCTAGGGGATATAATAATAAATAGAAAACAGTTTTGTTTCATAAATCACATTATACCAAATTACCAAAGCCTTTTTGCTCCATAATATCAGAGTTGGTCGAGAATTACGCAACGTTGTCCATATTAGTCATGGTCCTAAATTACGTGATAGCCCATGCATAATTAATGAAAAAAACACCATAAAAACCTGAAACAGGTGAGAAAATGTATGAATACCAGACCCACTCATCATACTTTTCAACAATTTAATCTAGCAATCATATATGACGTCCATAATTATATTATTAAAAAGGACAATTACTGTTGATTTCGAAGAAGAAAATAGTCAAAGATCATCGACACCCATATTGAATGAACCCAAAAATAACTCTTTTGATGTATACCTAATTAAACTCCAGCTGTTGCAAATATCATGGCTCTTGATGGTAATAGAGACGGGTACGTACATACTTGATTTGGCATCAACGTATCGGTCAAAATGGCTCAATATCAAAAGAAGGAACAAGTTCCTCGTTGAAGGATTTCTATTGGCATCATCTGGATGTGGCTTGTATTTTCCCCGCTTCCGCCTCGTCGCGGGGCCTTTTCCGTTGTTGATTGTTATGTTTAGTTTAAAAAAAAAAAAAAAAAGAAGAGAAGAAGAAGAAGAAGAAGAAGGAACAAGTTTATCCACAATAAATGACCAGACAGGTGCCCAGCTCAATATTGTATTTGAATTAATAATTGTGCCTTCAATCATTGCGAAGACCACTCATTTACGGAGCCAAAAACTGCCAGATCCATGTGGGTGTCTTATCCACGTTATGTTTTGTATTGGGCTAATTAATATAGAATCAATGGTGCTTCCTCTGTAACCTCTAATATGAGGATTAGGCTTGACACGCTTATCGTTCGACACCCACTCATATGCGTGTCCGAACTCAATCTTATGGACGTGGCCGAGCCACCATGAGCAAAAGACACAAGATGATCTCCTTGGAAGGAGGACATATGTGTTTTTTTTTTAATAAAAAAGTTCACTTTTAAATTATTTAATTTTTTGTAAGAGGTTATTTTAATTATATTAGAGAAATAATTAATTATAAGATAGCATAATGTATGCCTTCAGCAAAATTTAGTTTCAGAGCCTTTTATAATTTTTTTTATTTGAATATTATAAATTTTTATAGCAATCAATATAGACACTATGTTATTTAAAATAAATATACATCCTGATTCTGAAAAAAAGTACAAATGAATTTACAGTCAGTTTTAGCTTCTCGTAGAAAGTACTTTCAAAATAGCAAATTCAATTATACCTTATGCTCAAGATGTTTCATTTGTAGTAAAATTGATTACTCAAAGTATATTTATAGAACACTAATAACTTAATCGTAAATATAACAAAGCGATTTTGTGCAGATATTTTTACGAAAAAGAAAAATTAAAGACAACGACTTACATATATTAAAACACAAAATTTTAATTAAAAAAATCTAATCTGTTAAACGCATTAGGAAATTTGTTTTTTTTTTTTTTAAAGAAAAAAGGCAAATAAAATGTGTGCAGCAAAGTAGTGACCATTAATGTGAAACTCTGCCTACTTTAATTGGCTGAAAAAAAAAAATCCTAATGCTTCTGGACTTGAAAAGCAGTCTGATAAACTCTTTTTATCTTTTTTTTTTTTTCTTTATCTTGAACCATTAAACTAATGTATATATTTTTTCTACTATCTTGACTGATATTTGAAAATAATCATTTCAAGTGGGTCCACTATTTTGGTTAGCCTGCGGATTTGAGATTAGGGTTCGAAGTACTTCTTAGAACCACTTTGCGCCTGGCTCTAAGATGGTCAAGCACACACATGCTTCATGCATGCGCATCACATCGCATGCTTTAGAAAACATGTTTTCATTTCTAAAACAGCACCTCGGATTGTTTTCCAATTTGAAAACTAAAAGGTGAGAGATTGATTAACATAAAGTAGGATTTTTAGTACATGATTTTCTTCTAATGATTATCATGATCAATTAAAGAGATAAGGTGGTGATCAATTATTTTGATAAAGCAGAATGTACTACATAAATATATATGATCCATATGAACTGAATCAGTCAAAAAACAGACCCACATTTTTTATATTTCAATATAATCCAATGCAGATAAGATTGAAAGTACTTAGAAAAGACATATGACCATATAACTAGGCAATTCACTAATTCTAAAGTCTTATAAAATCTCAAATCTCGATGCGTGTGCAATAATGTGAATAATTGAGCATAATAGAACATATCCATAGAATGAAATATTTTAGACACGGACATCCATGTTGTATTAAAATATAGAATCTTGCTGTTTAAATTGTGAAGTCACTGACCTATCGAATGCATGACCTTTACGTTGGATATAATGAATTGAGTGTAGGCTGTGTAGCCTGGAAAAGTTAATAGAGACTTTTCGAGTTCCATTTATTTATTTTTTTTTAAACAAGAACAACTTCATTCAAAGATCTCGATGAATACAAGGCTACAAGTTGATTCAACATTAAGTTAGAGTCTAACTTCATATGAGGGAAAAGTCAGTGCTATAAGGGTATATGTTACCCAGTTACAAGATCTAAGAACAAGATGACAATTTAAAACCCCAACACCCTCACAAACACCAAAACCAAAACTAAAAACATAATTGGAATCAGTAGCACCCAAAATATCTTACACAAAACTTCCTCCTGAAACCAAAGGTAGAAACAAGAAGGCCACTAGGAGACAGACAAGGCGCTTCAGATGGGAACATCCTTACGGCAATTAGACCTTTTCCATGAGCTTGAAAAACCATTCTTAAGGCACGGTAAGACCATGATTGCAGCGCCAATATCCACCAAAAACACTCTATACCTGCCACAGTTTCTAACCATCAAGAAGGCTATTTACTATTGATTTCTAACCAGCATCTGGAAGATAAACACACAAAACCAGAATAAAACGAGTTCTTAGAGCCGGATCCAGTTGATAACTGGATCCAACCCTAAAAACCCCAAAACCAGAGACACTGAAAAATTTATGGATAGTCAAATCATATATAGTGATTAAATCAATGGACACTGAAAAATTTTAGATTGTATAAAAAAACATCTATAGTTTTGAGAGTACAATCTTAAGTTTTTAGTGGAGTGACTTTAAGATTAATAATAGTGAATTATTTAATTAAAGAGTTTAATTAATAATTTCGATATTATTGGAGCTCAAAACTATAGGTCCATCGGGTCCCCTTGATAGCTCATTTTACTATAAGAAACGTGTATATAGAATATTGTAATTGGATTGTCCAATTACAGGTGTTACATAAGTAACAAAAATTTGTGTTTACTTGGTATTTGAATAATATTGATTATTTAAATTATTTAATTATTAATTATGAATTAATAATTATCTAATTAATTTTATAAGAGGTTACAAATTCTATTTCAAAATATAACATGAATTAATTTTGAATTAATTATGTTATATGGGGCAAAAGTTTAATTATAATAAAATTAAGGTTAATATTAATATTGATTAATTACAACCCTAATTGTTTGCCTATATATATATATATATATATATAAAAGAAATAGTTTCTTTTCTTAAGAAAAAGGTTTTGGGTTATTGTTTATGTTTTTGAAAAACAATAAGAGAAAATAAAAAGAAGTTTTTTTTTTTTCAACAAATACAAAGAACAAGAATTTGTGTCTTTGTTCTTTGTATAACCAAACATCAAACACTTACCTCTTATAAACATTGATTTAATTTGATTTTTTTTAGAGAGAAATCAAAAAGTAAGTGAGCACAATTCTATATAATTGTGCTCACTCACTTGTTTCTTGGTTTCGAGATATATCAAGGAAGGTAAGGTGGTGAGCAATCCACAGATATCAATACAGAAGGTACAAATCTATTTTTTATTTCTTTATATTATTTTATTTCATTATTTTATGAATCCTGTGTTCTTGAGTTTTCTAAAAAGTTTTGAAACTCAATATTTCATAAAATTTTTAACTTTATAAAAAATAAATTGTTGATTTTTGGTTTTTCAAGTCAACACATACTTGATTTGGCATCACGTATCGGTCAAAATGGCTCAATATCAAAAGAAGGACCAAGTTTATCCACAATAAATGACCAGACAGGTGCCCAGCTCAATATTGTATGATTAATAATTGTGCCTTCAATCATTGCGAAGGCCACTCATTTACGGAGCCAAAAACTGCCAGATCCATGTGGGTGTCTTATCCACGTTATGTTTTGTATTGGGCTAATTAATATAGAATCAATGGTGCTTCCTCTGTAACCTCTAATATGAGGATATATTAGGCTTGACACGCTTATCGTTCTAAAATTATTATTAAAATATAAAGAGAAATGAAAAGAAAATCATATCCACCCAAACTTCTCGGATTTTTGTTTTTTCATAACACACTAAATTTTTAAAACATAAGCCAATATTATTCCTTCCCCACTCTTTCGTCAATCATCGATAAAAGAGAAAAAGAGAAAAAGGAGGGGAAAAAAAATGATCACACTCAACCTACACCCACTCCCCAATTTCTATCCCGTCTTTATCTTCATTATCTTTGCACGACGTATTAATTCATATTTTCTAATTAAATTTATATATTAATTAACATATAATCCATGAATCCAGGTGAGCATGAATCCAGGTGACAAGAATATTAATTAACATGGCATCTGCTCATGTGAGCATGAATCCAGGTGCTCGCAAAGTACTTCTACTATTAGAACTAATTTGTGCTAGAAATGTAGGATTAGTAATTGAAGAGACAAGCCAATTGTCATTGAACTACATCTCTCATGTGGTTCATTCTTGTGCCTTGACCTGCTATTTTGGAGAAATCAATTATTCAAGCTGGGGCCAACAATCTTTAATGTGTTTTACCAACCATATGGATCCATTATCCATATCCAGGTTACTCTAGAAAAATAATGACATCTTATAGGAAAAATAAAATGATTTGTATCTACATACTTTGCAAAAACAATGTTCTAAAGTTTATAGTTATCGGAAAGCCATCACTTGTAAAGTTGTATACGTTTTCTCTCAATTTATAAATATATTGAGATATGATGTACATTCTCCATCCTATTGTTAAAATAAAAGGATACTATTACATAGTCAATCTTGCTTTCGAATATAGGGACTAAATCATTGTGCAATGACTGCTTGTGCCACTGGGGCAAATTCCTTCTTGTCATCATTCACATAGATGTGTAACATAATCTGGAGAGTAAGATATTAAAAATCAATCCTGAGTAAGATATAACATTATCACACGTTATATCTTCATTTGCCCGATGTTTCTCGTGACAACTTTGCAACTATATCAAAGATTTTTCTTTGCCAAATATATAATAACAAAAGTGTAAAGGGGATCCAGTAGGCAAGGGCAGGATATTCAAAGTTTCAAACCCACCAGCATGTGAGTGCGGGACTAGCTTTTGCATGATTCGTTGTTAAGGCGGTTAACAATTGATACACAGAGAGACTCTACTACCGTGCCACGTGGGGCCCATTTGGTCAAAGAGAAAATTCAAGGTACGATTTTACCCCCATCATTGCCTATTCTTTGTAATGATCGTCGATTTAGTCATTATTATTTTTTTATTACCGACATCCGACTAAAGTGGTGTTAGAATCAGTTTAGATAAGATAAGTGTGAAGGGAAACCTAGGCAAGGGCTGGATATTCAAAGTTTCAAACCCACTAGCCTGTGGGTGCGGGACCCGCTTTTGCATTATTCGTTGGTTTAAGGCGGTAACAATCGATACACAGAGAGGCTCTACTACCGTGCCACGTGGGGCCCATTTGGTCAAAAAGAAAATTCAAGGCACGATTTTGCCCATCATTCCCTATTTTCTTTGTATGATCGTCGATTTAGTCATTATTATTCTTTTTGTTAATACTACCAATCTAAAGTATTATTAAAATCAGATGAGATAGGACGTTGAAATATGATTTGAATATCTATACTTAAAATGAAAAAGAGCAACCTATATAACGTGAGAAAACTATTTATATATTAAATAGAAGAAATATATTTTTGAACCCGACACTTAACATGGATAAGAGATGACCTTAAACCATTATTTTACGGAATCCATATATTTTTTAGTAGATTTATTTGTTTTGGATTTGGTCAAAATATTCTCTTTAGACTTTTTTTTTTTTTTCATCAAAATGAGGGAATTTTGATCATTTTCATATTCAAATAGCTTCTAGGATTCTTTTAGTAATTTTAACTTTAAGATCCTTTTTATAATTTTAAATAGGTTTCATACGTTCATGGAGGTTTTTTGTTTTTTGATATTTCTAGTTTGTTTCGTAATTTTTAACAAATAATATGATTGAATTAAACTTTAAATATAATTCGTAGAAATATTGTTTTGTTTTTTAAAAAAAAAACGAAAGTCAACTGAAATACCAATAATAATGGCATATTTTTCGTTTGTAAATTGAGCAATAAAAACTAGATTAATTGTTTTTTTTTTTTTATAAATCAGATGTAAAAGCTTAATGATTTGCATCGGGAGACTAAAGCATGAATAAATGTTAATATCACTCTTTTGATTAGCTTACCGAACGTTATAACCACTGTCAAGAGTAGTCATTTGGGTCTGATTCTGTTTGAGTGGTGTTATAAACTTACAATTATTCATAATTATTAAATGGGACTTTGAAACTAATTTGTTGTTTCAATACATAATTAAACCGCCTAAACCTGCTAAATATGGCAAAATGTAGGTTTGGACCCGCACCAAGCCTAGACCCGTATTAGACCTTTTATTTTTTTTTAAGGGTCCAGACCCTACCCATTCTCTCAAATTAATTTGAGGGTATGGTTCCAGAACCTACCCGTATGTTTTGCGGGTCTGTTCAAACCAGCATTAGACTCGGATTTGACCAATTCAGATCCAGGTCAATAATCCAATCCAAATTTGATCAGGTCGACCCATTTTTTTTAAAAAAAAAAAAATTCCCAAAATTTTCCAATAAAATATTTATAGACTAATAAATTTAATGGATCCAAAATTCCAACTTGATTTTGTTAAAAAAAAAATTAAAACAATTTTCCCAAAATTTTCCAATAAAATATTTATAGACTAATAAATTTAATGGATCCAAAATTCCAACTTGATTTTGTTAAAAAAAAAAATTAAAACAATTTTTTTTTCCTAAATCAGATTAAATTAATTTCACATCACATAATCCATTCCATAATCATTTGTGTCAAATTTTACAAAAAACATATCATAATCAAAATTAAACAACAAATAACATTAAAAGTTAAAATTTATCCTTAATTTACATTCAAAAATAACAAAAAAAATGTAAATATAAATATAAAAAATAAAATCAAGATGACAATGACTCTTCTTCATCTTATTTATGAGATATTTCTTCTTCCAGAATGTCACCTAATAGAATAAATTAAGTGAAAAATTAAAAATTAAATTGATGATTACGAATAATATACATAATATAATTAAATTTATAACTACTTTTATACCTCGAAGTGGAGCCCACATCCAATTAAAACTTATACTATACCGTAATATAGTACAATAAACATTAAGTTAAACCAACCAGCCCCCAACACATGCACAAAAGTATCCAACTACCATCCAAAACACATACACTCACTCATTCAATACTCATAACAACCCCACCATCAACTAAAACCTAAAACAACATATCAAGAAAGTCCAAAAGCAACCAACTTTAAACCAAACACTATCAAAACAAAACCCTACATAAAAAGTACACAAGAAAAGCTATGTTTTGGCACCACAAATGAGATTGATAGCCTCTGCTTGAGCTTAGAATCTACTTGGAGAGTAGTCCCCATTTCGCATCCACTCAGAGTTGTCAACACAGATCATTGTAGCCTGCAAAGTTCACATTTTTACAAAATTTAACAAGTTAATGAAGGTACAATTTTGACAAGTGAAATGAGCATGAAATCGAAATAAAAAAAAAACCCTTTTGGAGGAAGACCACATACTTCGAGAACCATTGTTGGCTTCTGGTTTTGGAAGAGAAGAGAAGCGAAGCCTCATCTGAACATACGTACACATCCACAAACAAATACACATGAACCAAAAATTGCCTTACAACATGCATACAAAAATTGTTCACTATATGTGTGATTATCAAATGGCATTATCATGTTATATGTAGTACACATTTGCATCCAAAAAACTCAAATGTGAATGTTATAATCAAACATAAATGCATCCACAAACCAGAAAATAACAAAGCACAAACAAATACAAACAGGTTGTATACTGATACAATATTGACTGAAACAAATTCAATAATAACCTAACTTGACATGCATGAGCAAAAAATGTTATTATCTGAAAAGCAAAGAAACAAACAAAGGAACCTGTGATCCAAGAAATCCAAAGTAGCCACCAAAAACTCAAAGTAGATTCATAAAAATAAAGTTCACCACCACACGTATTAAAACAGTAATCATCCACTTCTAGTAGCCAAGTTTACATCACCACTACCAAGTCTACACAAAAACAAACACTAAGATGCAAAACACACAGAAACAAAACAACCTAGATAGATCATATATATTCAAAATCAGCAACACTTTGAATAACCAATACATGAGTGTACAAAAGCAGAGGATTCAAAGTCAACTACAACAATCAACTAAACAAAACAAACCCAGATAACAAAATCTTAAATAGATAATAAACCAACAAAAATCTTACTGAAAACCAACAAAAAGACCAATCTATCTAATTTCAAGTACTCAAATCATAGTCAAAAAAATTTTCAGATGCTTGGAAACAAAAAGCTAAAGAGAAAGCTGAATCTAGGAACTGACCTGAGTTTGGAGAAACAAAGAGAGCTCTGTTATGTCTACGTTTTTGTTGGTCGGTGACAGAAAGAAAGACGGAGATGTTCGTCGGCAATAACACGACGGCGATGGAGAGAGAGAGAGACGTAGTCAAGCAGAGGAACGACGACGATAAAGATTAGAGAGGGACCTAGGTTTTGTTGGTTGGCGATGGAGAGAGAGAGACGAAGATGTTCTGGTGGTCAGCGATAACACGACGGCGATGCATCGCAGTCGAGGACGAATGGCAGCGACGGAGATTGGAGAGAGACCTGGGTTTTGTTGGTCGACGATGGAGAGAGAGAAACAGAGATGTTCTGGTGATCGGCGACAACACGGTGGCGATGGATCGTAGTCGAGGAGGAGAGGCGATGGAGATTGGAGAGAGAGAGGGAGAGAGAGAGTCGAGAGAGTTGAGAGACAAAGAGAGTCGGGGTTTTTTTTTTCAAAATGAAACGGGTATGGGGTTTATAAGGAGTGGGTATTTTGCGAGTCTGATAGAGATCCGCAGATGGACCCCATCTTACCCGTAAATTGTGGGTTTTTTCAGACCTAGTTCTTTTAAGAGTCTTTACAATGGCGGTTTGGGTCCATACCCGAACCGCATTATTACGGGTACGGATCGGGTTTGAAGACCCTGTCCATTTTGCCAAGCTTATAAATAGATGCTTTGCCAATGATATGCAATATACTAATTATGCTAGTTCAATGAAGATCAGCCAAGTGCGAGGAGCAGATTCCACAACCAATGTAATTTTGACATCAATTTTCACAAGCAGGCCTCACATGGTATGCCTTATTAGTTGTTACTTATGGCCCATTGAAATCAAAGGTCATGGCATGTTGTAACTATCATGCTACTAACTGTTCTCTAGCTTTGTCCTCGTCTAGTACGTGCATGCCACAGTAATATTGTTGAAGCCTGCAATGAACTCACTAAGCATAGCTGCATAAGTGGAATATGATACCCATTACTAATGAATTATTATTATATTATAAGTATCAAATTATAAGTGGAATAGAAATTAGAATGCCCGCCGGCATAGCTGCACTGAGACAAGTCCGATTGCCTTAATGGAGGTAGGCCCATCTTGGCATCCTTAAATGTGAAGTTCAAACGCTCTCAAACCACTCTTTAGTGGCAATGTTACCCCTACTATATGTGATTGTTCTCTCACTTTTTATAAGTTGGTCATTCCGTTTCTAGGAGCCGATCATTAAGTCGTCTTACAATGTTTATCGTTACTGGTCTCAATTATACTGCGGACTGATCCCAATCATATAAAAAAGTGTAAACAAATAGATGGTTTAAAATATAACTCAAATTTTATATTATTGTTTGTTATCATTTTCAGCACGATGTGGTTGGGTCTGGGACCAGTTTCTATGATAGTCCGTTTCCAGAATTGAATGAATGGACAGTGACGTACGAAAAGGTGTGTGGATTGTGTCACTCTCAATGCCCACTACTGCATGTATGCATGCACAAATGAATTTGAACTATGTAAATGAGTTTTGGTCTATGCTTGGTTTCAAAAATTGTAGTAGGGACTTCCTTAAAATAATAAAAAAAAATAGTGGGGACTATTCGGTAATGATATTTATTTTCATTTCAATTCGCGAATTAAAAATCAATTTTTCAACCTATAAGAATAAAAACGTGTCATGTTGTGTCTATTAGTAATTGTTAAAAAAAAAAGTATATAAAGAATGAAAACATAAAAATTTCATTGGATAACAATACTTTGAAATGAAAAATTATGCAAAATTATATATAATAATAATAATAATAATAGTAATAATAATAAAACTCAATCCATCAAATTAAAATGATTTGATTGTAAAAAGTCTTTATTTAGTAATCTTCCCCCAATGTATATGATATCCCAAAAAAAAAAAAAAAACACAACAGTTACAACAACAAACTAAAAATAAAAAATAAAAACCTTTTTATCATTCATATAAAATAATTATGATGATTAATATTATAAAAGATAAAGAAATTATAAATTATAAAGTAGGTAAATGAAAATGGTGGAGATATTATAATTGGTGGAATTATCTTTAATCTATTTAAATTTTGTGTATATAATTAAAAACAAACCTCTTTTTTTACATTATCAAAAAAAAAAAGTTAAAAAAGCTTTTGTTTTTTTTTTTTCTAAAGGTTAAAAACTTATCATTATGATATTAGTTAAATTGAAGATTATGATTAAAAAAAAATATGAAGCTATATTTCATAAATAATATTTTAATAATATCCATTTTTATTTTTATTTTTAAAAAAGAAATAATACCTAATTTTATAAATATAAGAATTAAAAACAAAGTTGATACTCAAAGATTTTAATAAATCAATGTAAAGGCCCACTTGTCATCATATATATATTATAACAGAAGTCAAATTCAATCCATAGAAAAACATTAAACACTTACACACAGTCCTAATATTACCAATATTACATCTATTACAAATCTCAAAATCAATTAAATCAGCAACACTTATCAATCCTTTGCCTACAAAACAACGTATCAAATTCAAAAACCCATTTCGAGCCACTGATGCACTAAAGCAACATTTCAAACTTCAAATCCAGCAACTGTTCGGCAAAATGCCTCAAGCTTAAAGAACACAACTCATACAAGGCATAGCTTCGAACTGTGAGGGAAACAAGTCGACCAACTAAAAGGGAATCAAAGTGTAGCAAACACTCGCATCTTTCGAGTCAAGAACTTCGTCGACTACTTGAGAGGGAATCAAGTCGAGGCCATGCTTCCATCCTCAGTGAAAAGCGGAGTCAAGAGAAAAAGGGTACTTGAGGTTTGAAGAGAAGGTTGATGGAGCAAAGCTTGATGGAGGAATGTGAACGAACGGTTGAAATGCCTAGCCTTAACGATACTTATTAAGTTTTAGAAACTCATTGATTTGGTCTCTTTTATCATAGTTCTAATGGTTAGTCATGTCAAAAAATGCAAAATATTTACTTATTTATTTTTATTTATATTGTTAGTTAGACGCCCTAAAATTATTATTTAATCCTATAACTATTAAATTTATAGAAATGCAATATGTGTCACCCAAATTTTAAAATTAAAAGATTTATTATATTTATTCTCTTAGTTTCATTTTAATTACCTTTTGATCTTCACTACCCATTGTAAAACGGATGGTGGAAATCCATTTTTTTTTTTAAAGTTTTTATTTTTTGTTTTTATTAAAATTAAAACAATTATATTAGAATGATGAAAATCACGCTCCCTTTATTAAATTTGACCCTCAATTTCAAAAACGAATTTATATTATAAGGTTTGGCGAAAAGACACACGTTTTATTGATAACTGTACTTGGTTAAAAGACAATCATTTTATGATTTCAAATTTTAGTTAGAAAACTTTTAACTAAAATTTAGTGTCTTTATATTGTTTTTAGGGGTGTTTGATAGTGTATTGGGCCTATCAAAGATTTTGGGCTTAAAAGTTGATTTTTGAACTGATATAGAAAAAATTCCAATAAAGAAAGGTAATAATCCGAAGGCTCCTTAAAGTAGCATAGTTTGAATTATACGGTTCATAATATTTCAAATTAAAGCTCCAAATATTTAGTTTCTATAGCCACAAACAACTTGGAAAACAAACTTTTCTAGAGGAAATTATGATCGAAAAGTGTGACTGTTATTAAGTGCATAAAAAAGTCAAGGTTGTTCTATATAGGTTTCTAATTTAGTTTACAAGTTGGTGCAACTCTCTTAAAGGCAATTTGGACTTTTCAAGGGGTCAATTAGGGATGGTTTGATGCATCAATTAAGTGAAGAAAAGATCAAGAGCAGACTGAGCAGTTAGAAAACCTTTGAGTAAAATTTAGTGTCTTTATATTGATTTTAGTGGTGTTTGTTAGTTTATTGGGCCTATCAAGGATTTTGGGCTTCAAGGTTGATTTTTGAGTTAATCTCCAAATAATTCAAACAAAGAAAGGTAAGAATCGAAGGGCTCCTTAAAGCAATATAGATTGAATTGTATGGTTCATAATATATCAAATTAAGGCCCCAAATATCTAGTTTCTGTAGCCACAAACAATTTGCAAAACATGCTTTTCTAGAGGAAATTATAACCAAAAGAGTGACTGTTGTTAAGGGCTAAAAAGGTCAAGGCTGTTCTATATAGGTTTCCAATTTAATTTACAAGTTGGTGCAACTCTCTTCAAGGCAATTTGGGCTTTTCAAGTGGTCAATTAGGGATGGTTTGATGCATCAATTAAGTGAAGAAAAGATCAAGAGCAATTAAGGTTATGTGGCAAGTCAAAGGCATGATTTGGAAAGAACTAGGAGCCTTAATAGAAATCGATTTTGAAGCACATAAAAGAGACTCATGCGGCTAATTGAAGACTCATTGATTTTTAAACTTAGAACGGCTCAGAACCTGAAGAAGAAAAAGAAGAGAGTTGATCACGAAAGAAGAAGCAAGTTGATTGAAGAGCATTAAGGATAGAAAGTGTAAGGCCCGAATCCTTATGGATATGGAGGATTAATTGAAGCTCAAAGTTTAAGTGGGTCGAAATTAATTTATAGAGCCCAATTAAAGAGTTCAAATTTTAAGTGGGCCCAAATTATAAAAAATGGAAATGAAAAATGAAATTCATGGGCCGACAAAACAAGCCCAATTAAATGGACTGATATAAAGAAATTGAAAATGCAATGAGATTGCAAGAGAGTGGGCCGTGGGCTATAAAAATGCAACGCAGTGAAATGAAATGAGGATAGAGCTATTTCAAAAAAAATAATAATAATAAAAGGAAAAAGAGGAAAGAGCTAATGGGCCAAGTCCAAGCCAATTAATTGGCTTTCATGCAAGAAATAGACAAAAGATAAGTGTAGACAATTGGAAGTGAATTGGTGAAGCGTGACTCTCCGCCCAAGGGCTTCATGAGGAAAGGGCTAACCAAAGAGGTGGAGCCGCCCATGGAGTGCTTTGATAGGTACTAGTTGTTGCCCACTGGGGATGATGGTTCGTTTTGCCCAAAACACATCAGAAAGAGTTCTTGGACCAATTGCAAGCCAACGACTAAGGATTTTTTTGTTTATGATCTTCATCGATCTTATAATGTTGTTTTAGTTTATCATTCAAATTTGTGATGTTTATAATTAACTAATTCTCGTGCTAGGAATCAGATGTAACCAACATGACATTTTTATGTGTTAGTTTAGTAATAAATTCACTCAAGTTTCTAGTCTTATTTTTTGCTCTTAAATTTATCTTTAATATTGTGCTATGAGTACACGTATGATAAAATTATTTTTGAATGAGAAAGAAATTAGAGTACTCTCTAGAATAGGTGAAATTACATTGATGCAAACACCATGCTAGATGGAATTTTGATTGATTATTTGCTTGTTTAGGATTTCGAATTTATTGCAATTTGATGACAACCAAACACCATTAGATCAATTCTCTTGAACAAACAAATCCTAGAACTTGATCAATTGTTATTTGAATGAATTTATCACATCTATTAGATTGTTACGGTGAAATTGAAGACCTAGTATTCACTCTTATTGGTTTTAAATCCTGTAAATTTGTAGCTTAATTGTACTCTTACAATGCTTCACACGAACTTTCACTTTCCTTTGTTAATTTAGTTGCTTCTTTAATTTAGTTTAGATTTTGTTGGAATAAAATCAATTAATTAGACATAATAATTCTCTCAGGAATGGACACTCGTTCTTGCTTGCTATACTAGTCCTTAGAATTCATATGCATGTGGGCATTAAGTAATTTAACTACATTAGAGGATTGTTGGGAATCTCCCAAAATAATCAAAATCAAATATTTAAACAAAATCATTTTTTCATTCATGTGTTATAGTTCATGAGATGTATAATTTCATAGCCACTAATTACTATAACAACAATATACACTAGTAGGGTATTGAAAAAAAATATATCTAAAATAAGTTTTGACATCAACAGAGATTGAACTGATTTAATCCGCTTATGAATTACTGTTTATACTCGAGCAGAAGTCTTTGGTGAATATTCAGATTGAACCTGAATTTGTGGAACTTCCTGAGCAGGGGGTTTTTCTGACTGTACAAGTGAGGGAGATTCAGTTTCAGCTGGCACTGAGGCTTGAACAATATCTGGTGGCGTAAACTTGTTGATGAAGTAACTTAGTGATGGCCCCGAGTAATCAACTGTCTGAATCTGCGGTGCATTCTTGCTGACCTGGAGAAGAATTGATGAAGCAGCAGCTATAGAGATGACGGCAATGCCACCGGCAATTGCTACTGTATTCCCGGCTCCCTCTGCAGATGATCCTGCACTTCCCGAACTTATGGCACTATCTGCTACATACACTGCAGGCTGCAAACATCGAAGTTATTAGATGCAACGTAGTGATGAAGTTAAAGTGATAAACAGTTAAATCCATGAATAAATTTGCTCTGAAGGAATGATTTTAGTAATAATCATCAAAACTAATAATTGAGTCGCATATCTTTGCTTAAATAGAGAAAATTCAACCAAAATTTGGAAATCTTAAAATTTACCAAACATGGTAATTTTGAGTTATTTATTAAATCTAAAATAACTTTCCTAAACAAACTCAACAAAACAAACAATACTGGTAATTCCTATTAAAAGTTAATAAGATCCAAAATACTGCCTAAAATCGAAAAGAAAAAATTAACTTTGAGAAACATAAACTGAAACGGTCAAATTTGAGGTTTTTTCAGGATCTATCACATAGGGCCCATATGAGTCTTGTTCCTCTCATTGGGATGGTTGAAACAACACATTACGAGCCCAAATTCAACATTGTCTGCCTCAGTATAGGATCTCTAGAAGTGTCATACATCACATAGGCTAGCGAGAAATGGAACAGAAGAAAATAAGCTCTAATACACCCATCTGTACAGGCAAGACCAACAGGCCTTTCATATGATCAAGCCAATCTAGAACTATAAATGCAGAGTGCAGAACACAACACACGGAAAGAATTTTTGACCAAAGCTCTTAGTAAAACTAATTATAACATCAAGTTACATGTCATTCAACTTCAAAATTTTTGACTTCTAGTTATGCTGCAAATACGACTTCTAGTTACAGTGCAAATACTAACATTAAGCTTCATAGAAGAGAGAGGACATTGCTGAATGCTGGTTCATTCTCTGTATATCAAAGGATCAGTAGAAAGCTCCCGTGTTTGCAGTTTAGTCTAACAGCTGGAACCTTAAATTTTAGAGGTCTTGTACTACTGTGTTAAATGATTTTGAGAGTTAACTATTAGGATTTCCACAGCCAACCAAATATTTGACTCAATCAGACATTGGACACAGTATAGCTTAAATTGTACAAACCACAAATTCATTCCTTTACAATGATGAATACGGGATAGTTACGATAAAGAAAACAAGATGCTAGACGATAATTTTCAGGAGAATTTACTATCAAAAGTTTTTTCCTTGTGCATTGAAGCAAAATTGTCAAAATCAAATTTAATGAGATGCTTTTAGTTTTCAAGTATTTACTCAAGGAAATAACTGCTCTACACTAACAATAGTTATTTAGCCCCCAAAGAAGGGCATGTTTTAGGCCTTGAATGCTCAGCCAAAGCTATTCAATATCATAATTGATTCATTCTCTTCATACAATTAAGGGAAAATTTTTTTAACCTCCTCAAAAATGATAGGTGAGTGAATTACAAAATTCACTTGTAACATTTATCATATACCTCACTTATGCAATATCATTTGGCACATTTCTAAACAACCTGAATCTGTTTACATTTGTTCCTGTACAAGAGTCTAGGGTAATCTTTCATTGTCCGTCTACATTTTCCTTTACACGACATATTTACCTTTTTACAGGAGGCTTTCAAAACATTTACATTGATCACCCCATACACGATGTGTAGTACTTGAAACATATATAAATTTAAAAATGATCAAGGGGAAATTGAAAACCATAACGAACCTCAACAGAGTAAATGTTAGTCTGACCAGCGGTGTCCTTCTCAACATAACCAGTCCAACTCCTTCTCCTGGGCGGAAAAGTTCCCACCACTTTCGTCTTCTCCTCTGCTAACCATTCCACGCTCACCTTTCCTACCTGTTTTCATACCAACATCAATTTGAAACATAACAAAAAGCACCATTAGCATTACCCAAAGCACTAAAATCTCTATTCATTTGCATTTCTTGACTCAAGTAAATAAAACTACTATTTACAACAGAAAATGCATTTTAAATTTTGGTTTTTATTATCAGAAGAAACTAAACCCTTTCTCAACCCTCTGAGTAGGATTTGAACTAAGAACCTCTTGTACAACAACAAGAGATCTTATTAACTAAGCTAGTTATCACCCAACTATTATTTCTATTTCTTATATTAAAAGAAACACATAATTTGGGCAAAAAAAGACTAGTGTTTTTACATTAAGCACTTTTAACTAACTTCGCAAAATGCCACTAACACACTATAAGCAAAATCAATTCCAAGACTTTAGTAAATCACTTTAAATCTCCAAATATCGAGCATGTCCATAAGTATGATCAAACTCAAAGTGCTTACACCATCACCAATCCAAAATAAAACAAGAGCACCACTATAAGCATTAACAAAAAAATCTCTATCCATTTACATTGTTTGACTCAAGTAAATAAAAACTACTTTTAGCAATAGATAATGCATTCAAAACTTCTTGCATAGATATAAGGCACGATCTTTCTTAAAAACATTACTTGACAAGTGCTTTTACATGAAAGCCCTTTTAAGTCACTTTGCAGAATGATACTAGCCCCCACTAATCACTATAAGCAAAATCACTTCCAAGACTTATAGTAAATCACTTTCAATAACCAACCATCAGGTATGTCCATACGATCAAACTCAAAGTGCTTATAATTAATAATGCATTAACAACAACAACAACAACAACAGCAACAGAGCTTTGAACAACATGCCAAGCTTCAAACAGATTATTATTCAACATTAAAAAGAATACCCAGAAACTGAAATGAGATATAAAAGTAGACAGAAAGATAAAGAAAGAAGAGACCTCCTTCTCAGGGGCGCATTCTTCATCGTTACAATCAGAGTCATCGGAGGAAGCTCTCACAGTGAACTTGGTGCAAGCTCTCCTGTTTTGATATTTAGTGGATACCAAGAACGACTTCGATAAAGTGAAAGTGTATGAGTTGGCTGAAATCATTGCCTGAGATGCGCAGGCCATTTTTGGTTTCGTGAGGCAGAGAGCCAACAATTGATATGAATTTCTGACAACAAGTTGAGAGTTGCGAGAGAGATGTTCGAGATGGGTCGTTTGTGGCTGATTTTAACTGGGTACGTGTCAGCATTCTACAGGCCTATGCTGCATGAAAAATCTTTTTGTATGCTCAATTGCTCATAAATCTTTTACGTCTATGCCACAAAGTTCTTTAAATTTATTTATATATATATATATTTATATATTGAAATCTTTTATGTCCAATTCACAAAATTCTTACAAATTTAATTATTAATGGGAGATTTTCTTCTTCGAATCTATTTTTTTTTTTTCATACTCTCCTAAAATCACTCCATCCTAAAAATTTAAAACTAAAAAAGTTCTAACAACACTTAATTTTGTTCCAAAATTATTATTATTATTTTTTTAACTTTTAAGATTTCTATTCTACAGATGCTTCAATTTAAAAAATTAAATTTTAATGAAACCGAATTTATACATATTTGCACATAATTATGCAGATTTGGAATATAAAAACAAAAACAACAAACACACACAAGCTCTTAAAAGACAATAAATACATAAAAGAAAAAAACAGAGATGAGAAACCCGAAAATCGCAAGAGCTTACCCATATACCAACAACAGTAACTATTAAACAACACATCTCTGTATTTTCGACTCGTAATAAAAATCAAATCAGCCCTATAAAAACTAAAAATGGAAAAATCAATTTTATTATAATATAATCCATTCATAAATTTTAATGAGGTCTATTTAGTTGGAAATAATTTGGATAAAATCCTTGATTTTGATATTTTAATGAAATCCATTTTTTTTTTTTTTTGGTTGAAATGTTGATTACAAATCATTCTTTGGAATTGTTGCGTCCAAAAATTGCATCTTAGCTACTAGCTCAAATGGGGCTTAAAAGACTACCAAACCCAAGGGTCCAAACGTGGGATGAGGTGCTATGAAGCTTGTCAAAAGCCTTACCTTAGGGGAATTTCATGTAATTTGCTCATATATTTATCCCAACATTTTACTTACAACGTGAGTATCATTTAATTTGTTCTAAACTCATGAATTCACCTAATAAAATTCAACAATACGTGTACATATATATTTTTCAGATATCTATCTAAACACATCCCAGTCAGAAATGTAAGCTTAACACCCATTAAATCTTCATGAATTGGTAGCGTACCTCCACATTTTTTTTTCTTCAAGTGAGGTTTAATAAATACAAATGTCAGGGGGGTGGTTCACCACTTTGGTGGTATTCTCTCTTAGTTTTTAAGGTTTTAACTTTCTCTCTTTGTAATCGAATGGTAGATGAGAACTGACATGCCCAACTCCATTTAGAAGTCTATATAACACATTTAATTTACAAGCAAGTTCATAAGAGAACTCATGGTTTTAAAAATGAAAATGTTTAAACTCACTGATAAGACCGTATATATTTCTTATAAGAGGTAAAAGCTTACCCATCACGAAACAAAACCAAAAGTTTATTCTGGGTTGAAAACCATGGAGCATGGATTTGCATGTCACTGCCATCTCTGAGAAAAATAGGCATGTATAGTACAACCTTCTGCAGTCCTTTTGCTAATAAGAGCACTTGAGAGCTAAGACCAAGCAGCATCAAGGCTACCCACTAATGAAGAATATAGGCTGTCATTAGGTGTGATGCCAGCCTCTATCATCTCATCATAAAATCTTAAAGCTTCATCTGCCCTCCCCTGCTTCAAAGCATTGTAAGTAACAACGTCAACTCCCACATCCCTAGCTTCCATACTACCTATTAAGTTATGAGCTTCATCCATCTCTCCTTTCTTGCAAAACCCATCAATAAAAGTATTGTAAGTAAAAGTGATAGGTTTCACTTCCTTATTCTCCATTTCTTTAACGAGCCATTTTGCTTCCTCTAAGTTCCCTTTCTTAGAAAACCCACCAATTATAGTGTTGCAAGTAATAGTAGAAGGTCTCACTTCCCTATTCACCATCTCTTCAAATAGCCGTTTTGCCTCTTCCAAATGCTCTTTCTTATGGTACCATTAATTAAAGCACTATAAGCAACATTACTAGGTCTCACTTCTCTTGATTCCATATTACCTTTTAGCTTATGAGCTCCCTCCATCTTGCCTTTCTTGCAATATCCATCAAGCAAAGCAATATAATTAATAGTGTCATGTCTCACTCCCATTTTCTCCATCTCTCAAATAGCCTCTTCGCTTCCTCTAAGTCTCCTATCTTGCAGTATCCATCAATAAAAGCATTGTATATAGCAGTGTCAAGTTACACTCCATTTGTTTCCATATGACCCCTTAGCTTATAAGCTTCCTCCATCTTCCCTTTTTTGCAATACCCATCAATTAGAGCACCATAAGTACCAATGTTATGCCTCACTCCTTTTTTCTCCGTTTCGTTAAGTAGCCTTTTTGCTTTGTCTAGATTCCTTTTCTTACAGTACCGATCAATCAAAATATTGTAGGTAAAGGCGTCAAGTCTCACTCCACTATTCTCCATCTCTTCAAACAGCCGCTTTGCTTCCTCTAAGTTCTCTTTCTTGCAATACCCATCAATCCAAGCATTAAAAGTAATAGCATTAAGTCTCATTCCCTTTTTCACCATCCTTCCAAATACCCATTTTGCTTTCTCTAAGTTGCCCACCTTGGAAAATATGTCAACCAAAGTATAGAAGAATACAACATCAGGAGTAAACCCCTTGCTGGTCAACCTCGTAGCGTTGCAGTTTACAAAAGCCACTAGCAATCGTATTATAAGTAACAATAGCAGCCTTAATTCCTTTCTGTTCCATGACAACTTTTGCATTTAAAGCTTCATCAGCCATACTATTAATGAAATACCCATTTATCAACATGTTATAAGCAACAACATTAGGTTCTATCCCCTTCCTAAGCATTTCCTCCATCAC
Source organism: Nephelium lappaceum (assembly GCA_021234005.1). NCBI lineage: Eukaryota > Viridiplantae > Streptophyta > Magnoliopsida > Sapindales > Sapindaceae > Nephelium > Nephelium lappaceum. Next base: position 15,662,943 of record CM038004.1, read on the forward strand.
ATTCTTAGCCCTATCAAACTCTCCTCTCTTACACAATCCACCAATCACAGTTGTCGTGGAACAAACCGTAATCTTCCCATGGCCTCAACCATTCTTCGAAAAACACTAAAACACATTTCCATTTTATCACATCTGTCCGAAGCAAGCAAAAGCACCATGCACTGCCTGTCATGAATCTTGATCCCACTTTTCTCCATACAATCAAAAACCCCAATAGCCTCCCCAAACAACCCCTTATTAGTAAACACCCTAAACAACATGGCACATAACTTTTCCAAAAACTTGGGGACATCAGTCCCATCTTCAATGGAAGAAACTATATTAGAAATCCGACTTCGAACATTGAGATCATTTGCAATGCAATTCAATACGAAACGGATATCACTGAACTTCCTCACATCATACAGTCTACGAATGAGGATCAAATAAGCAATAACATCAGGCTTACTAACCTGGTTTTCACAGAGGAAGGTGAAAAACGCCAAGCAAGAACGAAGAGGGCGTTCCGGGTTGGACAAAACGAGTTGGACTACATCAGAGTTGAGAGTGGACAGTTCAAATGGGGTGTGATTTAAGAGGTAAATGCGTGCATTGGTCAAGACTTGAGCGATGTTGGAAGCTGTTAGTTGGTGTGGATTGCTTGGTGGTGGGTGATAATATCTTCTAGAAAAGGCACTTATAAGTTTCTGAGTTGAGATTCCTGGTTTCATATTCATGATCATGCAAGTAATCGACAACAATGATGAATTACAGGCGCCCCAGAAGCTGAGAAGTTGATATAGAGGTTGAAAATGGAGGGTTTCAAAAAAGGTAATCGAAGCACTAGCAGTGGACGTTAGTTAGAGAGTGATTTTACAGGGAAAACAGAGGGTTTCAGAGTAGAACGTCGCAAGTTTGTTTCGCGTTCATGTCAGTTCAATAAAATTATCGTAATTTTAGACCTATAAAAATATCGATTAAAATATCGAAATGTTACTAATCGGCATAATATTGGAAAATATTATCCAAAATATGAAAAATACTAAAAATGTATCATATCTCACTTCTCTTTTGGGCCAAATCCATCGGAGCCTCTCAACCCCTGTTTGTTTGCCCAAATTGAATTGGGTTTGGATTAAACTTTATCCAAACCCATGTTTGTTGCTGACTAATGAGTTTGGACAAATTTAACCGTCGCGTATTTTATCCGCTCCAGTCGGATAGCTCAAACCCATTGAAAATATGAGTTAACTCTCGCCAGGCCTCTCCTCTCTCACTTGTCTCACCCAGACCTCTATGATGACTGCTGGTCATCCCCCTCCTACAAAAGTATCTTCAATTTCTACCATAAATGAAAATAAGGGAGTTAGTATTACTAGATGTGATGAGGTTGTTGGAAACTCTAGTACAGATGGGTCATCTTCAGTTGTTGGAAAAAGTGAAAGTCTATCACTAGAGCTAGTGGCCGGAATATGACATTGGAGTGAAAATGTGACCTGCAAGTGAAGAACGTCGGTGGTGTGTCTCTTCCAGGTGTGGGCGTGCGTGAACAGGAGAGAGAGAATGTCGTGTTTTGTTTTTAGTTAGCTTTGTTGCAGTCACTAATGATTGTCTGTGTGCGGGGGTATGTTGGACTTGAAATGAGTTTGTGCGAAGGGAAGGAAACGGAGGGTGATAAGAGAGGAAGGAGGGTGGTGGTGGTGGAAGAAGTAAGAAGCTTCTGCAAATGAGCAAGACTGGTGAAAAAGAAGATGGAGAGAGAGATGGTGGAACTAGAAAGAGATCAGACACTAAAATAACATATTATCCAAAAATATTTTGAAAAGTCCCTGAACAATTTCCGTAGAACCAAGTTTGTACACACTATTTTTAATCCTATCTTGTATTCCCCAAATATGAAATATCATCTAATCAAATCTAATCTTATATAAATAATCCAATTCTATCTCACTTACTAAATGAGGCCTCACAGTCTCATTCAATTATGATCAAAATTATATGTTTATCATGTTTAGTGTTGGAAAATTGGGACATAAAAGTTTAATTTCATGAGCAATTTTGATTAAGGTTTTGATCTCAATTTTGGAAGATTAAGGTAGATTCTTATTCTCTTTGCAAGGACATTGATTTCGTATAATTCTTTTATCAAAACGATGTTTGGATGAATAAGAAATTGAAACTCAAAATGCACTCATTAGGAACAAAATAAGGTTTTTTGATATATATATATATTAAATTTGAATATTACATATAAGTAGGATTGCTTACTGAATAAATTTTATCTTTGTAATTGCAAATATAATTATTTCATGAATAATTAAAGTTATTAAAATGATTAATTCTAGATTGAATTTGCGGAATCAATTCTTAAATTTTATAATTACAACCATTAAAATGATTAATTCTGACTTGAATTTGTAGAATAATTCTTGGAATTTATAACTGTAGACATAATTAATTTTGAATTGAATTTGCAGAATCAATTCTTGAATTTTATAATTGCAGCCATTAAAATAATTAATTCTGAATTGAATTTACAGAATAATTCTTGAATTTTATAACTGTAGATATGATAAATTCTAAATTGAATTTATAGAATTATTTCTTGAATTTTATAACTGCAAAAATGTTTAATTTTGAATTGAATTTGCAATATTAACTCTTGGATTAATACTTTGTAATTGCAAAATTTTAAAAGGGAATTAAAAGACCATATTTTTTGTTTTCAAATTGTCCATATGAAGCCTATAAATCAACATCCTTTTTGGTTGTTTACAAACAACTTTGAATTTATTTTATTTTTCAGTTTTGCTTTCTCCTAAACACTATTCTTAGTCGGCATATTGCTTTTCAATGTGCGACAAATAAAGGTCAAATAACATCATACTCACTATGTGAGCAATTGGACTAACGTTTCAACCTATCTCAGCATTCGACAATACAATTCCTAGTTTACCTCAACATTTGACAATGTAATTCTTACCCGACATCTCAGCAAAATCACAGTTCGGCATACAACTTTCAATACAAGAAGTAAATCTCAGATTGCCAATTCTTAGCTTTGTACTTACATTCTTTGAAGTCTGAAAGATCGTTCGACAAAGACAACGTCGAACGTATTATATGCATGAATCTCAACATTCAACTATCTCTGTAAAATTCTTAGAATATTCGACTCTCAATTTGAACTTAGAAAATATATGGATAGGTCGTTTGATAATGTCATATGCCTTGTTCAAATTATATCTCAGCTTACATGTATTTCTTTGCAAATTTAATTCTTAGCCTAATCGTTGCATATTACATGAATGTCTCAACAATACGATTCTCAACAAGTGCCTTGGCATACTATGAGTATATCTTAGTAATATCATTCTCAGCTTGTATTCCAGTGTGCTATGTCACACTTCTCAGTTGTAACTTCTCAGCTTATTTCAACACAACTCAATGCAAATCTTAGCATGTTTTGAACTTCTCATCATAATAATTTAGTTTGACACAAATGCTCAGCAATGGAGTCAATTACTCAGAAACCATCGTTAATTATTTCATTCTTATAATGAGTTTAATTAGATAACACTATAGTATTTGTGAACTTTTTTTGAGTTCATCATAAGTTTGTTCATATTAAACACTCAGCTACATTTCCATGTTGGATGGTCAATACAAACTTATTACGAATATGTACCCACATACGATCACACATAACACAAATATATTTCAAATATATTTCTATTCTACATGTCATATGTTATTCCATTCAAGTCTAAACATAAGAATTCCTCTTTCAAGTTTACTCAAGATTACCAAATCTCTAAAACTAGCAATCAAGTAATCTAGAAGCATTAAAGTTTAGATAGAATATAACTCAATTAACAAAAATTTAATTAACCAACAATAAAAATATGATGAGTTTCATGGGCTAAGGCTGCATCATGACCCTAGACAAATATTCTAAGTCATCATCATCAATTACAATGTAATTTAATCAACCAACAATCAAACATTGTCATTAAATAAATAAAGTGAAAGGGAAACGAAAATCTCATTCAATTAATGTGATCCCCCTTGTTCCCAAGTCTGAAATCTTCTCCTTCTCCACTGTGAAATCCTCGAATCCTCTTGCTTTTGCTGCTCCAAGAATGTATGACAATGTTGTTGATGATTTCCTCTCAAAACGTTGATGATTGATTGCGAAAACTCCTCTCCAAAGGCTGTCCTTAAAGGCAGCGTTCAAGGCTGATGAAAATCCTCTCCAAAAACCACCAAAAGTCGGCTAAGAACTGCTAAGAACGGGCTTAAGGGGCTGTTGATGTTTCTGCAGAAAACTGTAGCAAGTTACATCCAAGAATTCCCCTGAAACTCATGTTCAAAACCTCTCAAGCACTCTCTCTTTTTTGCTGCGTTTTTAGGTCTTCAAAAGCTGCTATGAACATGCATAAATGATGTATTTATAGGGTACAAAAATAGGGTTTAAAGTGGTGCACATTCAGGTCTTTAAGCTGAACTAGGACTCTTTTTTGTCACGTTTCGTGACCTAGGATCACTAAACGCATTTCACGTTCTCGGGTCACAAAACTTCTGACCTTTAGGCACTAAATTGGTCATACATTTTTTTATCGAACTCCGATTCATGAACCATCAGAAGCTATGAAAACTAGACATCCGACGCTTTAATGTAATAGGTTATGACTCATGTAACTCTAACTATGCACTTCGTATGAGTTTAAAAAAAAAGACCTATCTTCCGACCCAAAAATAAAAATTTACCATTTCAACTCTAATTCGTTTTGAAACTTAAACCCGTGAGACTCTTAAAGTGGTGCACATTCAGGTCTTTAAGCTGAACTAGGACTCTTTTTTGTCACGTTTCGTGACCTAGGATCACTAAACGCATTTCACGTTCTCGGGTCACAAAACTTCTGACCTTTAGGCACTAAATTGGTCATACATTTTTTTATCGAACTCCGATTCATGAACCATCAGAAGCTATGAAAACTAGACATCCGACGCTTTAATGTAATAGGTTATGACTCATGTAACTCTAACTATGCACTTCGTATGAGTTTAAAAAAAAAGACCTATCTTCCGACCCAAAAATAAAAATTTACCATTTCAACTCTAATTCGTTTTGAAACTTAAACCCGTGAGACTCTTAACCCTTTTATCTTGAATTTGTCTTGAAAATACTTCAATTTTCTTTTCATAACCTTCCATGACTCACCTGTACAAAAAATTAGCAAAAACACATCAAAACAATCGAAATTACTCAAATATTCGTTACAAAAGTGAGATTAAAAAGCAGTAAATCATGATATATTTTATCATGATCAGGGCATGACAAGAGCCATGCTCGTGATGAGCAGCTTAAGTTTGGCGGCCAACATTCAGAGTTGTAATCTGGTTCAAACTTGCTGCTGCTTGGTTCAACTTAACTGCAGTATACTCTTACAACGACTGGCAACTCTAGTTCAATGCATCAATCTCCTTCTATTCGTCATGCAATACATGTGAGTCAACATCCTCAACAAACAGCTGATATGCATCCCAAGTTGATGATGCACAAGAGTCAATATTCTGGTGATTGTAACAAGATAATGTACAGGTGTCAACATCCTAATATAACCGCTCATAACAATCTTAGGTATCCAAACTAATTCAATTAGAATCTGGTCTGGTGGCATTCCTAAAATGCTGGTATAAAAGTGTGTTAGTTGTGTAACTTGTATTCTAAGAAATAGAAATCAAGGAAGCAAAAACTTACCCGAAACCTCTCTCTGTTCACTCTGTTTTCACCTTGCATTTTTTTTTTTTATTAGATTGGAGCTTCTTGAAGCTTCTCGATTTCAAATTTGATTAGTGTCAAAAGAGCTTTGGATTTATTTATTGTGATGAACAAACTTTAATTAATAAGCTAAGGCATGCATTGGGTGTGAAATTTCACCATCACACCTGCCCACGAGAATCCATTTAATAAAATCTACACTCGTCTATAGCAAATGGATATCCGCAAGAACGCAAGTGTGATTGTCATGATCCTCTAATTCTTATGTCTATTTGATCCATTGATATCTCTACTCATGTTGTGAACTTTTAATTATTCTAACCAAATATATAACAAAATCATTATTTTTGATTGGGTTAATTAATAACATTTTAGAAATTATCAAATAAAGATGTATGAGAGAAATATATAATGAACTAGAGATTAATTGTTTCTCATTTCTTGCTAATTGTTTCTTAAAAATGCACAGATAAATTGTGTTCTCATTTCTTGCAAATTGTTTCTTAAAATTTAAAACCACCAACCACCACATAACTATATGATATGTGTTTGATGAAATTGGACTCACAATGTCTTAGAGATATACAATCACCATGTTAAGAAATGGCATATGCTAACTGTTTTTATTTCTTCATCATAAATAGCTCAAACTTTATCTATTGATTAAAACAAGGTAATTAATTACTTGATTGTCTACATTAAATCTCTCTAATTAAATGAATAATGTTAGGCTTCTCAAACATTTTACCAGATTCATGCCGAAATGATAATACAGATGAGTTGTTAATATCATATTAATTATCATATCATCTAATATTATTTACATTGCGTTGGCACCTCACATACCAAATATTTGGACAAAATACTTGAAAAGCATAATATTACTTTAGTTAAATTAAGCCAAACACAAACATGTTGCCCTATTTTAATTTTTGGGCTCAGTAGGTGCCCATAAATCCTCTTAATTGAATTGATATTTGATAGAAAGGGCCATATGATAACGCCATGAGCTGTGGGCTTAATTCTACTTAAAAGCAATTAGGATCAACACCATTGTTTATTAGTTCCCTCAACCATCATACATATATATATATATATATATATATATATATAACCTCTAAAAATTAATAGTTAATAAATTAATAACCTCTATTATATAATAATTTTTTACGGTCTCGACTTGAAACCAATAGGATAAATTAGTAAGATAATACCTTTTTGGAAAACCCTTATCTAACTCTGCACTCACATTCATATCATAAATTGATAATTAGCTGAAATTACAAACATAATTGACTATGATACTTTATTGAAATATGACTCTATTGTTACTTGTTTTTTCTTGAACTTTAAATCTAATTGGATCTCACCTTTAATTTTTTTTTTTGTTTTATTACATTTAGAAGTTTTGGGGTTGAATTCTCAAATTGCAATATAACATTATGAAGTGTTGTTGATACTTTGAGTGCTCCTTATTATACTCGCATGGTGCTTTATGCATCTCCTCTATCTTGGTTGATTTTCGAACACCTTTCATATGAGAAACCATTATAAATGTTTAGTTGTTGTTATGAAGTATGAGAAGAGTTAGTGTTTGTTTATATAGAAATTATTTTTAAACTAATATGTTGAATACATTTAATTAAATTAATGCAATCACACTGAATATTATTTAATTTTTTATGTTTGAATATTATTTAATTAAGTAGATAAAAATAATGATTTTTTTGGTTAATTTACTTTATATTTGGTGGATTAATTTATATTCAATTGATTAGATTGGTAAAATCCAATAATTTTTTAGTTGATTAAATGTATGTCCACTACTCTCTATAAATTAATAACTTATTCATTTATCAGTAAATTAATACCTCTTTTAATTAATAGATTTTATATGGTTTCAATATTATTAATTGATAGATATATATATATATATATTTCTATTAATCACCGGAAAATACAAGTCATCTAGATGGTACAAATTACGGGAAAATTATCAAAGTGCCCCTAATTTTCCTATGTCTAAGCTAGGTCTGCCCCTATATATATATGTTGAGTTATTTTACCATCAATATCTTTTAACTTTAAAAAGTTAGAATTAACCAATCAAATTCATTCATTGTATTATAGATGAATTTAATTGGTTCATCCTAACTTTTTAAAATTAGGAGACATTGATGGTAAAATCACTCTATGTATGTTGTACAATTTAGACACAAATAATAAAATATGAAGCATAAATAACAACATAAAGAATTAGAGTAATGCTAGACTTTTCAAATATTTTGTCCAAATTTATGCTCAAATTATGTGACATATAAGTTGTCAAGATTTTATTATTTATCACATTTTCTCATGATTTATAAGATCTTGATAATTCATAGACCATATTATTTGAGTATGAATTTGAACAAAATATTTAAAAAACCTAGCATTACTCAAAGAAATATAGTAATTTGACAGTATACCTACATCCACTGTCGCAGAATTAAAAGAAATTTCGCTAAATTTTCAATAGGGTTACAGTAGTTATTTATATTAAATACTACTCTCAAAAGTACCTTTACAAATTGCATACCATACCGTACCACCAACTATAGCCCCAATATATATTGTTACATATGTATAAAAATATGAGCCATATAATCAACAATATATATATTTTGAAAGAACACATATTGTCATATTATTGCTTAGAGTTTAACAAATTGAACTAGTCAACTTCATATAGTGACAAAATCAAGGGAATGGTATTACTTAAAGTTGGTGGTCCATGATGATTGAACTTAATTGACGACATTATTGAACGTTACACAAATATTGTAAAGATTATAATTTAAAAACAACACAGAGAAAAACAGAAGGAATAAAGATAAATAAGTGCCTTGTGTGCACAGAAGAACAAGACATTTATCACATCTTGTGTTCAATGAAAATAGTTTTCTCAATTTTTAAATTAAAATAATTTTTTGGGAAATTATTGAAATAACTGTTAGAAAAAGGAAAGAATGATTTTTCTTTATTTTATTATTTTCAATTAACTTTCAAGATTGCATCTAACAACTATTTTCAAATACAGTCTAATGAAATTAAAAATAAGTGAGTTTACTTGAAATACAGTCCAAGTTCACTTGGTGAAGCAGAGAATTAAGCTTCATCATCTGACTGTTGAAAATAGCGAGAAACAGATACTAGTAAATACTGTCGAGAAATAATCAATCAATCTTGCAATTTCGAGTCTGATTTTTGTAACCTGATTCCTCTGTTTCGGTAACCAACTGAACCAACCGAATCTGGATTTGATTTTCGGTTAATTTGGTTCATAACTTGAACTAGTGGTTGTCCATGGAAGGACCAGCCCAAAATAGAGTTGTTTCTACGATTTACCCTCAAGATTTGGCCTCATTTTAGGCATATAACTTATCACTATTACAAATAACTTTTGACACAACTTCTAACATAAATTCAAACACGATTATTAATAACATTTTGATGGTGTATATTAAACCACGTCTCTCGTTATTAACTTTTAGATTTTTAATCTCCTTCTCACATTTTAATTTCTTTTTTTCAATTATTATTTCTCTCTTCAATTTATATAATCATTATGTGAAAATATCTTACACAATTCTTGGAATTAGAAATAATTATGCAGATATTTCATCTTTTATGTTTTACCTTAATTGCAATTTATAATACCTTTATTGGTGAATAAATATATTTTTCAATTGATATACATGATTATTATCTATTCATGAATTAATACAGCATAAATTGCTATAAATGTTGGAACAGAATATAGGATGTGTGGGATTAATCAGTTATAAACATCATTGCAATCACTATAAATATAAATGCATTGGGTAGAGACTATTTTGTCATTTCGAATCACAATTTCAGATTTTAATAATTTAATATATATATACACGAACTTGATAATTTAAAAAAAATAAAACAGTGAAAGACAAAGATATCTCTTAAGCACACATAAAAGTTATTAAACACAATTTTTAAAAATAATTAAAGAATTAAAATTTTTTAACATTAATCAATGAAAATTTAAAAAAACAAACTGTGGGGGTTTGTTCAAAAAAAGGGTTCGATCGAGCCCAGTTTCTACAATCTGAGGCTTCGCCAAATCAAAGCTAACACCATAAAAAAACACACGCACAAGAAGAGACTGAGACTGAGACATAGCCAGCAACAGCAACCAAACCCACCAAACCAGAAGTTGCAGAGAGAAAACGAAGAAGAAGAAAAATAAAAGATAGCAAAGAGCTTATCGGACTTGGAGCTTGTCAGCTTGTCAGCCAGCAGCAGCAGCCAGATTCTTCTTCAAAAACTGGGTTTGATCGAACCGAGTTTCTTGAATCAAATTTAGGTTCGATGGAACCTGGATTCTTCTCCAGAAAAGACCGAACCCAGTTTCTTTAATTGAACCCAGAAATTTGTTCAAAAACTGGGTTCAATCAATGGCGCGTTTTGATGAGCGGTCGAGAAGGAGAAGGATGATGGCGATAGCGGCGGTGACGAGAGCAGAAGTGGTGTTGACAGTGTAACGAGGGTAGTCAAGGAAAGATTGGATGTGGGTTGAAGATCTGAGAAAAATTTGGAATGTTGACAGAGCAAAACTGGAAAGACTGGATACGGGAGAGCAAAAAGTCTGTTGACAGAGCAAAAGTCTAGGATCTAGGATATGGGAAAAATTGATCTTCAAAAATTTAAGTTCTGGGTTGGAACCCAGATCTCCTATGTTTCTTTTAAATTTAATTTTTTTATTTTGAAATTTATTTATTTATTTTTATTTTAACTGTATTTTTTAAATTTAATTTTTGCAATGTAAAATGTGTTTTGATGATGAAAATGAAGGGAAAAATCAATTTAAGGTTATGTGGAAATGTGAATTTTAAAAATTTTTTCAAAACTAAAGTGTCCGATCAATGTTAGTAATAAAAATTTAATAATTCTAAAATAATAAGATCGAATATTACATTTCTTGAATATTAAATTAATCTCTTTTAATTTATAGAATGTTCACCACCTGATCTTTCTTACTATAATATTTCACTAAGAAATCGTGTGTGGACACGATCTTGAAAAATTCATTCACTTTTTTTTTTGAAAAAAAGAAATCCTGCAATAAAAAGAGAACGTCGAAGACTACATAACCATGAAGGGTTTGTGACCAATCCTTCATGTTAATTGATGATGTAAGGCTAATCTACAGCTCTTTTTAGGCGTGCGGCCAATCTATAACTCTTTTTAGGCTTTTTGGTTTTCTTTTGTGATATATTGTTAGAGTGAGCAAAAATATGGATCAAGTCAAAAAATGATCAATTGATTTTCAATATAAAATATCTTTTTATATTAATCAATTTAAGGTTTTCTGATTTGAAAAGGAACATATTTACTTATTAATTAGAATATTTAATTTCCAAATTAAAATATTCTATTTCCAAATTGTAAAACCTAATTCATAATTAGATGATCCTTTTTTCAAATTAATAAAGATTCATAATTAGTCCAAAGGAAGGTTCCACAACTGCAATTGTAGCCATAACAAATTAGAACCGAACCTGAGCACGTGCTAGAGGTGCGATCGCCTCGAGCCTCCAAATTTCTTGGCCCCTTACAAATTAGAGCCGGACCTAAGCATGTGCCAGAGGTGCAATCGCCTCAAGCCTCCAAATTTCATGGCCCCCAAATTACAAATTTTTAATTTTTTTCCCTATAATTAATTTGTAAAATTAATATATAATAAATGTTTCACTATATAATCATTTTTTTAAAAGAGACTTGGTTCGGCTCTAATTTGTAAGGGGCCAAGAAATTTGGAGGCTCAAGGCGGTCGCACCTCTAGCACGCGCCAGAGGTGCAACCGCCTCAAGCCTCCAAATTTCATGGCCCCCAAATTACAAATTTTTAATTTTTTTCCCTATAATTAATTTGTAAAATTAATATATAGTAAATGTTTCACTATATAATCATTTCTTTAAAAGAGACTTGAGGCCTCCAAATTTCATGGCCCCCAAATTAAAAATTTTTGATTTTTTTCCCTATAATTAATTTGTAAAATTAATATATAATAAATGTTTTACTATATAATCATTTCTTTAAAAAAGACTTTGTGGTCAAAGGAACGCTCATTGGGGACCTAAGTTCGAACCCCATAACTTATATTCTTTAATAGCGTTTATTAGGTGTCGAATCAGGGACACCTAGTGACATTTAAGCACTTAATACCAGTAATGCTGGTTGCTCATAATGATCTATCTTAATTCGAAAAATATTACTAATATACAAAAGACCCCAAAATTGACATACTTCACCTATATATGAACTTACTCTATCATTTTCAACTCTAACTTACTTTTCTTTTTCACATTGTTAGCAGTCACACAAAAATACACTCCCAATTATTGGTTTTTTTTTTTTTTTTTGGTTAAAAATTTTAAGTTTCATCAACAATTTTAAGTGAAGAAAGTGGAATACTAAAAATTTGTTCATTTTTAAGGTAAAAGTTATATTTTTATATCACTATTATTAAGTTATGTTTTTTTTATGATTATCTATTTTTTATGTTTCTTCTTTTATCTTTTTTTTATTATTGTTTTCTAATGTGTTGTCGGATCTTAGATTTTTTTTTTAAAAAAAAATTGAAAATAGGAGAATACTTTGCTATTGTTATAGCGTTACCGTGTACCGCATGTGTGTGGACTAGATTTCTTGTCAAGTTTTATTGTTCTTTATTACTTTGCTACTTTGATTGTTAGTTTGTTACTTTAGTTATTATTATAATTGTTCATAATATTTCCTAGAAAGCATGAATCTAGAAATGAAAAAAGTAGAAAAAGAAAAAGATTAGAACAATTAACTCAATCTCAGAAATGAGCATTAGAAATATTCATTGTCAGAAAAGTAGATTCCAGTTGTTTACTTGAAAATAAATCACCACCACCAACTGAACCAAATCATTTAGAAGAATTATATGGAACTGAAAATGAACTCAATGTTGTCGATGTAAGTAACATGAATGGAAAACAACTAACTCTTTATTTAGATATTTATGATCCTAATTGGAATAACCTTAATAACAAAACAAAAGATATATTAGTCAAAAAAAGTCCCATAAGAGAAACTAATCTTTAACTTTCCTTTGGATGGTAACTTTAGACATTTTTTATATGCACATTATACTCAAAATTACCAAATTGAGAGAATCCAGATAGGAAATGGCTAGTGTACTAAAAAAAATGTGGATAAAATATATTGTTTTTATTGTAAATTATTTAAATCGGTGCACATGAATATTTTTTTAGCGAATGAACGATTTAATGATTAGAGAGCATCTTAGTGAGAGATTTAAACAACATAAGAATGGTATTGAACATATAACTATTATTAACACTTGGATTGATTTACAAATCAGATTGAAAAGGAATGAAACAATTGATAAACTTATACAAGAGCAAATTACAAAAGAGAAAAAGCATTGGAAACAAGTTCTTGTGAGAATTATTGTTGTAGTGAAATATTTTACTAAGCATAATTTGGCTTTTTTTAGGACTCACGAGAAAATTCATGAAGACAATAATGATAATTTTTTGGCTTAATTGCAATGATTGCGGAGTTTGATGTGGTAATGTAAGATCATATTCGATGCATTCAAGATAATGATATTATTATCATTATTTTGGTCATAAAATTCAAAATGAATTGATTTCTAGGTTAGCCTCTAATATTAAAAATAAAATCATTAAAAAAATTAAAAAGGCAAAATATTTTTCTAGCGATACTTCATTGTACTCCAGATGCAAGTCACCAAAAACAAATGACATTGATAATACGACATGTAGGCATATCAACTTGTCCAATAAAAATAGAAGAACACTTTGTAGAGTTTTTAAAAAATGCATGATACATCTAGATTTGGGCGTTTTGATAAATTGCAATCTGTATTGGTATCTCTTGATCTTAATATTGATAATGTGAGGGGACAAAGTTATGATAATGGAGCTAATATGAAAGGTAAACATCAAGATGTTCAAAAGCTATTGCACTCGATATGAAAATTGAATCCGTATTTTCTAAAAAAACGTCAAATTCGTAGAAAGAAATAATTTGATAAGAATGCACATGAGGATAAAAAACAATCAGCTAAATAATCCTTTAAAGTTAATTATTTTATTGTTGTAGTGGATGTTGCTATTGCTTCCTTGAAGAGTAGATTTGAACAATTGTAAACATATGAAAATATTTTTGGGTCCTTATATTATTCGAAGAAGTTAAATTCTTTGGATAACAATAAAATGAAAGAATATTGTGTCAATCTTGAAACATGGTAACTTTTTAGATTTTGATTCCAATGATTTATTTTTTGAATTGAAAGTATTACAATGACTTTATCATCAGAAACAAAGTCAGCCACTGAAATACTTGAGTTTATAAAAGTTTTGGATTGTTATTCAAATACATCAATTGCTTATAGGATACTATTGATAATACCTATGACTATGGCATCCGCAGAAAGAAATTTTTCTAAAGTAAAAATATTAAAATCTTATTTGTGGTCAATTATGTCATAAGAAAAGTTAAATGAATTGGCAACTTTATACATTGAAAAGGATTTGTTGGAAAAAATTGAATTTGAAAATATTATAGATGAATTTGCTTCTCAAACTGCTAAAAGAAAACATTTGAAATGATGTTTTATGAGTTCTTTGGTATGTATAGATAAATTTTGTTTATAAGTTATGATTTTTTTACTATTATTATATGAATGTATCTGTCTTATATGGAATATATTTGTCTTGTGATATCGATTTTTCATTTCTTCTTTATGGAATTATTATTTACACTTCAAAAATAGGATAAAATAAGTTATATATATATATATATATATAAGGACCCATTTTAGTTTTTCACACTAAACCTCTAGAATGTCAGGATCGGCACTATAACAAATGCAACAGCGGTTGCTCCCATGGCAATCATGGTGAAACAAGATGCATGATGGAACAAAACCAAATGTATATGAAATGTCTCCAATGTCATCATGAAGTGGATAAAAATAGCAGCCAATAACAAATGCTTCTTGAAAAGCAAACTACTTACTTAAGATTCCAGTGCATATTGAAGAACTAATTTGTAATCTTCAGCAGCATCTTCAACTTCTCAAACTTTCTCCAAAACCAATCCGACCCGAGCCGAGCTCTCCACTAGTAAGAACGGCAAGACGGCCTTAATGCTGCAAATCCACCTCTAAAAACTGCAGCAACCATTGCTCCCATAGCAAAAGGTGTGATGTGAAGTCCTTCACGGTGTCAATTGGGCCAGCGGCCCAATCCTGAGCTGCACTTGAGCCTCCTATTGAGAGCAAAATCCACGTTTAAGCCTACATCCAAATCCTTAATTTGTGAGGGCCAGAGTTTCAGAGTGGTGAAATTCTCACCCCTCGAAAAAATATTCTTAATAAATAATTTGTAAATACAGCTCTATAATACACCCAAAATACCCCGAAATTATAATTACATTTAAATAAATAAACCCATTCATGATAAATTTTAATTATTAGTCAAAAGCAAAAAATAATTTCATTTTAAGCTTGGCGGGTTCATTTTGCTTCTTTTCTTCCTGGATTTTTGCAAGTTCGAAGCTGCATTGCCCAGAAATGAAATATATATATATATATATGTATATATATACACTCTTTCATTATTATTCAAACACCCAAGCATGGCAGCTTTACTTTTCGTCATTTTTAATTTTTACGGTCTTGAAGTGAGAAAAGTTGGAATGGCTGTAATTTCTTTTTATGAATGGATCCACAAATTTGGAGATTGTGATTGTTAAACAAAAGAAAGTAATAGAATGATACAGTATAAATATTGATTTGGATCTATGGACATCCTTTTTTTTTTTTTTTTTGTTCTAGGAATACCTCATTGAAAAATAAAAAAAAAAAAGAAGAAGAAGAAGCAATTTTA
Source organism: Nephelium lappaceum (assembly GCA_021234005.1). NCBI lineage: Eukaryota > Viridiplantae > Streptophyta > Magnoliopsida > Sapindales > Sapindaceae > Nephelium > Nephelium lappaceum. The sequence goes on from CM038004.1 coordinate 15,678,693, forward strand.
TATTAAAATGTTAACTACTTGAATTCTTAGATTTGTTCACCATAAATTTTCATATCTACAGAGAGCTAGTAATGATATTTGAGAATGCAGAGTTGCTTAAGACCCCCTTTTTAATTTTTCTTTTTATTATTATTATTATTATTTTTATTTTCAGTTTTCATTTTAATTTATGATTGAGTTATATTATTCTATCAATATTTTTAATTACTATAAGAGTAATTTTAGTTTAAAATAGTATTAAATTTTAAAATTAATAAAACTGTGGGGTGCACAAACAGATTATGAGGGGTGTAAATATCCGGGACTCGATGAGCCCAGAGGATCAAGTAAAATATAACCGAAAACTAGTATGGCCGAAGCCCTATTTTGCATCAATAGAGAAAAACACATGCAGTGACAAGTGCATGTTATCACAATTTTGCCTCAACAGAGAAAAACAAAACTATACAGATTATTATAATACACGATTGCATTAAAAGGAATGTTACAAGTCTACGTATCTTAAGTGCTTGATTTACACACAGGCCAAACCCACCGAATGCTATAGTGAGTTGGATTTCACCTTTAGATATTTTAAAATTCATCAATTAAAAGCAATTGTCTTTTGAAAATTTAATGAAACGAGCTTTTAAACTGATGAATTAACATTTTAGCAAATAATTAACATTAAGAAGAAAAAGTTCAAGCCAATGAAAATGATGAGAATAGCCAGCCATGAGGCACTAACATCGCATACGCACGCTCCTACAACAAAAGCAATATCTATTGCTCCCATGTAGGGCTGGCCCTGAGCACGTGCCGAAGGTGCAACTGCCTCGGACATCTGAATTTCGAGACGCCAAATTTTATAAATTTTCAATTTTTTTTGTAAAATTAATATATAATAAATGTTTCACTATATATGGTGGCAAATGTATTCATCAAGTGTCGAACCAAGGATGCCTAGTAACATTTAAGCACTTAATATTAGCAACGCTAGTTACTCTTATTGATATAATTTAATTCGAAAAATATTTCTAATATACAAAAGACCTCAAAGCTGACATATTTCACCTATATATAAACTCGCTCTATCATTTTCAACCCTAAATTATTTTTCTCTTTCACATTGTCGATAGCTACACAAAAATACACTCAAAATTATTATTATTTTTTATTGGTTACAAATTTCAAATTTCATCAACAATTTAAAGTGAAGAAAGTAGAATTCAAAATATTTGTTCATTTTTAAGGTAAAAGTTACATTTTTATATTCACTATTATTGAGTTATGTCTTTTCATGATTATCTATTTTTTATGATTCTTTTGTTATCTTTTGTTATTATTGTTTTCATTAAGTGTGTTGGATCTTAGATTTAAAAAAAAAAAAAATGAAAACAAGGAAATTCTTTGCCGCTGTTACAATGTTACCGTGAACCGTGTGTGTGGACTAGATTTCTTGTCAAATTTTATTGTTCTTTATTACTTTGTTAGTTTGATTGTTAGTTTGTTATTTAGTTATTACTATAATTATTCACAATATTTCCTAGAAAGCATGAATATGGAAATGAAAAAAGGAGAAAAAAGAAAAATATTCGAACAATTAACTCAATCTCAAAAAGGAGCATTAGAAAAATTCATTGTCAAAAAAGTATATTCTAGTTGTTCACTTGAAAATGAATTACCATCACCAATTGAACCAAATCATTTAGAAGAATTAAAAGGAACTAAAAATGAACTTCATGTTATCGATGTAAGTAACATGAATGAAGAACAACTAACTCCTCATTTAGATATTTATGATCCTAGAAATTGGGATAACTTTGATCACAAAACAAAAGATATATTAGTCGAAAAAGATTCCATAAGAGAAACTAATCTTAACTTTCCTTTGGACGGTACCTCCAGACATTTTTCATATGCACATTATACTTGAAAATTACCAAATTGAGAGAATCAAGATAGGAAGTGGTTAGTGTACTAAAAAAATGTGGAAAAAATATTTTGTTTTTGTTGTAAATTATTTAAATCAATGCACATAAATAGTTTTTTAGCGAATAAAGGATTTAATGATTGGAGGCATCTTAGTGAGAAGCTTAAACAACGTGAGAATAGTATTGAGCATATAACTAATATGAACACTTGGGTTGATTTACAAATCGTATTTAAAAGGAATGAAACAATTGATAAACATATACAAGAGCAAACTACAAAAGAGAAAAATAATTGGAAACAAGTTTTTATGATAATTATTGCTATAGTGAAATGCCTTGCTAAGCATAATTTGACTTTTTGTGGGACTCACGAGAAAATTTATGAAGACAATAATGATAATTTTTTGGGTTTAATCGAAATGATTTCAGAGTTTGATGTGGTAATGTTAGAGCATATTCGACACATTCAAGATAATGAGATTCATTATCACTATCTTGGTCATAAAATTCAAAATGAGTTAATTTCTAAGTTAGCTTTTAATATTAAAAATAAAATCATTAAAAAAGTTAAAGAGGCAAAATATTTTTCAGTGATGCTTGAATATACTCCAGATGCAAGTCACCAAGAACAAATGACTTTGATAATATGATGTGTTGACATATCAACTTGTCCAATAAAAATAGAAGAATATTTTGTAGAGTTTTTAAAAGTGCACGATACATCCAGATTTGGGTGTTTTGATAAATTGAAATCTATATTAGTATCTCTTGATCTTAATATTGATGATGTGAGAGGATAAGTTTATAATAATGGAGCTAATATGAAAGGTAAAAATCAAGATGTTCAAAAAGTATTGCACTTGATATGGATATGGCACTTTTATTTTCTAACAAACGTCAAATTCATAGAAAAAAACAATTTGATGAGAATGCATATGAGGATAAGATACAATCAGCTGAAGAATTCTTTAGAGTTAATTATTTGATTGTTGTAGTAGATGTTGCTATTGCTTCCTTGAAGAGTAGATTTGACCAACTGCAAATATATGAAATTTTTTTTGGGCTCTTATATAATTTGAAGAAGTTAAATTCTTTGAATGACAATAAATTGAAAAAATATTATGTCAATCTCGAAACATCTTTGAAACATGGTAGCTTTTTAGATGTTGATTCCAATGATTTATCTTCTGAATTGAATACTTTTTAGATATTGATTCCAATGATTTATCTTTTGAATTGAAAGTATTACAATGACTTTACCATCATAAACAAAGTCAAGTAAAGATTTTCTATCAATGTTGACATGATGCTAATCTTTTTATAAGAAGAATTTAAATTTGAGTGATGTATGAGAGAGAAAAAGTCAATCAATTTTAATCATCCACTTTTTTAAAATGCTCATTTATTACTAGATTATCAAAAGATTAACAAAAAAAAAATGGATGGTAGAAAATCCTTACTCAACAAAGTCAACCACTGAAATACTTCAGTTTATAAAATTTTTGGATTGTTATCTAAATACATTAATTGCTTATAGGATACTATTGACGATAATTGTAATTGTAGCGTCTGCAGAAAGAAGTTTTTATAAATTAAAAATGTTAAAATCTTATTTGTGGTGAATTATGTCACAAGAAAAGTTAAATGGATTCACAACTTTATACATTGAAAAAAATTTGTTGGAAAAGATTGAATTTGAAAATATTATAGATGAATTTGCTTATTAAAATGCTAGAAGAAAACATTTTAAATGATGTTTTATGAGTTCTTTAGTATGTATATACAAATTTTGTTTATAAGTTGTGATGAATTTTTTTATCATTATATGAATGTATCTGTTTTATATAGAATATATTTGTCTTATGATACCGGTTTTTCATTTATTCTTTATGGAATTATTATGTACACATCAAAAATATGATAAAATAATTTTTATACATATGTATATACATATAAAGGGGCTCATTTTAGTTTTTGGTACCAGACTTTAAGATGTTAGAATCGGCACTGCTCCCATGGCAAAAAGGGTGAAGTAGAAAGCATACTAGAACATGAAAATATACTTTCGAAATGTCTCCAATGAACATGAAGGGTGAGGTAGAAATCATACCAAAACATGAAAACATACTTTCGAAATGTCTCCAATGACATTATGAAGTGCATAAAGACAACTGAAACTAAGAGAACCATGGCTACAGCCTAAACATTTGATATAATAAATGCTTTAAAAGTTGAGTTTCTTTTTAGGATGGCAGTGCTTAGACCTGAGCCATCTTGGATGTACCCACCAGGCGAAGTGAAAGCTGATGCGAAGGTTATTGTTTCTATTAGTGCAGCCACTACCAAATGTGACTCTCTTTCTCTCTCAATCTCAGTCAGCTCTTCATTAGACTATGAGATTTGTGTGATAGTGCTTTACACCATATCTATATGGTTCATGAAAGACAATTCTTGGATTTCTTGTCGTATGTAAATCATTTAGAGGATCAATATATTACAAATAAGATAATAAGAAGTAATGAAACAAGAAGGTAAGAGATTTTTCCTCCCATACTTCCACATGTTATTCCTAAACTTATATATGGAATTCTGTTGCAGATGATTATTTTTTGTTGTCGGGTGTGCACCTCAATATTTTGGAGACATAACACGTGCAAAATTTTGGGTCCACCCTAAACTTGACACGAAATTTTTTGGGGTGCCCCAAACTCGATCTGTGCTCTAAATAGGTCGCTACTCTCTCGCTCAAATCTAAATCTGATTAGAGAGATTTGCCCTAAACCCAACACCCATTGATCTGATTTAGTTTTTAACTAATAATATAATTAATATAAAAAAAAGAAAAAAATCTAAAAACCTCTAAAATGATAAATAATCTCAATTTACCCTAACTTTTCAAAAAATTAGTCAAAACACTCCTGTCGTCAGCCAAAAGCGGTTTCCATCCAAGTTTTTAATGGTTTATCATAAAACCACAAAAAGAGAAAAAACCTCTTGCTAGTTCAAACAATCTTAAAAAAGAAATCAACCCATATTCATCTGAGTTCAACCATTACAATCAAAAACCAAAAAGAAATCAGAAACCAAAACATTTATGTCTTGTCCCGTCCTGTCATCTGTGTATTACTATAAAGAACCAAAAAGAATATCAAAAATAAAAAACTATCAATTCCTCTGCAAATAACCAACATAATCCTTGCAAATAATAAAAAACAACACCAATATAAGTGAAAGAATGAGAGAATCACAGTGAGAAGATGGCTAATAAAAAAAAAAACAAAACAAAACCAGTACAATAAAAAAAATCATTACCACCAAACAACACTAGCATAATCGCTGCAAATAACGAAAACAAAAAAACCAAATTCACCAAGATTTGAAATTGCATATAAAACCAAAACAAATCCTACAAGCTTTCTTCAAAACCAACACCTAATACTCCAAAAAACTACAACCCTTTACCTTACAAAACTTCAAATTCTGCAAGCCAATAATCTCTTCAAAAACATGCATAGCATATCATTTAAGTCCACAGAAATTTCAACAAGCCATGCCAAACCAAAACAGTATCTGTAGTGGTCAAAAATTTTTAAATCCAAAATAAAAGCCCATAGCATATTGAAATAAATTAGCCCAGTATGCTGATCAACCCATGTTAATGGCCAAATACATGTCACAAGCAAATAGCCCAGCAACTTGGTTGATCCAACGCAAGTAATGAGGATTGATTGCTCTTATTGAATGAGGTTTAAATAAATTATAACGGAAGTTACATTAACTCTGTAACTGACATATCATTAACTATGGTATTTATTTCGTAACTGACCTGACATTAATTATAGTATTTATTTTGTAACGAACATGACATTAACTCTACCATAAGTGCCCATGACACCTTCTCTACCTATAAATAGAGGCTTTATTTGAAGCCAAAACCATCCCACCTCACTTGCTCACTTCTTGCAAGCTACTTGAGGTTTCTCACTTTCCTCTCTTGTGTCTTCATTCTTTCACTCTAAATTTAGAGTTCCATGTGATAGAGTTAGTGTAGTGGCATGGAGGTGCATGTCTAGGAAAGGTTCTGGCTAGGAAAGACTTGATATTTAACCGTGTCCATTGCAACCGACCTCTCTTTTCTGAGAACTTACCTGGTGTACTATTCGCAGTGTATTTACACTATTTTATTATACGGAGTTTGCTCATTGATATTTAATATCTTAATGTTCTTACTTCGTCCAGTCTTTAGGTCAAGACGATCAAGACTTTGATAGCTTTCCGTCCTACCTTTTTTTCGGCATACTCCCTTTAGTCTAACGACACTTTACAATTACTGTATTCTCGTATATTATTATCAGTTTATTGACTTGAGCGTCGGAGTGTCTTCGGTCGGCATCCCACCAGTGTCAAGATCACCTATGTTCTCTTTGTTTGATTTGTGCAGGACACAGGTTGCTAGGTTCTAAGGAAGTTCACTGACGAGGCCTGCTCAAAGTCAGCATACTATAGAATTGACCGACTACAGTTTGGTGTCGTCTGTGGGAACTTAACAATTTGGTCCAGTACAGATCGAAGCAATTAACAATTACACATATTGTAATGTCAGGAGACCAATCCACCGAGGCTCAACTTACCTCCTTAATGGAGCAAATGACAGCTTATGGTGAATAACTAAAGCAACTTCAAGCGGAGAATCAAGCAATTCGTAGGGAGAATATAGGGTTGTAGCTTAGGGTCGAACAATTGACTAGTGATTTCCAAAGGCAAGGTCAACCAAATGAGACCAATCTAACAAGTGATGTAGGAAGGACACCACAATTTGAAGATGCTGGAGCTGATCGAGGGCGTCTTGAAGGATTTCTTGAGGTTAGGCAAAGAGTGTCAGTCAACCGACAGCCCAGTGTTGAACCAACCCTTGGAGAGTCAATTCGTGGTGTAGAAGGCCAAAAGGGTGTTAGGGTCATAGAGCCAATGTCGGACGAAGTTTCAAAAAAACTTGCGGAGCTCGAGGCATTAATCAATCGCATACCTAGAGTCCCAGTACCATTGAAGAAAATCACCTTAACTAGTTTCGCTGACTCGCCATTTGCAGATTCAATCGTAATGGTAGAAATGCCAAAGAAATTCACCTTACCAAAGATAAAGTTGTTTGATGGGACAACGGAGCCTGATGACCACATAGCCCAGTATAAGCAACGAATGTTAACAGTCGCCATCCCAAATAACCTTAGAGAGGTCCTCATGTATAAAGGCTTTGACTCAAGTTTTGTAGGGTCGACTCTTCAGTGGTTCATTAACCTGCCTAATGGTAGCATTGATTCATTTGCAAGGCTATAAGATGCATTTATTGAGCAATTTGCTAGCAGCAGAAAGTTGGAAAAACACTCAGACGATTTCTATGCAGTTATTCAAAGACCAGGAGAGCGATTAAGAGACTATGTTGGCAGTTTCAATAGAGAGAAAATGTCCATTACCAATTGTAATATTACAACCGCAGTTTCAACCTTTAGGAGAGGTCTATTGCCTGACTCAGGCCTTTATAAAGAGTTGATGAAGTATCCTCCTAAGACAATGGAAAATGTACTCGCCAAGGTGTGGGCACAAATCAAGTGGGAGGAAGATATGGTGAACTATCAGCCAAATGCATCCAGTTCTAAAAAGGGTAGCAAGGTAGGTCGACAAGATGGTTGTTCGGGGACAAATGATTCCAAAAAAGTTGATTCTAATAATATCAAGCATGATGATCGAGCTGGCAAAAACTGACGTAACGACCGACCAAGCCCATATGATAGACCGAACTACCATTTCGAGAGACCTCACAGTTGCCAAAAACCACTTCCAAGATACAACCTTACAATCAGCCAGGCAGAGGTCGTTGCAGTTATGAAGAGAATGGGAAATGCAGTAAGATGGCCGAAGAAATCTGAGAGACCAACTAGTTCTAAAGACTAAAGCAAATGGTGTGAATTTTACAATGATTATGGTCACGAAACAGAAGATTGCATTTCTTTGCGCTTCGAGGTAATCAAACTCCTCAAAGAAGGTCATCTAAAGGAATTCTTGAATGAGAGAGTAAAAGAGAACGTGCATCGAGGTGATGATCAACGCCTTAATAGGGAGCTTACTCTACCGGTGTCGTCGGTTCAAGAAAAAGTTATCAATATAATTATCGGGGGGATCAGAGATTAATGGGACAAACATTCCACTGCAAAAAGACATACAAGAGTTGCTGTGCAGTTAATCAGTCGACCATCAAAAGTTGCCAACGAAGAAGACTACCCGTTGAATTTTATAAGAAATGAGGCCATCAATATCCTCAACCCACATCACGATGCTTTAGTTATAAGTCTCTATATAGCCAACTATCTAATGAAGTGTATATTGATTGACAACGGGAGCTCAGCTAATGTACTTTTTCTGACAACACTTAGAGAGATGCGGATTGATGAGTCAAATATCAACAGACGATCAACAGTTCTAGTTAGATTTAGTGGTGAGCAAAAAAACACCGTAGGAGAAATTGTACTGCTGGTATACGCTGAAGGGGTGAACCTTCACACAAGATTTTTGATTCTTGATGCTGGTGCCGGTTACAATGTTATCTTGGGTCGACCTTGGATCCATGAGATGAAAGCAGTACATTCCACTTATCACCAAACAATCAAGTTTCCTACAAAATGGGGAGCTAAGGAAATTAAAGGTGAACAAAGAGTGTCACGCGAATGTTATCAGAACACTTTGAAGGGAAAGACTGGGATCTTATAGCAATTACAGTAGGGCTCCAATGGAGTCGAGCCAGATCAGCTGTAAGTCGAAACACTTAATGAAGTGTCAATCCACCCAATTTACATAGACCATAAGGTACAAATAGTAGACCATAAGGTACAAATAGGGTCAACATTGGTGACTGAACTAAGAAGTAAGCTCATTAACTTCCTTACTCGACACCACGATTGTTCTGCATGGTCGCATGCTGACGTGACAGGGATTGACCCCGAGATCATTACTCACAAATTGAATGTCAATCCCATGTATATCCTAATAAAGCAAAAGAGGAGGAAGTTCGCGCCAGAGAGAAATCAAGTCATCAATGAGGAGATCCAAAAGTTGATAGAGATAGGGTCGGTTAGAGAAATTCAATACCCTGATTGGCTTGCGAATATTGTGGTCGTCCGAAAGAAGAATAGAAAATGGAGAGTTTGTATTGATTTTACTGACTTGAACAAGGCATGCCCTAAGGACTCTTTTCCTCTACCACATATTGATATGATGGTCGACGCAACAACATGACATAAGCTTTTAAGTTTTATGGACACATTCTCAGGATATAATCAAATTCTCATGCATCCGGACGACCAAGAGAAAATGTCATTCATAACGAAGCACGACATCTATTGTTATAAGGTGATGCCCTTTGAATTAAAGAATGTTGGAGCCACGTACTAGCGATTAGTAAACAAAACGTTCCAAGAAAAACTAGGAAAAACAATGGAGGTCTACATAGACGATATATTAGTGAAATCGTTAGTTGCAGAAGACCATCTTGAACATTTTCGCCAGACATTCGACATCTTAAGAAAATATAATATGGAACTCAATCCATCCAAGTGCTCCTTTGGGGTTTCATCTGGTAAATTTTTGGGTTATCTGGTCACCCAACGTGACATAGAGGCTAATCCTGGCCAGCTTAAGTCGATCAAAGCCATCGAATCTCCAAAAAGTAAGAAAGATGTGCAAAAGTTGATCAGGCGACTTGCAGCGCTCAGCAGGTTCATTCCCAAAGTATCAGAACGTTATCATTCATTCTTTAATACTTTAAAGAAGAACAAATGATTTGAGTGGACAAATGAATGTGAAGAGGCTTTACAGAAACTAAAGGCGTATTTGTCCAACCCTCCGTTGCTATCAAAACCAAAAGACGAAGAGACGTTATACCTCTATTTAGGGATTGCTTCTACAACAGTTAGTGCAGTTTTGGTCTGAGAGGAAAACGGTCTGTAAAGTCCTGTATATTATGTTAGTCGGACTCTACTCGACGCAGAAACAAGATATAACCAGTTAGAAAAATTAGCTCTGGCTTTGGTAGTAACCGTCAGGAAGCTCATGTCGTACTTTCAATGCCACTCGATAGTGATCTACACTACTTTCCCTTTGAAGAATGTGTTACACAAGCCAAAATTATCGGGACGACTCACCAAGTGAGCTGTAAAGTTAAGTGAGTATGATATTTCTTATTAGCCTATGATTGCCATTAAATCGCAAGCCTTGGCTGATTTTATCGTGGATTTCACGCCTAATGAGCAAGTCCAGGCTGAAAGAGAACTCATGACCATCACAGAAGGCATCGAAGAAGGAAAATGGATACTAAAGGTTAATGGAGCCAGCAATCAGAATGACACTGGCATGGGAATTGTACTTGTATCTCTAGAGGGGGACGTACTTTAACAAGCTGTTCGGTGTCACTTTAAAACCACTAACAATGAGGCTGAGTATGAAACTTTAATCTTAGGATTAGAGATCGTCCACGGGATATGGGTCTCAAGGATCTTGGTTAAAAGTGACTCGCAACTAATAGTGAATCAAATGAGGGGAGAATACCAGAGAAAATATCTTAAAATTAGTGCTTACTTAGCTAAAGCAAAAGGGCTAAGTTTGAAGTTCAAGGCATTTGATAAAGTGCAAATCCCTCGTTCAGAAAACACTCACGCAGATGCACTTGCAAGCATAGGTCATCGATCGAAGGAAAAGAAGATTTATACATTCCCTTTGTTCACTTACACTGGCCTGCAATCTGATTACAGAGAGAAGAAGTTTCTCCAGTCAACCAAAAAATCTATTGGATGACCTCGATCCTCAATTACCTCCTCCATAATGAAGTTCCATAAGATCGAGATGAGGCACGCAAAATCAAAATTAGAGCGCTCAACATTATATAATAGCTGACAAGTTGTATAAAAGATCCATTTATGGACCCTACCAGCGTTGTATTGGACCCTTAGAAGTCGAGTATGTCCTAAGAGAACTTCATAAGGGTTGTGGGGGAAATCATTCAGGAACATGAAGCCTAGTTCTACGAGCCTTCAGAGTTGGATACTTCTAGCCAACTATGCGACAGGATGCAGCTATTCTAGTACTGAAGTGTGACAAGTGCCAAAGGTTTGCCCAAGTCTCAAACATGCCCCCGGAGCCATTAACATCAATCATTGCTCCATGGCCGTTTATGAAATAGGGAATGGATATTGTTGGTCCATTTCCCACTTCACAAATGGGAGGAAAGAGGTACTTGCTAGTGCTAACTAACTACTTTACCAAATGGGTTGAAGCGGATGCCTACAAGAATATCAAGGACCAAGAGGTGAAGAACTTCATTTGGAAGCACATCATTTGTAGGTTCGGTGTTTCAAAGGAAATTATAACAGATAATGGTTCACAATTTATTTCAAATAAATTCCAAAGCTAGTGCCAACAATGGAATATCAAGCTGAGCTTCTCTACACCTAGACACCCTTAGTCGAACGGACAAGCAGAGTCGACTAATAAGGCCCTGATACAAACGCTTAAAAAGAAGCTAGAAAGTGCAAAGGGTAAGTGGGTCGATGAGTTACTAGGAATTCGATGGTCCTACCGGACAACTCTGATTGGGCTAAAATAAAGCACGATTTTATATTTTAAACATGTGCTTTTGTGATGAAAACTCGAGTAAAATATGAGTGTTTTAATGTTTTATAAGTGTTTTGTGCAGTAATTTAATAGAGAGGTCAAATTGTAACTTTTTTAGGTGCTAGAAGTTGTCGCAGCCTTGTTGCCTGCGTAAAGGGACTGCACCTAGGCATGAGCCTTGTTTCATGCATGAATGACCTACAGGTGTGTTTCAAGCAGTCCAAACATGCGTTTAAATGACAACAAAGTTTTCCTTGCTCATTTTGTTCGTGGAAAATCGCCATTAATGACTTTGAGGATTTTCAGTTTATATGACAGAGCCAATTAAGTCAAGTGGGGATTCAATCACTTAGTGAACGGAAAGAATTGAATTTCACAATCACACATGAGCATCTCTCAAAAATTCAAAGACTCCAAGAAAAGGAAGCAAATTTTTTGTTAAAGGAAGTTTGTGAAGTAATCAACTGTCAACATATAAAGAATCTCAGAATTAAGCTCAGCATCCAGTTTTTCAAAGGCAGAAAAGGGAGAATCAAGGTGAAAAACAAGAAACTGAGATTGCGGGTTGAGAAAAAAATAAAATGACAATGATACCCTAAACTGGTGCGGTTATAAAGGTTTCAATTTTCACAATGAAAAGGGAGACTATTGACAGAAGAAACATCACAGAGAAAACAACAACAAAGGACTTTTGACAGAAAAAACACTTTTAGAGCAAACGGCGACAAAGGAAGAGTTGAGGCTATCAGCGTGACTGTATCAATTGGCTCAGTTGTGTTCAAGGAAGGTTTGCAAAATTACACAGTGACTTCTTCCTTAATTTATTTTCTCAATTAATACAATGTTTTTTATTTTGATTTCAATTTTTCCCATTGTCTTAATTGATTTCATGGAGAACTAAACGATTTTATCTAGAAATACAATGTAGCTTGCTATTTCAATTCTTGTTCAATGATTTATTGCTATTTAATATTTGTATTCTTATTGTCAGTATTCTATTCTATTGTTTATATATGAGGTTAATTAACCTGATCTGTTAACTATATTGCACTTGGAAAAGGCGACTATAGTTTAGACATCAATAGAATGACATAAATCTCAAAGGATAGGAATATACCTATAAGGTTTGTGTAATCGTTGTGGATAATTGGATCCTAAAGAATTCAGACTAATTAATCGGCATAGGAATATAGCAATTTAATTTCTCTGAATATTTTCACTTGACCATTCGGAAGAAGCTAGTGAAGATTTAAGAGTTATCCGGTTAAATACGCAATAGAATTGTTTATTTTATTTTATTTTATTTTAATGAGAATAAGTCAATGGAATAGTTAGTGAAATTGTATTTCCTAGATACTTTATTCGGTCGTGATCTTCTGTCTTTATAAGTAATTTTTAATTATTTGTTTAGTTAAGTTGTATTTTTAATTTTAATAGATATATATTTTTTAGTGAATTAAATATTTTTGTCAATTAGGAAGTCTGAATAAAATTGGTTTCAAGGAAGTTGGTAATTGATACTTAAAAATTAGCAGTTGTCTTTGTGAGAACGACCTTGATTTGCCAGTATATTACATTGTGACCGTGTATATTTGCACGCGACCTATTGTAATAAGTGCATTAGGATTTTACCCCATCAAGTTTTTGGCGCCGTTGCCGGGGACAACGTGCATTTTATAGTATCAATATCGATAATAGTTGAAACAATCTTACTTCATGTTATTGTGTTTGATTTTATTTTATTTTTATTTTTATTTATTTTATTTTATTTTACAAGTGTTAGTGGTTGTTTTAGGCGAAAGTCTAAAAGCACTGAACTAGTGCTATTCGACAGTGAAACTGAGAGAACAGTTTGAGGAATAAGGAAAGCTAGGCGTTTGGCAGAGCAAAAAGTCAATATGGGAGATAATCAACCACCCTCCGAGGGCTCCAAACCTCTTAGAGATTATTCTATACCAACTGTGGAAGGGATCCACCAAAGCATTCGTAGACCGACTATTCAAGCGAACAACTTCGAGATTAAACCAGCAACCATTCAAATGGTTCAATTTGCAGTGCAATTTTCTGGTTTACTCAATGAAGATCCAAATGAGCACATCACAAATTTCCTTGAGATTTGTGACACCTTCAAATATAATGGAGTGACGGATGACGCCATTCGGTTGAGATTGTTCCCTTTCTCATTAAGGGACAGGGCAAAAAGCTAGCTGAATTCATTGCCTCAAGCCTCTATCACAACCTGTGACGATCTAGCACAGAAGTTCCTAGTAAAGTATTTTTCTTCAACAAAAACAACGAAATTGAGGAATAATATTGCTACATTTACGCAAATGGAAGGAGAATCATTGTATGAGGCTTGGGAGAGGTTCAAGGAGTTGCTTCGAAAGTGTCCTCATCATGGAGTGCCAGAGTGGTTGCAAATCCAAACTTTTTATCAAGGCTTATCGAAAGCGAGAAGATCTAATGTGGATGCTGCTGCAGGTGGAGCATTACTAAAAAGAAATGGGGAGGATGTATATGAGCTGATCGAAGAAATGTCTTCCAACATCTATCAATGGCCATCTGAGAGATCGAAACCCAGAAAAGTCGCGTTTGGTGTTCACGAGTTGGATGCTATTATAGCACTGACAGCTCAAGTTTCTACTTTAACCAAAAGATTTGATACTTGCGGTATGGGTGCAAGTGACGTCAATGCAATTCAAAGCTTATTAGTTAGCTCTGAAGAATACGGAGGCAGTCACGCAATGGATAGTGGTCTGGGTAATCAAGAGTCGGTACAATTTGTAGCTAATTTTAACAGACAACTTAATGATCCATACTCGAATGTTTACAACCCTGGATGGAGAAATCACCTCAATTTTTCATGGAAGCAGAATCAAGATCAAGCATCATCATTGAAACCTACAAATCCACCTGGTTTTCAAAGTCAACCACAACAAGTTCCACCTCAAGTCAAGAAGCCATCAATAGAGGAAATGATGATGAAATTCATGATGAACACTGACTCTCTTCTACAGAATCAGCAGAACATGTTACAGGCTCAACAGAATCAGTTGCAAAATCAGCAAAATCAATTTCAAACTCAATTACAAAACCAAAGTGCATTAATTTGAAACTTGGAAGTGCAATTGGGGCAAATCGCAAATGCCATCAATAGTAGACCATATGGGAACTTACCCAGCGATATAGAGCAAACCCATGAGAGAAGGTAAAGAGCAATGTAAGGCTATCACTTTGAGGAATGGTAAGGAGCTGAATAAGAACATGGAACAATCCACTGTTGTGCCCAAACCATCAAAGGATGAAGAGATAGTTGCAGACAAAGAAGAGCAGAAGGATGAGAAAGAAGAACCAGCAAAGCTTAAAGGAGAAAAGAGAGCTTTTCAAGTACCACCTTTGTCATTTCCGCAGAGGTTTCAAAAGTAAAAACTAGACAAACAATTCTCAAAGTTTTTGGAGGTATTTAAAAAACTGCATATCAACGTACCTTTTGCAGAAGCGCTGGAATAGATGCCTAGATACGTGAAGTTCATGGAAGAGATCCTATCGAATAAAAGGAAGTTGGAGGAGTTTGAGACTGTGGCACTTACAGAAGAATGCAGCGCAATACTACAACAAAAATTACCTCCAAAATTAAAGGATCCGGGCAGTTTTACCATTCTGTGCAGAATTGGAGAGAACTTTGAAGGAAGGGCCTTGTGTGATCTAGGGGCAAGTATCAACTTGATGCCCTTATCCATTTACAAAAGATTAGGTCTGAGGGAAGCCAAACCTACATCAGTTACTCTTCAACTTGCAGATCGATCTGTGAAGCGACCTAGAGGTGTAATTGAGGATGTTCTGCTGAAAGTGGAGAAATTTATATTCCCAGCAGATTTCATTATCCTTGATATGGAAGAAAACCGAGAAATTCCTATCATCTTGGGAAAACCCTTCTTAGCCACGGGGAAAACTGTGATTGATGTGCAGAATGGCCAGTTAATAATGAGGATAGACGATGAAAATGTCACCTTTAATGTTTTCAAAGCTCTGAAATTTCCTGGTGACATCGACGAATGCAATAGAGTAGAAGTGTTGCACGATTGTATTCAGGAGGTACGCAATGAAGAAACTCTGTTGGATGCTCTGGAAGCTGCATTGGTGTATTCAAGTAAGGGAAATCGTGAAGAGGTCCAAGATTATGTGGAGATACTTGAAGCAGCTCCAAAGTATGAGGTGTTGACTATGCATAATGCTCAGCCCTTTTTGGCATCGTCGATACTCAAACCATCAATAGAGGAGACACCGTCACTAGAACTTAAAGCTCTCCCAAAACATTTACGGTATGCTTATCTTGGGAAGGCATCAACTTTGCTAGTAATCATCTCAGCAGATTTGAATGATGTTCAAGAAGAGAAATTGTTGAGGGTGTTGAGAGAAAACAAGTTAGCCTTGGGATGGACAATCGCTGATATAAGGGGTATCAGTCTATCTTTCTGCATGCATAAAATCTTGATGGAAGATAACCACAAGACAACCATACAACCTCAACATCGATTGAATCCAATTATGAAGGATGTGGTAAAGAAAGAGCTAATTAAACTATTAGATGCGGGTATCATTTATCCCATATCTGATATTTCTTGGACCAGTCAAGTTCAATGTGTGCCTAAAAAGGGAGAAATAATAGTGGTGACAAACGAGAAGAATGAACTGATCCCCACAAGGGTGGTAAATGGCTGGCGGGTTTGTATGGATTATAGGAAGCTGAAGCAAGCCACGAGGAAGGATCATTTTTTGCTACCTTTTATTGATCAGATGCTTGATAGGCTAGCCAGACATGAATATTACTGCTTTCTGGATGGTTATTCTGAGCATAAACAGATTGCCATAGCTCTTGAGGATCAGGAAAAGACAACCTTTACATGTCCTTATGGTACATTTGCTTACAGGAGAATACCATTTGGATTATGTAATGCTTCAGCAACTTTTCAACGATGTATGATGACAATTTTTTCTGAGATGGTGGAACAATTCTTGGAAGTTTTTATGGATGACTTTTCAGTGTTTGGGGACTTGTTTGACTTATGCTTGCAAAATCTTGCTAAGGTGTTGAAAATGTGTACTGAGACTAACTTAGTATATTGAACTGAGAAAAATGTTATTTTATGGTTCAGGAGGGTATTGTGTTAGGGCACAAGATCTCAGCAAGTGGTATTGAAGTGGACAGAGCGAAGATAGAAGTAATTGAGAAACTCTCACCACCTTTATCAGTCAAAGGAATTCGGAGTTTCCTCGGGCACACTGGATTTTACAGAAGATTCATCAAAGATTTTTCCAAGATAGCAAGGCCATTATGCAATCTCTTGGAGAAGAATGTGTCGTTTAAGTTTGACGAAGATTATGTGCAAGCATTTGAAATTTTGGAGAAAAAATTGGTAACAGCTCCGATTATCGCGGCGCCAGATTGGAACTTACCATTTGAGTTAATATATGATGCCAGCGATTTTGCAGTGGGGCCTGTTTTAGGCCAGAGAAAGAATAAGCTTTTTTACACTATCTACTACGCCGGTAAGATGATGAATGATGCTCAAATGAATTACACCATAACTAAAAAAGAATTATTGGCTGTAGTGTTTGCATTCGATAAGTTTAGACCATATTTGATTGGGTCTAAGGTGGTAGTTTACACTGACCACTCTGCCATTAAGTACCTTGTGACCAAGAAAGATGCCAAACCACGTTTGATCAGATGGGTGCTGCTATTACAGGAGTTTGACTTGCAGATAAAAGATAAGAAGAGGATAGAAAATGAAGTTGCGGATCATTTGTCTAGATTAGAAGGGACGAGTGTAGATGATGAGACAAACATCAACGAGACATTTCCTGATGAACAATTGTTCTCTTGTAGCAATGAGAAGGCACCTTGGTACGCAGATTTTGTTAATTTCATAGTGTGCAACGTCTTTCCCCCTGATTTATCATTTCAGCAAAAGAAGAAGTTTCTCCATGATGTGAAAAGGTATGTATGAGATGATCCATATTTGTTCAAGCAATGTGCAGATAAGGTGTTGAGATGATGTGTGCCATACGAAGATACTGCAGATATTCTACAACATTGTCACTTATCCGATTATGGGGGTCACTTTGGTGGAGCGAACAACCATAAAAATTCTACAATTAGGGTTTTACTGGCCGACGATTTTTAAAGACACACGGAGATTTGTGTAGACATGTGATCAATGCCAAAGGACAGGAAACATATCCAAGAGACACGAGATGTCACTGCAGAATATTTTATAAGTTGAGGTGTTTGATGTATAAGGTATAGACTTTATGAGACCTTTTCCGTCATCCTATCAGAACCAGTATATTTTGGTGGTAGTGGATTATGTGTCGAAATGGGTAGAAGTGGTAGCTACATCTTCAAATGATGCAAAGGTAGTAACCAAGTTTCTAAAGAAGAATATCTTCATAAGATTCGAAACTCCTCGAGCTATTATCAGCGATGGTGGTTCATATTTTTGTAATCGCCAATTTGAAAGTCTACTCAAGCAATATGGGGTCACGTACAAAATAACAACCCCATATCACCCCCAAGCCAGCGGACAAGTGGAAATCTCAAGCAGGGAACTTAAGGATATTTTAGAGAAGACTGTGAGCAAATCAAGGAATGATTGGAGTACCAAGCTTGATGATGCACTGTGGGCTTATCGAACTGCATATAAAACACCAATTGGAATGTCTTCGTTTCGGTTGGTATATGGAAAGGCATGTCACTTACTAATGGAGTTGGAGCATCGGACATTTTGGGCAATTAAAGCTTTGAATTTCCATTTGAAGCAAATAGGTGATAAATGTCTTCTTCAATTGGATGAGCTTGAGGAAATATGGTTGGATTCCTATGAGAATGCTCGCATTTACAAGGAAAAGACGAAGAAATGGCATGACAAGAAAATTTTAGCCAAGTATTTTGAACCAGGACAGCGGGTGTTGTTGTTCAATTCCAGGCTACGATTATTCCCAGGCAAGCTCAAATCCAGATGGTCGGGGCCTTTCGTTGTCAGAGCAGTATACCCATATGGAGCAGTGGAAGTTGGAGAAGAGAGTTCAAGCAGAATTTTTAAGGTTAATGGTCAGCGGTTGAAGCATTGTTTTGGTGGCGAAGTGGAACGACAAAAATCCATCATCACCTTGACAGATCTGAACAATTGAACGCAGAAGGGAGTCTAGCTAAAGACTTTAAATTAAACACTTCTTGGGAGGCAACCCAAGTTTTCTAGCCCTCTGTTTTTTTTTATTTCAATTATTTTTATTTTTAGTTCTTATTTTCTATTCTTATGTTTATTTTTTTTAGGTTTAATTTCAATGTTATAATTCTTGGGTCTTTTTGTTTGTTAGGTGAAATTTTGAGTGTGCATGGGTGGTCAATAATTTTTATTGGCACAGACTACAAATAAAAAAAAAAAAAAAAAAAGGGCAATCATGGTGTGATACGTGTTTGGCACTACCTGCTGCCGATGTCCGTTCACCTATTTTTCGTCCGCAATGCTTCTTTCAATTCCACCATTTCTTTTTTGATGGCTAAGTAGGTTTTTTTTATTTTTGCATTGTTTACTTTCCTTTTAATTTTTATATTTTTGTTTTATCATTTGCACGATATTTTCAATGATATATTGTTTACTTGCTATCGTTTATTTTTAACTGTGGTTTTTATTTTTGTTATCCTGAACTTAGTTTTTTCAAACATTGGGGACAATGTTTGGACTAGGTTTGGGGGTGGAAACAATCATGTTTCAAACTTGATTAATACATTGACTGTGTGCTTTCGAGAGAAGAGTTATTGCGCTATGTGATTGGTAATATTGACTAGGGAAGAGTTATGAAAGTCGTAAGCATGGTTTGATGTTATCAGATACTTTGAACCCAATAGGAGAATGTAGAGATATTGTGCATGCATAGATGTGGTCTATTAGTGGAGACTACCCTTGTGAGTAATCTTAACCTTCAGCGTTTTGTTCTGAGGGTAATTTTTCGTTTCCACTCATAAAACACTTTTCAGAAAAATTTTGTTGCTACTAGTTGGTCTCTTTAGGCTTTGATTAGACTTTAAGGGCAGAAATTCATTGTAATTCTTTATGATTTCTGAATTTTTGAGTCGTTGTGTGAACCTATTGACATAAAGCAGGCATATGTGTGTAATTGACTCCTGAAAAAGGCTAAGAAACCAAATTTGTTCGATCCTAAATTGTGTATGAGCCTAAAACCAAAATTGAAGCCAAACATATAGTAGCATTTATTTTCTTTCACCCTCACGAATTATTCTGTGCCTAGCCATATTAAAAAAAAAAAAAAAAATTAAATCCTTATCTTAGGAGCATGGATTTTAAAGAAAATAATGCTAAAGGGATGGAAGAAATGAGTATTTTTATTGTAAAAAAAAAAAAATGATGAAGAAATAAAGGGGGATAAGGTCACTTAGAGGAGTGGTAGTCGATGCTAAATGCAACAATTTTAAAGATGCAATGAATAGTCTCTGAGAAAGTCCAAGCTCCTCATTATAGACCTTATTCTAGTTCTTTACAGCTAAAACCCCTAACCTTGTTACATCCTTTTAAAAGACCTGCTGATTAATAGGAGATCGTGATTACTTAGAGTCAGAATTGTGGATGTTGCACTGTCTTTAGATGTTTGTTTCTTTCAAGAGACCTTGTTGGTGCTTATCATTTACAATTCATAATTTATTATACAAGCAATATGAAGACTTGAATTCTTTTTTATGCATAAACTCCTAAATGCTTGTATATTGTGAGAGTGTTGCCCTAGGACTCTGTGAGAAAAATTATATATTTAATGAGTGAATTCCAGTGAGGCATAGAGTTGAAGCGAAATAAGACCATGATGTGTGTGCTTAGTATTGTCGAACTTCAATTGCTGGGTGATGAGTTGGAGAGGACTGATGATTGTGTGAGGATTATTAGTGACTTATTTTTAGTCACGGTTCAAGATCTCAGGTGAAGTGATTTTTCTTGAAGAAGGCACTGGAAGACTGGTTGTTTTGTTCGAACATGATTGTGTTACGTTTGTGGGTATCGTAGCTGGTAAACCCTTAGGTGACACAACTCCTCCTGTTAGGGACACCTAGAGGTTTAAAGGCTGTGGCATGTGCTAAATGCTATCGTGTTTACCTACGAAAGTGGATATGGTTTTAATTTTTTTTGCTTTTGTTTTATAGATTTTTGGCTCGAGAGCGAGCAAGAGTTAGGTTTGGGGGTATTTGATCGGGCTAAAATAAAGCACGATTTTATATTCTAAACCTGTGCTTTTGTGATGAAAACTCGAGTAAAATAGGGGTGTTTTAACGTTTTATAAGTGTTTTGTGCAGGAATTTAATAGAGAGGTCAAATTGTAATTTATTTGGGTGCTGGAAGTTGTCGCAGCCTTGTTGCCCGCGTAAAGGGACTACGCCTAGGCATGAGCCTTGTTTCATGCGTGAATGACCTGCAGGGGTGTTTCAAGCAGTCCAAACATGCGTTTAAATGGCAACAAAGTTTTCCTTGCTCATTTTGTTCGTGGAAAATCGTCATTAATGACTTCGAGGATTTTCAATTTATGTGATAGAGCCAATTAAGTCAAATGGGGATTCAATCACTTAGTGAAAGGAAAGAATTGAATTTCACAATCACACATGAGCATGTCTCAAAAATTCAAAGACTCCAAGAAAATGAAGCAAATTTTCTGTTAAAGGAAGTTTGTGAAGCAGTCAATTGTCAACATGCAAAGAATCTCATAATTAAGTTCAGCATCCAGTTTTTCAAAGGTAGAAAAGAGAGAATCAAGGTGAAAAAAAAGAAAACTGAGATTGCGGGTGGAGGAAAAAATAAAATGATAATGATACCCTAAACTGGTGCGGCTATAAAGGTTTCAATTTTCACAATGAAAAGGGAGACTGTTGACAAAAGAAAAATCACAGAGAAAACAACAGAAGAGGACTTTTGACAGAAAAAATACTTTTAGAGCAAACGACGACAAAGGAAGAGTTGAGGCTATCAGCGTGATTGTATCAATTGGCTCAATTGTGTTCAAGGAAGGCTTGCAAAATTACACAGTGACTTCTTTCTTAATTTATTTTCTCAATTAATACAATGTTTTTTATTTTGATTTTAATTTTTCCCATTGTGTTAATTGGTTTCATGGAGAACTAAATGATTTTATCTAGGAATACAATGTAGCCAGCTATTTCAATTATTGTTTAATGATTTATTGCTGTTTAATATTTATATTCTTATTGTCAGTATTCTGTTCTATTGTTTATATATGTGGTTAATTAACTTGGGCCTAATTAATTAACCTGATCTGTTAACTATATTGCATTTGGAAAAGGCGACTATAGTTTAGACATCAATAAAATGACATGAATCTTAAAGGATAGGAATATACCTATAAGGTTTGTGTAATCGTTGTGGATAATTGGATCCTAAAGAATTCAGACTAATTAATCGGCATAGGAATATAATAGTTTAATTTCTCTGAATATTTTCACTTGACCATTTGAAAGAGACTAGTGAAGATTTAAGAGTTATCCGGTTAAATACACAATAAAATTATTTATTTTATTTTATTTTAATGAGAATAAGTTATTGGAATAGTTGGTGAAATTGTATTTTCTAGATACTTTATTCTGTCGTGGTCTTCTGTCTTTATAAGTAATTTTTAATTATTTGTTTAGTTAAGTTGTATTTTTAATTTTAATAGATATATATTTTTTAGTGAATTAAATATCCTTGTCAATTAGGAAGTCTAAATAAAATTAGTTTCAAGGAAGTTGGTAATTGATACTTAAAAATTAGCAGTTGTCTGTATGGGAATGACCTTGATTTGCCAGTATATTATATTATGATCGTGTATAATTGCACACGACCTATTGTAATAAGTGCATTAGGACTTTACCCCATCAAACTCCCCAAGTTTCAATAGGTCAAACGCAATTTTCTCTTATCTATGGCACCGAGGCTATACTACCAGCAGACATAAGGCTTCAAATGGATAGAAAAGAAGTAGATGATCTCGAGAATTTGCAGGCTCTAAAGTTTGAATTAGGGACAATCGATGAGCTCAGAATGAGGGCACAATTTCACTTAGCATCCTACAAGCAAATGATCGCTAAAAGCTATAACAAGCATGTATGAATTCGAACATTTACGTTAGGTGAGTGGGTCTTACGTAAAATCTTCTAGAACACAAGAATCCCAAACGAAGGAAAATTGGGAGCGACATGGGAAGGCCCTTATCGGATTACCAAGGTACTTGAACGTGACGCTTACAAACTAGAAGACTCAAATGGTCATAAGATAGCAAACAGTTGGAATGCACTTTATCTGAAGAGATATTATTTCTAAGCTTCTCAAAGGAATTAGCATTTTGTAAGTAAATACTCTTTTTTCCTTGTCAATTTTTATCTCATTGAGTTTTGCTAACAAGGTTTTTAATGAGGTCCACCAAGAGGGTTCATCAAACAGAGATCAACCCTTATTCTTGTCTAAATGCATGTACTTGTCATCATAGTCAATAAGGCGTTGGAGCTGACCAATGGTTTTTTAATGAATCCATCATGATGATCAACTTATAGTTCAATGAAGGCAAGGCACCACCCAGTCTCCATCAAGTCAGTCAAATCGAAGTAACTCAAATATTTCAACATACTAAATTCAAATTAACAGCACGCATTCTCTAAAGTCGTTCCCTGTGAACTCACTTTCAAAAGCCGTTCCCTACAAACGCACTTTCAAAACCCGTTCCCCGCGAACGTACTTCAAAAGCCATTCCATGCGAATGTATGTTCAAAAGTCATTCCTTGTGAACGCATCTTCAAAAGTCGTTCCCTATGAACGCATTTTCAAAAGTCGTTCAATTCAAACGCATCTTCAAAAGTTGTTCTACTCGAATGCATTTTCAAAAGCCTAAGGTTTAATGTCATCTTCAACTACCCAACTATGATATTAGATGACCAATCGAGTTCAAGTCAGCTATTAGAACTTCCACTTCTTCAATCAACTATGTTGATCGAAGTAGCGGGGACAAACTGTAGTAGTCAAAAATTCTTAAACCCAAAATAAAAGCCCAAAGCTTATTGAAATAAATTAGCCTAGTATGCTGATCAACCCATGTTAATGGCCAAATACATGTTACAAGCAAATAGCCCAACAACTTGGTTGATTCAACCCAAGTAATGAGGATTGATTGCTCTTATTGAATGAGGTTTAAATCAATTGTAACGGAAGTTACATTAACTCTATAACCGACATATTATTAACTATGGTATTTATTCCGTAATCGACCTGACATTAATCATAGTATTTATTTTGTAACGGACATGACATTAACTCCACCATAAGTGCGCATGACACATTCTCCACCTATAAATAGAGGCTTCATTTGAAGCCAAAACCATCTCACCTCACTTGCTCACTTCTTGTAAGATACTTGAGGTTTCTCACTTTTCTCTCTTGTGTCTTCATTCTTTCACTCTAGATTTAGAGTTCCTGTGTGATAGAGTTAGTGTAGTGGCGTGGAGGTACATGTCTAGGAAAGGTTCTGGCTAGAAAAGACTTCGTATTTAACTGTATCTATTGTGACCGACTTCTCTTTTCTGGGAACTTACTTGGTGTACTATTCGCGGTCTACTTACACTGTTCTATTATACGGGATTTGCTCACTGATATTTAATATCTTAGTGTTCTTACTCCGTCCACTCTTTAGGTCAAGACAGTCAAGACTTTGATAGCCTTTCGTCCTACCTTTTTTTCGGCATACTCCATTTAGTCTAACAACGCTTTACAATTACTGCATTCTCGTATATTATTATCAGTTTACTGACTTGAGCGTTGGAGTGTCTTTGACTGACACCCTATCGGTGCCAAGATCATCCGCGTTCTCTTTGTTTAATTTGTGTAGGACACAAGTTGCTAGGTTCCAAGAAAATTAATTGACCAGGCCCTTACAAAGTCAGCATACCGTAGAATTCACCCATTACAGTATCGACTTTGATCTAATTTTGAATTCACAACCCACGACCCTAAATCGCATCAAAAACCAAAAACAAATTCAATAAAATCTCTTCAAAACTAGTACCAATGGCGACGACGATACACCTACTACTTCAAATAGATACAATCCTTCACATTACAAAACTTAAAAACATCCAAAATTACCAACAACATAAACATCAAAACCCCATCAATAACCTCTCCAAAAACAACATACATAGCACAACATACCAATTTGTCAAAAGAGTCAAAATCCATTAATCAAACCCATTAAAATAAAAAAACCCAGAAAAAAAAACGCCATAAATAGAAATGTAAAAAAAAATAAATAAATAAATTAATAACTAAATCAAAATGAAAAAAATCTTGGTTCAATCAGCGGCAAACCCATCCCACCACCAGACGGGCCCTCAGAGTCAAACCTAGAACCAACAGCTTCACGCACTTCGTCGCACACCGATCTTCAACGGCTTCGAGCAGTCCGTCTTCCAACACGAACCACAACGAACACCATCCGTTGCCGTTGTATTCATGTCGCCGCTGTTGCCGTTGAACAGCTTTGGCTCTCGTAACAGAGTTGCCGTCGTTGTCGTTGTTCTCATGACGACGGAGGAGACTTGAGTGGAGAAGCGGTGATGAATAGGGGTGAGAAAATGAAACGGTGATGAGTGGAGAACAGGTGATGAATGGAGACCTGAGTGCACAATCTCCTCCACTGGAAGGAGATCCGACCGTCGGTTTGAGCTAGGGGATGAGCGAGAGAGAGAGAAACGGTGATAATAGAGTGAGACAGATTAGGACTGAGAGAGAAAGTGACAAAAGATGGGTGAGACAACAGAGAGTGAAAGTGGTGGCAACATTTGTCTCACGTGCATTTAAGACCCGCATCTGCCCATCAGCCTTTTGTTGCTAATGGATCCATCAACTTATAGACGGCAATCATTATCGACCCATTAACGTTTGAATTTTTTTTTATAATATTTTTGAAACCAAAGTGGATTGATATTATTTTCAAAATCAGAAAATAAAATGATAATATCTCAAAAAACAAATATACGAAAAAAGATACACATTTCAACTTCTAATATTTCAATTTAACTATAATATTTTATTTAAAAAAATTAACTACGATATATCATCACATCTAATATTTGTTAACATAAAATTCATAAAATAAACAAATTTTTTAAATACAAATACAAAAGACTTGCTACATTACAAATGTTTCATTACAAAATCCAAAACATTACTACTACTTGGTCACAAACACTAAATAGTAACAACAATATAGCCATGTTTCATTATAAATACTAAATAAATAAATAAAACATTATAAAACTCCATGGCAGGATGGCTGCCCCTTTGCCAAACCCCCCACCTCCCCTCCCCTCCCCTCCCCCTCTATTTTTTAGATCCAACCCATGCCCTACACAGATAGTTACTTTCCTCCTCAAATCCATCCTGAATAGATCAGGTTCCCCCAAGTTTGGATTGGATCAGAAATTGTTGTCAACCGACACCGACTCATTAATATGAACAACAATACCTCTAAAAAAAAGAAGAACAAATATAAAAAAAGTCAAGCCGATGAAACAAGTAACAATGGCAAGCCATAAGGAAGTTGTCAACACTGCATATGTGCCTGTGACAAATGCAATCACCATTGCTCCTATGGCTATCATGGTAAAACATAAAGCATAACCATGCAAAAACAAGAATTCCTGTGATGTATACAATGACGAAAGGAAGTGGGAAAAGACAGCAGATAAGGAGAATAACATGGCTATGGCATCTGTTATAACAAATGCTTGAAAAGCTGAACTTTTACTTAGAATTGCATTGCCCTTATCCGATCCTTCTTGGATAACACCACCTGGTAATGTAAATGCTGCAGTAAAGGTTACGGTTGCTATGAGAGTAGCTACTATCAAATTTGTTTCTTGTATTTTTCGAGCGTTTTCTTCAAATTCCTTATTATCTTTTTCATCTCGTTTTGTTACCTTCACAACTCCATCTCGATATGGCCCAAATGCCTCCTCCAGTTTTAAGATGTCTTGCTGTGATACATTGGGAGAGTTAAAATACATATCAAAGCAAAATCAACAAAACCAGCAGGGTTGGAACAAGTATTGTAATATTACTCCCTGCTCTTTTTTTTTTTTTTTTTTTTTTTGAGAAAAGACTCTGTGTTGTTTATTATTAAAAAAAAGCCTTTAAGTTTTTATTTTACTAGATAAGACTGTCCTCAATTGTTTTAAATCAAGATCAGAACAATCGTTCTACCATTTTTTAATTAAGGCTCTTTCTGCTTAAGAAAGATTTTTTTTATGCCTTTTAGATTTCAATAAATTAAAAAAATATATGTAATTTATAGAAACTTGTTCGTGATTTTAAAATTCATTTAAATAAATTAAAGAAACATATTTTCAATGTACTATTTTTTTTTCTTTCTTATTTGATATCGATAATATGGTCATTTTAATTCTAATAATTTATAAAAGATTAAATTATTATTTTTCAATAAATGTTAACGAAAATAATAGCAATGACCATTGATCATAAAGCTTATAATGTGCAAATAATAGGGACATATTTTTCACATTTTCCTTTAAAAAAAAAAAAAAGGTGGTTGCCTAAACACAGCTTATTATTTCTTTCCCCTAAACAAATTTATGGCTTCAACTGAATCTATTTTGGATGTTTAACATACAAAACACATGTATGGTCCCAAAATTAAAAGTGACACACACGCACAGTGGTGCTCTAATAAGAAATTCGTCATATTAAAAATTGTGAGAATCTAGAAGAATGCCAATAAATTTTAAATGAACATTATCGAGTTATTTTTTGTGAATAGTAAAGGACAATAAAGTACACTCGTAAAAACACATACAAAAAATTTTGAGCACTCGAACTATTACGTTTCCTATGGTATCCCTTTTTCTAATATTTCGAGTGCTGGCACAATTATTTTTCTTACATGTTATCCCATTTTCTAGTACTTAAGTTTCAAAAAAAAAAGTTGTAGTACTTTAAAAATCTTCAAAAAATATATATTTTTTAAATAATATAAATAATTTTGAATTTAGGAGAGGGGAATATGACCCAAACCTACAACTTCTTATGTCGCTAGGCAAATCTTATTTTATTCATAATCTTCAGAATATTATCACATGCATATGTCATATATCTTATACAAACATCAAATCTAATCCAATTTTATTGATAGTTGGAAATGTTAATACCAATAGTCTATAATACTTTTTATAGTCTGATTTCAAATTCTAAAGTTTTGAAGATGAAAATATGGGGCTTGCAATCACAATTAAAAACAACAAAAAATAAAATTGAAAAGTATAATTAAGAAAATCTATGAGTGAACAGAGGTATTACACACCTTCAACGGTGGGGAGTCGGATACGCGCATTTTATAAACACTCATATTGTGATTGTTAACCGCTTTAATGTCTGACCGTAAAACATCCACCTTATTAACAATTCTCCAAAGTTCGTATGGACGAATAGCGACAAGTAAGTGGAGAGGAGTGTTTCCATCAACATCTTTCTCACTTGTAAAATTTCTAATTAGCGGATTTTCTAAAAGACTTATCAGATCTTTGAGATATAAAGATAGCATGGCAAAGTGAACAACATTCCATCCTCTTTCGTCAACCAATTCACAACAATCTGGACAATGAGAAATAATCTGATATGGTTTGTGCCCTTGGCCAACTGCTAAATGAAGAGGTGTCATCTTTCTATATTTATCTTTCATATACACCGCTGATATGTCATACTCTAGTAATATCTTCATAACGTCATCATTACCAGAATATGCGGCGTGATGGAGAGGAGTCCATTCATTTTGGTCTGTTTCTTTTATCAAACTCACATTTTTCTCCAATATTTTTCTTGTCATCTCTGAAGCAAATTAAATAAACAAAGCACAAACAAAATGAATAAGTAGGCATTGTTTGAATTGGATAGCGGATAATATCATGAATTATTGGTGTGGGATATTGACTGTCAATTTGAATTTTTTTGAAGAGTTTTGAAAAGGTTTGGGATGAAAATAACTGTTTCTAAAAGAATTTTAAAAACTTGATAGTTTGAAAAATTTTGAGAATTAAAATGAAGTTTTTCCAATAAAATACTACCGTCTTTCGACCAAACCTAATCATTTATTGTTATACTAGTTAGTCATGTAAATTATATTGAGAAAATCAATTAGGCAATACTAGATCATCATTGAAATAGATGCTAATAATGCTTTTTCTTCAATTAATTTAAAAAGAATTTATTTGACAGCTTTTTTGAACTATTACTATGTATAAGGATTAAGATCTTTTATATTCTACTAAAAAAAAAATGCAAATTTTAAAAATTCTAGTGAAGAATTGAAATAAGATTTTTAACACGGTTCATAAACTATAATTTACAAATAAAAGAAAATAAAAACCCAGAGTCTGTGACTTTAATTTATTCACGAACTATTATCATTTATTGTGAATTAGACTATGAATCGATAGTGTTATAAAAATTTATTTCAATTTTTTGATGACATTTTTAAAACCTACATTTTTTTAGCGCTATTTTTTATTGCGAATTAGACTATGAATTGATGATGCTAAAAGAATTTATTTTATTTCTTTGATGACATTTTTAAAACTAGTGCTTTTTTAGTGCTATCTCACTCAATTTTCTTCTCAAGCCCTAAACTTTGTCAAGGTTTGTAATTAGGTTTTAACTTAACAATAAATTAAGGGAAAAATCCGCATAAAAAAATTAAGGGAAAAATCTAAAAACTCCCCTAAAAATAACATTATTGTTAGAAAACACCAAATTTTGAAAATTTTAACCAAAAAACCTCAATTGTTAGGCCAAAAGTGGTTTCCATCCAAATGTTATGTGGTTTTATCAAAAACCACAAAAAGATGAAATTACCCTTATTGTATTAGAACTTAAAAAATAAAAAACATTAAAATTAAAAAATTACAAATTTAAATAATTTAAATAAACTAAAATCAAATAATAATTAAAATAATTAATAATAGCTATAATAAATAAAAAATTAAATGAAATTAATATTTAATATTTAAAAAAATTAAAATTAAAAAAAAAAAAGAAAAAGAAATGATGATGGAGATCCCGGATGTAAGCTCCACCATTCATGAAGATAGATGAACAATGGAGATCCCATCTTTTTAAAATTATTTGGGATCCAGGTGAGATCCCAAGAAAAAAAAAAATTGAAATTAAAAAATAATAATTTAGTGTTATTCACAATTCATCACCACCTCCAAACCAACACCACTATTGTTCATTATCACCCATCACCTACACCAACAAACACTAAACCATCATCATCACCATTCAATTCTTTGGTGACATTTTTAAAACTTGCGTTTTTTTAGCGCTATCTCACTCAATTTTCTTGGTGAGCCCTAAACTTTTTAAGGTTTGTAATTTGGTTTTAACTAAACAATAAATTAAAAAGAGATAAAGTTTGATTAATTATCCATTATTGATTATAACAATATGTTATAAGATTCTTAAAAGATAAAGTAAGAAGTGAGAAGGGTAAACTGACCGCTATTACGACACCAAGCTGCTGCATGCAAGGCTGTCATCTGATCAGGGCCTTCATATGCTGGTGATGTGCAAGTTTCTAATATTTCAACTACCATCTTTAAAGATTGTTTTTCGGCTGCAAGGTAAAGTGGAGTTTCGCCACGATTGTTGAAGGTATAAGTGAAATCAGGATCTTCTTTGGTCAATATTTTCAAAACATCCAAGTGTTGACACCGCACTGCTTCATGCAATGCAGTGTTTCCTTCATTATCGATCATTCTCAGCATCAACTTGGTAGCTTCTTTTCCACTCTCTAGCTCTTCATGTTGAGCTTTTGCACGTTCGATAAGAATTTTCACCATTTCAGACTTCCCGTATTTTGCTGCGATATGCAGTGGTGTTTCACGTTTGACATTTACTTGAAGAAGTAGTGATGGACATCTGTCAAGTATATCTTCCACGAACATGGTTGATGATCTGTCTCCTGACATGATGTTGAGATGCAAGATGGTATTCTGGCTTGGTGTTACGATCAATTCAAGGTGCTCTCTCGAAATTTCTTTGAAGGGTTCAGTATTACCCTTAACTGCAGCATCCATGTACAATTTAGGATCCATGGAAGTACGTAACAGGTTTCCACGAAGGGGTCGACGGAGAGAGCTCAAAAAAATGAAAATTAAAGAAGAAAAACTTTGGAAGAAAAAAGAAGAAAGTGAGATAGAGGGTTGTGGGCGAAGAAGAAAAAAGAAAATGAGGCTGAAAGGGGTTAGTTGTGCAAATTAGTGTTAGGTATGCAAGTTTAAGCATGTGCTCTTGAATAACCCTCAAGTCCTTGTCATTTCAATGAAATGCATGGCTATAATTTGATCCCAGATTGTCATAAGACATCGGGGCAAGCAAGCTCTAGTCCATGTCATTTCAATGAAATGCATGGCTATAATTTGATCCCAATACATCGGGGCAAGCAAGCTCTAGGAGATTTAAGAGCGATGGACTGCATGATCAATTGATCACTAAAAGGTTGTTAGTGTTGCTGTATGTCTCAAATAACTACATATACAGTAGTTTTTGGTATTATTTTGTAGTTTTTAGATTGAGTGAACTTTTGTCGTCACATGAAAAGTCTCTTAATGTATTATATGTTATTAGGAGAGTTTTTTTTGAGATAAAAAGAATAGTATTAAGAGCCCACCAAAGATGGAAATATACAATTGATATTGACATCATGCCAATAAAAGGCCTCCGGAGAGGACAAGGCCAAGGAAACAAGCTGGTGAGCCAAGCGGTTCCCATTTCTAGGGATGGCTTGACACTTACAAGAGCCCACAACCTCACACAAAGCCTTAATGTCAGAGATAAGGGAGAAAGCTTCACCCCTAGAGATAACAGAGTCATTAACAGCAGAAGCAACTCCCACAGCATCAACTTCGACGAAATCGATCTTGAGATTCAATGAAGAAGCAAGTCGCAGACCTTCGCGCAGGGCAAGGAACTCACCAATCTCAGGTTTGAAATTGCCAGGCTAAGTTTTAGCCGCAGCAGCCACGATGAAGCCTTGGTGATCACGAATGGAGAAGCCTAAACCAGCCTTGCCGAGATGTGGGCGAATGGCTGCATCAGAATTCAGTTTCAGACAGCCCTGAGGAGGAGGACGCCACTCGCGGGAAGGCAAAACAGGAGGAGGACAAGAAACCACAGTGAGGACAGCTTTAGAGTGTTGGAAATCAGACAGGAGAACCTGAGCGCTGGAGACAATAGCTGCTGGGTCCTTCCTGCAGCTGAGCATACAGCGAGCATTCCGGCAGCTCCAAATACCCCACATAATCATGCACACTTCAGTCAACAGCTGCACTCCAGAAACCTGCCACAAGTCAAACAGCAGCTGGAAAACATCATTCCGCACCAAAGGATCTAGCAACGACTTCTTATCAAAATGACCCCAGACTGACGCCGCCTCTTGACACAAAAAGAGTGCATGAGCAGCGGACTCCACCGCATGAGGACACACCTCGCACCTGGAATCAGACAGAATATGACGTTTCACTAGATTATCCTTCTTTGGGAGAGCGTCCAAGCAAGCACGCCACACAAAAATTCGAACTTTAGGGGGAATATTAAGGTTCCAGACGACAGACCACCATCTCTGTGAGGAAACAGAAGAGCACGAGCGATCCAGGACTGAGGAAGACGAGTCAACAGCCAATCTATAGCCGCTCTTAACCGAATACACCCCTTTCTTATCAAAAAACCAACGTTGATGGTCAGAAATATTTCTGAAGCTGAAGGGGATAGAGAGGACGAGCTCCTTGTCGGCAGGTAAAAGAAGATCATCAAGCTTACGGAAACTCCACTGCCTACTAACGGGGTCAATCAAATCCACCACTCTAGCATTAGAATCAACACACGGGGAGAATACTTTGAAGGAGGAAGGCCGAGGGATCCAACGGTCCTTGAAAACCTTAATGTTCATGCCATTACCAACCTGCCAGATCCACCTTTTACGCGAGAGAGAGAAAGAGAGAGAAAAAAGTGTCTACAGCGTAGAGAGCAACAAAAGAGAGTTTATCAGGTTAAAAATTTTAAATTCAAGGGAAGAGATAATTTGTGAGTGAGAAAATATTTTATAATCTTGCTATTCTTAATTCTAGTGAAATTGATGATCTCCATGTATATAGCCATTATTGGTGAACCATGTGAATTGTTTATGTTGTGTTATGATTTGATTTACCCTTAGCTTGATCGTGTTATTTGTTGTATTTTGAGGCCATCTAAATAAGATATTGGAAGTCATTAACGTTGTTAAGGAATTGTCTATGAGGTGTTTGATAAAATTCCTCAGAAAGCGTTATTTGGTTTGTTGCCTTCCTCCAATGGTTAGAACTGTTGAAGTTAGATAAGGACTCCGCTTGCTGACATGGTAAGTTGCTTAATTAGAGTTGGTTAGGCTTCTTGAAATTCAGGAGATTCAGTTAGACGTGCAAAAAGCCCTTAATTAGTTTCAGAAGTTTTATATATATACATACATACACATATATATAGACTTAGATGTAATCATCATTAATAAATTAAGATCACTGTTATCCACTATCAAGGAGGTTCACATCTTCTGTTTTTCTGTCAGCTTAACAGCCTCACTTTTCATCAAACATCTGTGTTAATTAATCAATCAAAAACTTTGCTTTGACAGGACGAATTCCGAAAACAGTACTAATAGAGGCAAAGTCGAGAACAATATATAGAAATGTGTTGAGGAAATTTAAGTAAACAAGGAAAATCAATTGCAAGGTAATATACAATAAAAAGGAATGAATCGGTCGCCATGGCAATTTAACTCATAAACATTTTAAACTGGCAAAGGTATTAGTAAATCGATTATATCGATGATATTAATACATTCATGCTAGGTTGAGACAATATTATTTTGTTGGTAAACCTCTCATGCTCACATCAACAAAATTGTGTGCTCAAATTATATAAGATTATAAATTTGAGTTACATCTTGATTACCCAATCCCAAAATGTAGTAATATTTTAGAAGAAAAAACAAAAACTAAAATTGTAGTAAGTATGATTTATTTTGTGACCTTCAACAACAAAGAGAAACATTGAATATATCTCATAACAATACATTCAATAAGTATCAAATTGCAATTTTATTAAAATGAGAGCTCATTTTAATTTAATCAATTCAAATTGATAATGTTATGGTTTGCTTAGTTGATTAAATTTTTATGTTAGAGCTAGACTAAAATTATTTACATTAAAATAGATAAAGAGAAATAAAAAGGGATCATCAAAAAGATGCGAATTAATAATAGAGTTATCTATCGATAAAAGATAGCACTCCCTTTGTTTGACCAAAACAAAGGGTGTGCATGGGTTCAAGGTGCGTGCGTGCCACTATTAAGCAATAAAGTGGCTTTTTTCCCATGTGGGACTCTCATTCTCCCTCTCTTGGGAGCTATCCTCTCCCTTTTGAAAGCATTCTTTTCGGACCGCCCTTCAACGAATTGTATTTAAAGAATCTGATAATATTACTTAAATAATATGTCAAAAGAAAAAAATCAAAAGCAAGGAATAATTAATGAGGTTAAATTTAATAAAAGTTTTCAGATCTTTAGGCAGGACATGTGCCCCTCCTAGTCTCGAATGGGATCCATTGTTTGCTAGCTAGCTGTGTGGCATTATTTTCCTCCACAATTGTTAATGTACAATTTTATGTACTTACTTGTTGCTTCATATGACAACTTACAAAGCTAACTGCATATTGGACAATTAATAATTGGCTTCCAAAATCAGTATTCTTTGCTAGCCAGCTGTGTTGCTTTTATTTCCTCCATAATTGTTAATGTACAATTTTATGTATTTGTTGCTTGATATGATAACTTATAAACCTAACTGCATGTTGGACAAATGATGATTGGCTTCAAAGATGTTGGAAAACAGCTAAATAGATGCAACGCAATAAAGTGATGCTCTTTTTGCTCATCCAACGGTTGGGATATTTGGAAAAAATAAAAAATAAAAAGATGAAAAGCTGATGACTGACGTAAATAAAGAAGAAAGAGAAAGTGAAAAAATAAATAAATTATAATTTAGCTTACAAAAGAATATGTGTAAACGTTCACTTTTATTATTAATAACCCCCTTACTATTAGTTCAAGCCGGTTAATGTTAACTGATTAATGAATAAAATTATCTTTTGATATTTTTACTTTATTTTTATTTTTAAAATTTTAAGATAAATTAAATAAAATTATAAAACTTTAAAATAAACTAAATAAATTAGATAAAAATAATAATAATAGGTTATTAGATCTCCATTGTCATCGTTCATTTCATAACATTGATTTATTTTGTGAACATAAGATGGATATTTCGCACATAACCAAAAACAATTTTGCACAAAACCAGACAGAAGGAAAAATGAAAGATAAAGAAACGGTGCAGGTGAAATCGTGAGAGAGAAAGGAAGAAAAAGAAGAAAAAAAGAAAAGAAAGAAGGAAAAAATATTTTGGATGGTCAAATAAAAAATATTTGGGTGTCTGAATTATCCAAATAAGTTATTTTATTTCAATGAGATTTGAAATCTAGAAAATTAGTTAATTTTTTATAAGTTCTAAATTGAGTTTAATATGATTATAGGATGAATCCAAGCTTAAGAAGAGTTAGACGGGAACCCATTTTAGATCCAAATTTGAGTTAAGGAGTTCTGTGAGTGGATCGTTTTATTTTAATTAAATTGATTAAATTATGCTTATTTATATTTAAGCTTTTTATTTATTTATTGGAAATAAAATATTTATTCTTTTAAATGATGTGTTTGGATTATCAATTATGTTTTATGATTGAAACGAGAATTTATTAGAATACATATATATGTATCAAAAATTCCAAATGAAATTTATGTTTTCAGTTTGAATTTATTATAAGAAATGTTTAGAATATTTTAAGTAATATTATTTTAAGTTTTGAGAAAGAATACTGATTTATATTTTAAAAAGAGTATATATTTAGAGTTAAACGTATATTCAGAAAGAGAATTTTATGTATTTGCATATGGAAATCGTTTATAGTTTTAGAAATAAAATAAAAAAATGTTTTCAGAATACTATGACTGTACCCTCCTCTCTAGTAGTCAAGAAAACAAGCAAGATTTGGGTTTAAACTACAATGGGCCACTTTTGTGTTATTCAAAATATCTAGCAAATCTTAAATATTCAAAAGACCTTCAGAATTTAATGCATATATAGCAGATCTTAGAGGTTCAAAAGATATTGTAAATTTAATGTCACCAATCTTTTATTTAGGAGTTTATTTTATTAGGATTATTTATTTTCCAAAACTAGTTTATTTCTTTGTCTATAAAAAGTCTTGTAACTCTGAGCAAGAAAAAACAATGAAGATGCAGCCAATTATGTTTAATTGAAAGAGTGAATTATCTCAGTTGTTCATTCATGAACATGTGATCTTATCAAGTTATACTTGTGGCAATCGAAATCATGACTTACCTCTCATCTTCTTATCTATGTCTTGGGAGTGACGTCAATATCATTCTTGTGATAATTTTGGTTTTTGATTATCATATATTCAATAGGTCAAAATTCTTTATAATTTTGGTTCTTGAATGACATAATCAATAGGTCAAAGTTTTTGTTATAAACCTATTTTAATCTTTCTTGGAGTTATATTTCAATTTGATTATGTGTGACGTATCTTTATATATGAGGTTCGCATCAGAGCTTTGAGTGTTAAATCATGTTTGATCTATCCTTGGAAAAAAAAAAAAGATTTGTTTTTCATTTTTTTGGTTTTGTTTTGTTGTTTTTTTTTTTTTTTAATTTTAGTTTTTTTTTTTTCCTTTTAGCAACATGTCATTATTATTATATATATTTATAGGGTTTTTGTTGCCTTGCCGACTCAATCTTATGCTTCATTAATTATCTTTAGTTGATTGTATTGGCCGCACCTTACAAACCACCATCTATCCACTATATATATTTTTTCTTTTGTTTTTGAAGTCTGTGCATCACCCACTATCATCCATTAGTTATACAATTTGTTTTCTTTTGTTTCTTGTATGCATGTCACCATCCAACATCACTTTATTATATTTGTTTTTTTTCTTTCTTTTTATGTTGACCGCATTATCTTTTCTTTTGCTTCTTTTTTCGTTTGTTTCATCATCAATTTTTTTTTTTTTTGTCTTTTTTTTTTTATGTCTTGCAGCTGCTTTGTTACTATTGGTCTGTTACATTATTTTCTAGTTCATTCGAACATACTGGTTTCATCTCTATTTTCAAGTCCATTTCATGTCCACTTGTTTTCAAGTCTGTTTCATTCTTGTTGCTGCTGCATAACAATCTGTTCTGCCTTGTTATTTTTATTTTCGCATCAATCGTGATTCATCCTTACATCTATTTCTTGATTTGCAAAGATTCACACAACTTAGGGTTTCTTGAGTGATAAGCACGTGAGTGGAGTGACATACATAAAGGAGTACGTGAGGTTTTCTCTAACATTCTTTTCATGTTTCAATGAGGTTTTCAAACAATAATAAAGATGGATGACGATTTGAGGACAAATCGTTTTGAAGGAGGGAATGATAGAATCCAAGAAAACAAGCAAGATTTAGGCCTAAACTACAATGGGCCACTTTTGTGTTATTCAAAATATCTGGCAAATCATGAAGATTCAAAAGACCTTTAGAATTTAATGCATATATAGCAAATCTTAGAGATTCAAAAGATATTATAAATTTAATGTCACCAATCTTTTATTTAGGAGGTTATTTTATTAGGATTATCTATTTTCCATGTTGGTTATATTTTCCGAGATTTTAGTTTTATAATTTAGATTTTTTTTTTGTTTGGGAATTAATTATGTTCCAAAACTAGTTTATTTCTTTGCCTATAAAAAGACTTGTAACCCTGAGCAAGAAAAAACAATGAAGATACAACCAATTATGTTTAATTGAGAGAGTGAATTATCTCTTTTGTTCATTCATGAACATGTAATCTTATCAAACCATGCTTGTGGCGATCGAAATCATGACTTATCTCCCACCTTCTCATGTATGTCTTGAGAGTGGCGTCAATATCATTCTTGTGATAATTTTGGTTTTTGATTATCATATATTCAATGGGTCAAAATTCTTTATAATTTTGGTTCTTGAATGACATAATCAATCGATCAAAGTTTTCGTTATAAACCTATTTTAATCTTTCTTGGGGTTGTATTTCAATTTGA
This sequence comes from Nephelium lappaceum, assembly GCA_021234005.1. Lineage (NCBI taxonomy): Eukaryota > Viridiplantae > Streptophyta > Magnoliopsida > Sapindales > Sapindaceae > Nephelium > Nephelium lappaceum. The sequence continues at coordinate 15,716,609 of CM038004.1, forward strand.
TTGTGAGTGTCGTATCTTTATATACGAGGTTCGCATCAGTTGGTATCAGAGCTTTGGGTGTTAAATCAGGTTTGATCTATCCTTGGAAAAAAAAAATAAAATTTGTTTTTCATTTTTTTTGTTTTGTTTTGGTTTCTTTTTTTTTTTCCTTTTAGCAACATGTCATTAAAATTATATATATTTTTAGGGTTTTTGTTGCCTTGCCGACTCAATCTTATGCTTCGTCAATTATCTTTAGTTGATTGTATTGGCTGCACCTCACAATCCACCAACTATCCACTATATATATATATATATATATATATATATATTTTTTTTTTTTTTTTTCTTTTGTTTTCGAAGTCTGCGTATCACCCACTATCATCCGTTAGTTATACAATTTGTTTTCTTTTGTTTCTTGTCTGCATGTAACCATCTAACATCACTTCATTATATTTGTTTCTTTTCTTTTTTTTCTTGTTGACCACATCATCTTTTCTTTTGTTTCTTTTTTCGTTTATTTCATCATCAATTTTTTTTTTTTTTTGTCTTTTTTTATGTCTTGCAGCTACTTTGTTACTATTGGTCTGTTACATTG